>VXBH01009185.1:583897-620619 GCA_013400035.1 Rynchops niger
TTTGCTTTTAAAAGCAAGCATTTTATTATCTGTCCTTAGGCACTCCAAAACCATTTCATTGGGTCTGAAAATACCTACGATCACAAATATTTAATGTGGTTGAGGGGATAAGAGTACTACGGCAGAAATCCTGATGAAATATGCAGCTCATCCTACGTGGCACCACAACAGCACTGAAAAAAATGTGTCTTTACTTCACATGGTTTTATTTCATGTCAATAGCAAAACAATGCAGGGACTTGATTTAATTTGATGCTGAGGAAAAAAAAAAAAAANGAATCGGTCTTTGACAGCCAAATTACAAAAGTCTGACCTCCCAGCAACAGCCTGGGAGTAAAAACAGCATCTTCCATCAAGTACAGGCAAAGAGCAAACGCAACGGCTGGAACGTGAACCAGCCCAGCCCAGCCACGGTGGGTGTGTCCACACGGAGAATGCAGCCTGTCTCATCCCAGCTGAAACACAAGATGTGCCACACACACGGCACCACACGGATTAAAATTTAAGGGGAAAAAAGGCTGATCTCAGACCAGAAAAAACAGCAGCTATAGGAGAGTATAAGGATATCACATTCCCATCTGTTACGGGGATTTCATACCCTCCCCGGAGGGCAAAATGCGATCTGCAGGAGACAGGCTGTCAACAGCAGGGCTGGATACTCTCACTTTCTGCAGGAGTAATGAGAAAGGATCAATATTTAGAAAGATCCTGAGAAAGAGTGGTAAAGCCACCAGGGAGGGGAGCACCACACACGGCGTCAGCCCAAAAATCAGGAAACTTGCGTTTCCTTAGTTCACTAAAAGCCAGTTTTTGCCAAGAAGCCCATTTCCTTACTCTCTTCATTAAATAAAATATGAAGGGCAGGCGGAGACATGAAATATAAATGCATACACTTCCATAAGCAGCAACTGTAGATGCTGCGTAAATCATTGAGGACACGAGGACTTATGTCCCCTAATGGAGGGCACAGACTTCAGGGTCAGTTAGCAGGCAAGGAAGTTTTATATTAACAAGCGTGGCATTTATATTTGCCTTCGTAATCACGCTGACTAGAAAGAGCAGAAATTGCTTTGGTTCATGTATTATTTAGTCAGGCCAAACAGGTGAAAAGCAGAATCAAACCCCAAGACAGACACCACGTGATTTTGGCGTGGATCTCCACCAAATATAAAACTTGCCAATGGAACAGCAGGACGCTCACCAGTTTGGTAATTAAGCCAGAATGGCTGAAAAGATCCTTCCGCCAGATTTCGCTGCAAAGCTGCCAGAAGATGTGACAGTAGTTATGAATTACCCTATTGAAACTCGTTGCTCTACCTGTTTTCCAGCACTTTGCCACGCACGTGAGCGCAAACACAATGTCTTTACAGTTTCAAGCGTTAGTAATCAGAATTATTGCTTTGGCAAACTTCCCTGTGGAAGAGTAATAGCTACCTATGGAAGACTTGCCCCTAATCGCTGCTATCTCCTTTTTCTTAATATTTTTTATTTCAGGCAGTTGACTGACAAATAACACCGTTGCAGTGCTCACGTTTACAACGCACAACTTCTTTCCTTTCTCGTATTTGCAAAAAATTGACTCAAAAGGCATGGCAGCTTTCAAACAACTGTCTGCTGGCACCTCCAAGTTCAGTTGTGAAAACTAACCGTGTACCTAGTTGAAAACCACTTTTCACCTTGAAAATTAGGATGTGGTCTAAAATACTGTCAAACCCACCTTTATACTACTCCATATTCGCAAAGTGGACTTGAGGTGGCCTTTAACTTGCAGCCAGATGGACGAGTTCAGCATGAAGACTGTGCTTGGCTGCAGAAGCGGGTTCTCTAGGACAGGACATGTGAAGCTCCAAGACAGCGGTGCTCACATCTTTAAGGGACTCCACACTACTCTTTCCTACCATACAGGACTCTCAAGCTCAACAGGTCCCTGCTAACGCTACGGCAACAGCAGATCTGTCCCGAGCAGGGGGAAAACCCCAAGCCATGCATCAGCTTGTGGTGGCCCCCTCCCCAGATTATTCAGAGGTTCAAGAGAACTGAAAGCCATCTTCATACCCAAAGTGATTTCTGAGTATAAAAATCACTTCTGCTTACCTGTTTTGAAAGGTACTTATAACACAGGAGTTCCTCCCTATTCCTAAGCACTGCATAAAACTGGATTTATTGATGCAGACCCGTGATTCACCAGGAAAGCAAGTTGTAGGAGACAAACTGTATTATGCTGGAATTTAGCAAAATCAGGAAGTGGGGGGTGGAATCAAGAAGAAAACCCAGGAATATTCATCCCAAACTGAGACCTAGACAAAAAACAGCGTGGGTGTTTTTCCTTATTTCTCTTTCTGTCAGCAGTAGTATCCGCTCTTTCCCTCCCTCCTTTCCCTCACCCTCTGCAGCTTGTTTCAGCCCTGCGTGTCAGAGCCTCCCCAGCCGAGCGGCACACTCTCCGGATTAACGGTCAACAGGCTTAGGAGAAAACGAGAGGCTGCTGAAACCAGGGCAGTGCAAAACCACCCCCCGAAACAGAGGGCAGAGTATTTTAGATAACTTTGTGACAGACAGGCAGCAGTGCCGGCGGCCCAATGAGCCCCGGCAGCCTCCTCTTCCTCCTCCCCTTCCAAGGGTTTTTAAAAGTAGGAGAAACAGTCTGAAAGGATCCCGAGGACTGTAAATAAATTATGGCCCTGTTCATCAATTAGCTCAGGCTGCACTGAAATGAAAGCCACAGTGGGTTCTTGTAATCACTCAAAATAAACTCCTCTGACTGGATCGCTCCTGCGCTGATGGCTCAATTACGCCTGGGAAGACCGTTACAGAACATTAAACATTAACAAAAGTCTGAGCCGTCGTTACTTTTCTCCCAGATAAATCTAATTCAGTAACTGAGTACTTTTAGCTTAAGTAAGCCTGAATTACTGGATCGATTCTTTTCCCACCTTTCCCTCACAAGTTGCAAAAGCCAGGCCACCACCCACAGGGGAAATGTTTGCAAATAGTCCCTTTGCCAGGCAGTTTAATTTTTATTATACAGGGAAGATATTTGTGTGACTTAAAAATACATACAGCTCGGGAGAAGGTTGTTTATGTAAATTTAGTAGCTCAGAAATCAAAAGAGGGGCAAACTGCTCTCCTGGGTTATGAGGGTTTTACTCCAGCCTCCCTAGCAGAGCTTCTTCATTTCTCCAAAATTCAGCCCCTAGCTAACAGTTCCACCGGTTACATTTTCTGAAACTGCGAGGAGAACCATGAAGACAAAGAAACTCTAACGCAGTAGAAAGTTGCTTTTGTTTCTCATTTTGCTTTTGCACTGTATTATCTGCTTTCCAATAGCTTCAAGATGAACAGGACTAGAGATACCCTCGCCACCCGAAGTGTCTCTCCATTCTCTTTCTGCAGCTGTATTAACACAAAATAAAGTTTCTCCAGGCTTGCCCAGGTCACATCTTTGCTGTTCTAACTTAAGTACGACGTGCAAACACACTGCAGAGACTGAACAATGCCAGGATTTGGCTGCGGATTTAGGTAGGGTGTGACCAGCTCAGAGCAGACAACCTTATGTCCCCAAAGAAAAGCACATGGCTGAGATTAAAAGAGAAAATTTAAAAACACAAAAGGAGTCAGAATTAATAAGGGAAAACCCCAGAGAGCTGGGAAGACTAAGAACCTGAAGTCAAAGTTGCACCAAAAGTAACTAGCTGGTGGCCTTACTACTAAATCCTCCTCATCCTCGATGCTTCATACTCACCAATCCCAAAGTATCAGCTTCCCCAGTATAAATTGGAGTTAACTGGGTTCAACTTCATGGCTTTTAAAAATGAATGAAGTATAACAGTGTCAGCATTCTTACTGGTGGAAAATCGTCTGGACTGCTGATCTCTTAAGTTTACAAGAAAACAGTGTTACATGCACATAGCTGCGACCAACTAATTTTTACTTCTGGTTATGAAAAGCAGCCCAGTAACAGGGGAGAAAGCATGCTGAAGCATTTTCAAACGTAATTGAGTGAAACTAGCTGCTTGTCTTCAGGACTCTCGTCCAGAGGCTGAAAGAGTAACTACAATTCTTAAATTCACATTTAAAACACAGAATAATTCCAGTTTCGCCAATTGAGAGGTAAAATTTGCCTTGATACTGAATTCCACCAAGCTCTGGATATCCTGAAAAGAATAAATGACGTCTGTCACTACTCAGGGAGCCTCATCGTGAGGCTGTCCCTCACGAAACCCATACCCTGGAGGCAAGGGGGAAGGTCTGGAGAGAGGAAGATTTTCCCTCAGTTGAGGAGGACCGGGTCAGAGACCACTTAGCCAAGCTGGACATTCATAAGACCATGGGCCCTGACGGCATGCACCTGCGAGTGCTGAGAGAGCTGGCAGATGTTATTGCTAGACCACTCTCCATTGTCTTTGCAAGGTCATGGGGAACAGGAGAGGTGCCTGAGGACTGGAGAAAGGCTGACATCACTACAATCTTCAAAAAAGGCAAGAAGGAGGACCCGGGGAACTACAGACCGGTTAGTCTCACCTCTGTCCTGGGGAAGGTAATGGAGCGACTCATTCTGGATATCATCTCCAAACACGCTGAGGAACAGGAAGTTATTGGAAGTGGTCAACATGGATTTACCAAGGGTAAATCATGCTTGACCAATCTGATAGCTTTCTATGATGTTATAACGGGTTGGCTGGATGAGGGGAGAGCCGTAGATGTCATCTACCTTGACTTTAGCAAGGCTTTTGACACTGTCTCCCATAACATCCTCCTTAGGAAGCTGAGGAAGTATGGGCTAGATGAGGTGACAGCGAGGTGGATTGAGAGCTGGCTGTGTGACAGAACCCAGAGGGTCGTGATCAGCGGCACAGAGTCTAGTTGGAGGCCAGTAACCAGCGGTGTCCCCCAGGGGTCAATACTTGGTCCAATTTTGTTCAATATATTCATTAATGACCTGGATGAGGGGACAGAGTGTATCCTCAGCAAATTTGCTGATGATACCAAACTGGGAGGGGTGGCTGACACTCCAGAGGACCGTGCCGCCATCCAGCGTGACCTGGACAGGCTGGAGAGCTGGGCAGAGAAGAACCTAATGAGGTTCAACAAAAGCAAGTGCAAGGTCCTGCACCTGGGGAGGAAGAATGCTAAGCACCAGTATAGGTTAGGGGTGGACCTGCTGGGAAGTAGTTCTGAGGAGAAGGATCTGGGGGTCCTAGTAGACAGTAAATTATCCATGAGCAAGCAATGTGCCCTTGTTGCCAAAAAGGCCAATGGAATCCTGGGCTGCATAGGGAAGAGTGTGGCCAGTAGGTCGAAGGAGGTCATTCTCCCCCTCTACTCTGCACTGGTGAGGCCACAACTGGAATACTGTGTCCAGTTTTGGGCTCCCCAGTTCAAGAGGGACAGGGAACTGCTGGAGCGAGTCCAGCGAAGGGCAACTAAGATGATTAAGGGATTGGAGCATCTCCCTTATGAGGAAAGGCTGAAAGAGCTGGGACTCTTGGAGAAGAGAAGGTTGAGGGGAGACCTGATTAATGTTTACAAGTATCTAAAGGGTGGGCTGAAGGAGGATGGAGCCAGGCTCTTTCCAGTGGTTCCCAGTGACAGGACGAGGGGCAAGGGGCACAAGTTAGAACATAGGAAGTTCCGTGCAAATACACGGAAGAACTTCTTTACGGTGAGGGTGACAGAGCACTGGAACAGGCTGCCCAGGGAGGTTGTGGAGTCCCCTTCTCTGGAGATTTTCAAGACCTGCCTGGATGCATTCCTGAGTAATGTGCTCTAGGCAATCCTGCTTTAGCAGGGGAGTTGGACTAGATGATCTCTGGAGGTCCCTTCCAACTCTAAAGATTCCGTGATTCCGTCTGTCTTCAAGTTGTTTGCTCAGGGAAAGTGTTACATTACAGGTTTTCTGAACTAAATATTGTACAGCTAAACATTATTTCACTATATTGACCGTCTGCTCTTTTCCCTCCACCGTGTCCTGCACTGGGAGTACTTGGTATGGTGGGCTTGCTGCGTATCTAGGATGGATACCCAAGTTATCTGGAATGACCCTGGATATTTCCTTCGTCATTTGGCCCTGAACAGGATGGTTCCCTGGTTATTGACATGCAGCTGGCAGTGCTACAAAAGAAGCTCATCCGAACCAAGGAGCCGCTTGAGAAATCACACTGTTCTCAAGACTGACAAAGAGTTAAAAAAAGAAAGCAAACAAAAATAAAGCCAAAAGCCCCAACCCCCCCCCAAAAAATTAAAGCATTGGGAAACAAACTTTTCAGCAAAGAAAATAATGGTTTCCTTAACTGGCTTTTCCCCTTATTTTAGGCGAGGCAACAGAAAATATATACAGAGGAAGTTACAAGGACCAGTGATAACCACAAGGAACAGCAATAAGCACCAACGAAGAGGTGCTGACAAAACACCATTTAACAGCCACTTCCTAAAAGCAATGCTTAAAAATCTTGCCGCTTACAAAACACACGATATATTTACCTTTGGCTTGCTTTGTTGACTACCTTTCTCCTGACACTTCATATACTTACTGCAAAATAAAGTCTCTTACAAGGGAGTGTAACATTATAAGCAAGCAAGACAGCTGCAGTCAGTAAGTGAAACTAAGGCCCTGGTACTTTTTACGTGGTTTTTCCCAACTACTCAAACTCTCCCCGTAAACTATCAGAATAGGAACAATTCAAAAAGCACAGTAAATCTCCTTAAAGCTTTGCTCTGAACTTGCATAGACTAACCTGAATCAGCTCAGCCCCAGCCAGAAGCGGCAGCACGCGTGCTGTAGCTGTGATTTTAAACCTGAGCTGAGCATGCAGAAGAGCTGACGTTATCGACACAAAACATTCGAGCTGCTCACCTGAATTCAGCTCCAGCCCCTGTGCACCTGAGCTTGGGTTACCTGTGCCAGCAGAGTTCAACAAGCTTTATCTCAAGAGGCATTGCCTCCTTCCTGCCTTGTAATCCCCACCCTCCTCTCTCGCGCTTGGGTAATTGCATGGCAGAAAAACTGCTCTTTTCCTGTTTTTTCTGCCGGACTGGGCATCTGAACCAGCTGGCTGAGCAGTCACACAAGCATAAGCAAGTCCTTCCCCTTGCGGTGGCAGCAGCGAGTTGCCAGAGCAGCTTGGCTGTATGTTGAAACCATACCTCAAGTTTCCTAATCTGCCTTTCTATTTTTAACTGAAGTTATTTCCCCACCTTCTTTGCCATGCAGACAGCTGCAGAAAGCAGCTGGAGAAAAGCGAGTGCTCCATCAGGCCAATTTTCCTGGCAAAAAATAGTCCGCAGGCCGTCAGCAAGCGCACAAGGGGCAGCAGAGACACTCTCAAAGGCCACCCCTGAACCCACAGCTCAAGGCAGCCAAGAGGGAACAGGGCTGTCATCCTTTTCCCTGGCCTTAATGAACATGGAAGATGGCAACCTTGTTTGTCCAAAGGACTGCTGCTCTCCTGGCCTCCTGGCTCACATAAGCCAGCTGAGATCCCAGTTGGCACCTCTTGTCCCTAAAAACTCAGAGGAGAGAGGCTTAAGCAAAGATTCAGAGCATGGGACCCACTGCTGTGCTTAGCTGCCCCGGCAGGCATTACCATCTGATACAGCATTTGAGAGCACTTGCTGGGATGTCCCCAGCACAGAGACCTCCTATGACAAACACGGCTCCGAGGGAAAGGTTTGGATTCATCTTCTCCTCCAGGTTTGGATTTCTCCTCCTCCAGGCACTTCGTATTGGGTGTAACATGGACGCACAGTGAACCTTGAATTCTCTCCTCACATGGTAGAGCAGCTTTAAAAAGATAATGTGCAGCAGCCCTGTAAAGTTAGCCAAGCAAAAAGGGCACTTTCCTGAGCAGCAAGAGCAGTTTTGAGCTTTCGCAGGCAGACAGAAACCAGGGGATGCAGAGCACAGGCTATGCAAGGCATTGAGCCATACGGAATGGCACGAAGCAGGGTTTGGGGTTTTTTTTTTAAAGCAAGGTCCAGGTCTCAGAGGCCTTATTAGGACCAGGCAGGAGAGAAAACTGAAAATCTCTTGGCAGGACCAGGCAAGCCTTTGGGCATACGACAGCCAGGCGGAGAGCTTGGCACCTAAAACAGACACAGCTTGGGGAGGGCAAGGCACAACTCCAACCCCAATTCAGGGAGCTTAAGAGTTTAACTGGAAGTTTTGAGTCATGCTCTTGGATGTGGGCAACTAGAATAGCTTAAGCCCTTCTTGAGCTAAGCCCTTTCTCTTTTGTTCAAGCAATGTCTGCAAACGTTGCAAATGCGGCTGCTTTTGCTCTTCTCTGTGTATTGTTTCATATTTTCTATACTTCAAGCTACTTGCACAATATAGGCTTATTGCAAATGTGGTCAATCAAAAGTTAAAGCAAATGCAGATGGGACTCTACAGGTTATAAGTATTAAATGCCTCGGAGAAATCAGTTTCTTACATCCCTACAGAAACCAACGTCAGGCAAAACAGAACCTGATGCGTATTTAAGCACAGCAAGACCCACACCAAATCTTCCCAAGCTCAAGCAGATTCGAATCACAGGATCCCAGGAAACAAAGCTGCTGAGCAAAATAAACCCATTCAAAATTAAGTTTCATTTCTGAGTTACAGTATTTACAGGTAGGTAAGTGGCAGAAACTGATATGATTCAGCAATTGCAAACCTGTTCTCCATTACAGGCGCCAGTGACAGCCCAAAAAAGCACACTGCTCTCGTCCATTTGTGGATAACCATGAATCCTGGCCACCGTTTTCTGCGGAACTCTTCCTAGCCTTGAGTTACTCCGATGAAGAGTTAAAACACCAATTCTCCCCCTCCCCCAAATATGCTCTGAAGAGCACAGGTTTCTTGCTTGTGTGAAATAAAAGCACTATCTACCTGTGGTTCTTACAGCATGACAGCGATGCACGAGCTGATCCCAGCAAGCAGCCTGGCATGCTGTTTTTACCCCCTCTGCCTTAGTTTAAGCTGCTCTCTTAGGAAAGCGCTTTGTTCTTTGTGCGTGGGGAGGAGGTCCTCTCCCATCCTAAACCCACTAGACCACATCGCTTCATTGACTAGCACAGAAGTCATGACAGCTGCAAACACCCACGCACAAAACCAAGAGCTTCTTGGTAACTTCACTTCTTCCCTCCTGGAAAAAGGGAGTTTGGGGTGAGAAATCTCTTTAACAGCTTTTACAAGCCCTGGGACCACATGTTAATGATTCACCTGACAGCGCTGTAAGCAGGTATTTGATAAGAGCGTGTTTTGTTATGGTCTGCCTTCCTGCCTTTGCCTACATAACCAAATTAACTCACAAATGAGGTAGGCATGGTATAACTTGACAGGTCAGGAAGAAATTAATGCTCCTCGTAGCTTGCTTACCCCATCCTGCTTTAAAAAAGAGGGGTTTTTTACATACATATATATATATATATATATACACACACATCCACATATATACACACACAGACTAAAAACCAACGCCTGGAGAAGCTCTTCTGCATGTATACACCTGTGTATATATACATAAATACGTATATTTTTATATGCATATATATAAATACACACACACAGAGCTGAGCCACTGCAGGCACAGGTTTTCTAGATTCTTCCCCAAAAGCAGAGTAAAAAAACCCCAATTGTTCAACTCTTTGCTATATATCTATTAGAGAGGTTCCAGATTAAAGTATTCAGCTTGAAAGAGGTTTAAGACGAGACGAAAAGGCAGCTCCGTCAGAAACGCACAAATAGGATCACATACTGTGGAAAGACTCAGTCAGCTGCGTATCTAAGACACAACTCACAGGATAAAGTTGTACACCTCTTTCTGAAGCAACGTTCAGCTCACTGAGAGGATTTCTGGGGTTTCCCTGTGAGTCACTGTGTTCCCCTACATGCCCAGGGCCACCCTCCTCTACAACTGAAGCATTCATATTTTTGGGCGGTGGGTGACACCATGACACACGCAGAACAGCACGGTCATACAGCACTGCTTCTTCCTATGTACAGCTGCTAAAAAAAACCCCTCACATGAAGTCTAAAATACATTCTTGCTCTTATTGTTTCATATAAACACTCACTGGAATTGCCCTGGGGATAGCTACCAGCAATTAAAGAGGGGATTAGTGATAAGGAGGGGTGCCCAGGATGGCAAAGGGGATACCAGCGTGTCCCTGCCTTTTAGTTTGTGCACCGCTGCCACACCGCATAATTCTGATTACCTTGTACCAATGTGCTGCAAACAATACCTCCAAACCTAGAAACCACAGAGAGACTCCACTGTGCCTCAGCGCCCAGCCGTTGCAAGAGATGAACCTGTTTGACAGAAACACGCAGGACCCTGGACGCAATTCAGGGGGACACAAGACACCAGCTAGAAAACTGCTGCCCCGGTTGCTGGCAGCCTGGCTGGCTCCTATTTGGGAGGGGGGAAAAAAAAATCAAACCAAAAAAACCCCAACCAAAACCCAAAAGATACTTAACTACAAGCTTGAGTGCCACCTTTAAAAAAAAAAAAATTAACCCCCAAAGCCATATTTTAGATCTTACTGTATCCAAGTCCTTCTGCTCATTTCCAAAACACAGCCCCTGGCCCTTCACCAGCAGCCAAACACGCCTTTTAACTAAAACGGGATCATGCAGAGCCAGAGAGCTACTCACTCATGGAAATCAGGCGGCAGAAAACAGCAGCCAACTTTTCCTCTTCCCAGCTGCCAGCCTGACGCGACACTTACCGAGAGGGCTACAGCAGCAAGGCCTCTGGCAAGCTGAAGCGTTTTACGATCCCTCCGCCACTTCAGCAGAGCAATTCCTGGTCCCAAGGATCTCGCCGGCGTCCCCTTGCGAGCCGAACTTCCTGCAAATTAAAAGTTGCCTTTCAACTTCCCCGCGCCAGCAGCTTCGTGCCGGGCTTCGCCAACGCTCCTCTCCCTCGGCTCGCCAGCCCTGTGCGGGAAGCGCCTGGCAAGGAAAAATGCGAGAGGTGAGGTGCGCACCGGAGGCGACGACGCGAACGCTCGCCCGCTGCTGCCGTCGCCGCTCCCTCCCTGGCCACGCTGTCTCAACCCGCTGAGTGCGTCAGCAGTGGGCGAGAGGAGGAGACGGAGGAGGAGGAGGCGGCATGGGCGCGCCAGCCCGGCCAGAGGGCTGCACTGCTGGGAGGAAGGATTTGTTTTTCCAGTGTGTGTGTGTGTGTGTATGTGTGTGTATATGAAATATATATATATATATGAAATACCAGATGTTAAGTCCTACCCTAAACAAACAAACAAAAAACCCAAAACAAACCACAACAGAAAAAGTTGTATTTCACCACACTAAAAATAAAAGGGAAACAACAAAATCCCCAACCTTTCAATGAAGTTTTTGGCTATGTCACACCGCTGCCACCAGTGGCAGAGTCCCAGGGTAGGCAGCATCACCAGTCCTCGAGGGCCCGCATCCAAGCCTTTATCCCAAAGTATACACCAAAGACTGGAAACACACAGGACCGAGGAAGCTAGCACCTCCTGCACAGAAATATAGGGGGTGGCAAAGATGAGCAGGAAAGGAAGATGTGAAGCATCCCTGGTCAGCATGAGAGGGAGCGGAGGACTGACCGCTCGCTGCAGGACAACAAGGAGGTCCATGTAATTAAGGACAAAACCACAGTACAAGGCAGACTTGAGCCACACGTTGGAAAGACACAGGATAAGCAGCACTGGCAGAGCGTTTTCCCGCAGCTTACATGACAGCAAGGACTCTCCACAGTCCACTGCAAGCAAAAGAGCTGCTGTGAAGTCCGCAGCACATGAGGTGACCTGCTTCCACCACTCGGATGAAATAACATGGTGGGGTGGGGGTCATGTAAGACAGACACCAGCATTAACAAATAACAGTACGTGGTTATCTGAACTCAACCCCGGGAGAGGGAGCCTGCTGCCAGTAATGCAAAGGAATCTGCACAGCCCCAGAGAAGAAATAGAGGGTGGAAAAAATATTTTCAGAAGCCGCACACAGAAAACCCTCCATACTAATCTTGTCATACGGAACATAAGTATTTTTAAGGAGTAGTTGGGTTGTTTTTTTTTTTTAATAGATACATGTCCCTGGGCATGGCCCACCAATCCTTGCTCCTAACACATATAGACAGCCAGGTATCAAATGCAACAAGACGTTCACAATCAGCTCCTCCACAAAAGTCCCGAGGCCAAAAAAGTCCATGGGTTTGTCACTGATCTTCAAATACCGGTAAAGAGATGGGTGGGAAAGTTTTGATGGACACTGAGCATCACGTTGTATGTCTGCAAGCACTAATTCAAGGAGAAGACAGAACACCTTGCTGTGTGAGCGAGCCCAGCCAATTCCCCTGCCTTTAGTTAATTTTAAAAAGTCTTTTGTTTTAAAGATCAACAAAAAGGCACTTTGATTAAATGGTCCAACTTGTCCCTTTCTCAAATAGCTTCTTCCCCTAATTTAAGAATTAAAAGACACATAGGCTCATTCTCCTTTTCCTGCAGATCATCACTAACATAGGAGCTGGCAGACCCCAGCTCAAGTGAACCAACCATCAAATTTCCTTTTTCATAGCTCTTTTAGGAATGATTTTAACAGTTAAGCTGTACCTCCAGCAGGCCAGAGACAAAACAAAGTCCAAGTCAGTCCATTTTATTTAAAATCTGAGGAGAGATGGGAAGCGCGGATTAGAGTGAGCCACTAGTAAGCTCCCTGTGCCTTTTTTTTCCCAGCAGTCTTTTAGCTGAGCTCCATAACACTCAGATGCATCTGCCCAACCTCCTCCTGCTTTCTAGAAGGGATTCTGGAGTAGAACTGGTGATTACTTATTACCTAAAGATTTCTTAGATGTAATTCAATCAGTAACAATTCTGTAATTTCTTCCCATTGTCATATATATGACAAATCAAAGGATTAATTATAAGACACACTACAGGCCACAAATTCCTTGTTACATAGATGACACTCACGTCTACTTTGGGCCAATACACACCTCATGGGACTGCAGAAGTCATCTGGTAAAGACAAAGGCCAACTTAATAACTCGCTTCTGACGATCAACGTGTCCGTATTTAACAAAAATGCTCTTTTATTACTCCAGCAGATCTTTTTTTCCCCAGTGATCCATGAGCGTATGGGTTCAGTGACCTCAAGGCACATAATGAAGCCAGCCCTGTTTTCCCACGAGTGAGGTGGGGCCAGAACGGAGAAGAGACGACAGTTTGACGAGTATTACAGGTAATTAAAAACAAGCTTTGGGAACACCTTTTCAATGTGTTTAATCATTATGCATTCAAATATTGCATGTGTCCAGACAGATACAACTTAATACCTTGTAAAGCCTTAAACAAATAAAAAGAAACATAATGAACTTTTTGAAAGTACTTGCAAATGGTGGTTTGGGTTCCCCCCCCCCCTACACACTACAGCCAGGACGTGTTTAGCTTAAGGGCTAAAACTGAGGACAGCCTGAACCAGTTACATCATTTTCCTTCTATAGGATTGAACGTCTGGGAGTACTGCTCTCAGATAACTGGCTGTTGCTCTGCTTCATCTCCACCTTCCCACATCGTGCTTCAATGAGGATGTCGATCACCATAAAAATGCCCGAAGAAGAGCGACGGCCACCGAGTGTTGAACTGTTTGCTTCTTTCCCGATTAAGACATGAGCTCTGTGACACAACACTAGATTTGAGGTTGACTGCCGGCACTTAAGAGAAATAGCTACCCCCAAGCTTCAGCACTAATGTTTCTTGGTAATTCAAGAACCGCTGGCAAGAGAGCATCCTTCCAGAAGCCTTGCTGGGGAAAGGTATTCCTTGCCTTGACAGCTTAAATCTGCCTAAACATCAAAAAAAGTCAGAGTAACTCTTGCCCATCAGTAAAGAAACCATATATTTTTCTCTTGACCATCAGTAAAGAAACCATATATGAACAGATGAAATCCATCACTGAAGGTGAGAAGTCAAGTCTAGCGCAAGTAAAAAAAAAAAACCTACTAACTGACACCACCAAGCAAACTCAACCCCAAGGCCCCAACCCAGGCGAAGAAAAACACTACCTCCAACTGAGCTGCAGGCATGGCTGAGAAATAAGATGTCAAAACGTTTTGGTGTAAGAAGAGGAAGGAAGCCTGCAAGCCTGCATCAGAGATAAAAAGAAATAAGTAAAAATAAAGTTTAAAAGCACCTGATACGCACGGAGTAGCTTTACCTTCTCCCATCTCTAGAGACGTCATAAAACAGGCAACAATTTTTAAAGCGATGCATTTCTCTCTCCTTGAGTTAGTAAGCAGCTCTCCCTCCAATTCAAGGCTTTTCCGAAGGAACTACATGCTTGCCTTTTCAGGAAGCATTTTTACAGGACCCAGCAGGAGGCAGAGGGCTTGCCGGCTACCAAGGACCTCTACCAGCACAAAAGCGGGTTCAAAGACTAATTACTGTTTTCTAAGATCAACACCTACTAGAGAGAAGATGTTCACATAGTTTCACATAAGCAATATAAATCCATACATCCACCACACATATCCTGAAACCTTTTAAAGTATCTTTTTGTGGGGTTTTTTTGTTTGGTTTGTTTTTTTTTTTTTCCTTGAAGTAACCCAACTCTGGTCACCGATAGATCAGGAAAAATGTGCTACGAGAGTGTTAAAAAGCTACTGTGATGTCTGTTTGCTTCAAAACACTTTAAAACACCACACTCGCGGGCAAATTTTTGAAAATTATTCAAAATATATAGCCCATTCTCTTCAGAGCGAAGCTATTTGGTCTTAACTACAATGTAACTACCTGCTCATTTGAAAGGAAGCATTAACTATTGCTGTGAGCACCAAACCCTCTACTTAGCATTTAGTATCACAATACGCTGAACAACCCATGCCACTCGAAAATTGCCGCTTATTACTCTTTCAGCACTTTCACTCCCCAAAACAAGTGACCTAGTTTACAACAAACCCACTGTGCAATCTGTAACGCAGATCTCTCAAGGGATGCCGCGAATGCGACAAATCCCACTGCTTATGATTGATATCAAGCTTATTATTTCTTCCAGCTCCAAGCTAGGTTTCTTAGCCATTTTCTTAAGCTGATATGTCTTTTTGAAGAAAACAGAAAATTGAGGACATTGCTAAGTTTCGAACAGCTTTGGCAGAGACCTTTCAGCACATCTGCTTTATGATCCAGAAATGAAGCACTTTTTATTAAAAATGCTCATCACTAAAACAAACCTGTTCTGGCCAACACTGCTCCACCCTGTCTTCTGTGGGTTTTCAGCCAGTAGCTAAGGAAAACAAACAAAAAAATAAAATAAAAAGCACAGTGGACCCCGCCAATCTGTCATGCTTCCTGTTGAGAAATAACCTGAAACTTTATTATTACATACATAATATAATATTTATTATTATTACTACATCTGCATTATGGCATTAACAGCCATTGCAACTTCTTACATGCAAGGCTGTTAAGAACAGACAGTTGCTTTTGAAACTGAAAAAAATGTCATTAAATTTACCTGAATGGGGTTCTGATATAGACTAGAAATGTTAAAAGGTTGACTTTAAAAACCTTCTTAAAGTAAAAATACTTCTTAAAGTATTTATTAAAATAGCTTCCAGAAGCACCAGGTGAAGTGTTTAGGTGTCTCAAACACAAAGGGTGTTTCTGGAGGACTGATGTACTCATCAGCTCCAGCAATTAAGTTTCCAGAGAGGAATGCTGTGTCATGTAACGTGTGACTCACGGAGTAATGTCCAGAGGAAACCACGCTTCTCTTTCCTTTCCTACAAAAAGCTCAACCCGCTTTTAAGTTTAACCGAGTTACCCGAAGAAAAATCTTTCCTCCAACAAAGAAGCTAATTTCAGCATCGCTTGCTTGAGCATGTGTGCAAGAACAAAGGTGTATTTTAAATCACTTACAAAGAGCATGATCACGCAACCTGCCAGCAAACCAGCGTCTTCTGGAAACTCAGCTGAAAACATCCCTTGCTCCTCCTCCAGCAGCGAATTAAGAAATATGTTGTGTTGTTGTATTTGAACACGTGTATGTACTTTGACCTCGCATCGGTTTTGCAACCTCCCGCTGCCTGGGCTGGCTGACCTGTTCCTGGGCAGCTCCCAGTTCACTCCCTTTCTGCATCTGACCCGGACGCGTGGTCACAGGACTCCACCACATTGCGACAGCTCTGGGGGATCATGCACACACACATGTGCATCCCTGTGTGCTCGCTGTGATTGAAACCTGTAAAATGGATGGCAGAAACACCAGTGGGCTTCACCATGTGGCCTGGAGGTCCCCCAGGACACGGGACATTTTGCTGCTGATGAATCGAGCCTCCATGCCAACCACGTTATCCCAGCCACGTGGGCAGCTTAAATCTCTAGAGTTCTCATCTAACTGGTATTATCTTTGTAAATGGATAAAATCAGTCCTTTTGCTCATCATGTGGGCTTCCCTGGGCTGCAAGATATGTTCCTAATTAAACGCCACGGCTGCTCCTTAGCTCACTGAAGAAAGACCTGGATTTTCTCAGCAGCAGCTCTACCATTAGAAGCTGCGGTTGCTCTGCAGAGTCTAACACCCAGCACCTCTCCAGAGCCAGAAGTAGAGAACAAGAAGGTGGCATACTGTGTTACTGCAATTCACTTTCATACAGGAGATGTGCAATCAGATACCCAGTTCAAAGCAAGTGTTTAATACCACCCCAGTCACATTTTAAGCCAAAAGAGGGAAGCTTTCCATAAAAGAGAAAAACAGAAACAAGACACCCTTTTCAAACTCACTATCTCAACTTAGAAGGACATTTTTTTCACATGGCAGGGTGTTATTCACACGTGACTGCATCCCGTATCCAGCTACAGCACTCTCAGCTCAGGAAGTGCCACCCCTATTCTCTTATCCACTTTTTTTAGCTCCAAGACATCTCATTACACAGGTGTGTCAAAATCTTCTGGCTAAAGAAGTCACTGCCTAAGAATGTCAGTTTGGTTGTATTGCTTCCAAACCCAAAATTTCAACCCAAAGGCCTCTGTTTACAGGCAGGCAACAGACTCTTTCCTCACCAGACACTGTAATGGGATGCAGACTGGTAGCATTCACTGATTTTTTTTCCATCAATGAGTTAATTCCTTTGTTATTTGCCCCACATCTTGCTATTACGTTGCTGTGGTTTGGCACGTATCAGGTGCCCTGGCTTCTTTGAAGACCCTGATGGATCAAGTCGGCTTTACCCAGAAACATGGCATGTAGCGATGGATACCAGAGGCTGCCATCATCCAAGGGGCAATCAAGAACCTTTCAGGAAAATACCCTCGCTTTGTTTAAGTATGGCTGGCTGGATATAGCAAGTCACTGATTTATTATGCATAAACTGAGCCAAAACGTCCACACTTGGGCTTGTGCAGAGCACTGCAAGGCAAATGCTTTTGAAGGGTTTATACCAAATGCACATTTCATTAACACGGGGTACCACCTGCTTAGCAATCCCTACGTTAAAACAGCGAGGTTTGAAATTGCACTAGTGCTCATCTCTACGCCATGGAGGGGCAGAGACACGGCAGACTTGGCTATTTCCTCCAATTTCCTCTATTCCTCAGCAGCACCTCATCCTTCTGCAAATACCAACTTCAGGCTCTGCTGATGCTACCTCTTGCTCTTCAAAGGAGTGGTTAGAAGGAGCAAATATTTTCCACTACAAGCAAAATTAGCATCTAAAAAAAAAAAAAAAAACCAACCAACAAAAAAACCCCAACAAACCAAGCCCAACCAAAACTCCCCAAAGCTAGAGTTAATACGTGATCTTGTTTTGCTAAAGGTCAACAATAGGGCTCCTGGGTGTGGAGGGGGCTTTTTCCTGTTAAAGATAAACTAACCCAGTCTCCACATCCGGAGTGTTTGTTTGTACACCACAAGAGTCACATAGAGTATAAACCAGAGAGAAACCCAACTCCTTAATTCACAATTTTTATGGCATCTCAGCAGGATAGTTAATTATGCCAAACGCATAACCTACACCTGCTGTTCATGCAATGAATATCTGCCCTGTCATACCCAGGTAGCAGACCCAGAACGATGTTTACCCCACTCAAAGACTCTGAAGATGAAACACAAGTCAGTTATCAATTAATCGCTGCCCCTGGCTCCCTTTTATTTCCTATGTAACTGAAAGTAAATATTCATAGGCTAAATGGCACTGACTCAGACATAACCACCTATCGAATGCCCTACTCATTAATAAGCATGATGTAAATTAATGCTGCAAATTAGGGCTTTAAATATCTCATTCCTCCATCCCAAGGGCAAAGGGAACAACACAACAGAAGTGATAAGGAGCTACTTGTGAGGACCACAGAGTGTTGTATTCCCACTATCCTGTATCGCCGCAGCCAGCGTTATCACTGCTTTATACAGCAGTGAGCCGTGTGAGCCCATCGTCACAACACGCATACTCTGCTCGCATTCTTCCACATGGCGAGCGCCACAGATTTACCTGGGTTCAAAGGGTGACCAGATGAATTCAGAGCAGTAAAGAAGAAATCATGCTCAGGAAGTCTGAGCCATTAATCACAGAAGGCTCGAAGGACTTATCTGGGCTGTGTGTTTATAGGCACCCTTACGCTCCTCCCAAAAAAGCGGGAGGATACAGCCATGCCACCACAGGCACGGGCTGGTTTTGGTATAGCTCAAAAATCTAACTGTACTTATATCTCTACCAATGATCAAAGTGTGATAAAAACGTTCCCAGTCCCTTTTTTCAGGCGCTGGCCTATTAGACCTTGTTTTTATAGCCCTGACCGCTGTGATGCATATAAAAAACATAAAGGATGAAGACCAGAGTGCTCACTTTGTGCTCCGGGCCCAGGAGGGTTGGCTGTCCCACAAGGCAAGCGTATAACGCTTCCTGTGGGAAGTATCACTTGAGCTGCAGAAGGAAAGGGTACAATCACAGGATGCAAAGCATGGCAAGGTACAAACACAGACAATATTAGAGATTCTGTTACATCAAAAATTACAAAACACAAGCCCTACCTTCTACTTCAAGCTGCATGTTTAAAGATGGGACCTTTGATTAATTTATGGGTTTTCCCTTTTATAGACTGGGCAGTCATTTTCTCTAGTCCAATAGCACTAGTATAGCTTGTACTACAGGAAATACAACCATCAGTTCTGTGTCAGCATTAAAAATGACCACCTGGTCCTTCTACCAGGACTATTAAAACTCTGCTTACTAGCACAGATATCTTCCCCACCACCCCACCCCCCCCAAATTCAGATTTACTGAGAACCCAAGTCATGATATCTCTTGTATGTAAGCTTTGCCACAAACACCCAAATTTGTCTCTTTGACTACAACGATGAGCACTATCCTGAACAGGGACTCAAAGAAACTTCATCCTGCTCCCAAAGCCAAGTCTCATCAGCTTTGACCACAAAAGCTATTGTGCACCCCAGACAGAAGCAGAGGCCTATATTTTCCAGCACATTTTGAGTTCTGCTTAAGTGCAGCATCCATCCACATTGGATGAGGCTCGATGAGTATCAATTTCTAAATCGCTTTGGGAGTTATGTACTTTAGAAGGATCAAAAGGCATAGATTTGATTTGCAAGTAGGTAGCAGATTTCATTTCAACTCACTTCCTATTGATACGGTTAATGACCAAGTAAGTACGTGTCCACAGCCTATATATAGCCTTACTAAAGAAACTACGAGGAGTTCTCTCAATACAGGAAAAAGCCTAAAGGATTATTTACATGGCAAATATACTGCACTGTAGCATACACAGAGCAGCAACTGCTAAATCAAGCCATGGCCAAATGTGTTTCCCCGGCATTCATCAAATATATTTTGGATGGCATTTACCGTGTTTACACTTGGATTTCTCATCTTGACACCAGTCACAACGAAGAGACTATGTACCTCTTTTCAAAACCCACACAGAAGACCGTGACACCATTCTTAACTCAGTATTTGATCCTGCAAGTCCCCATATGATCAAAGCACAGATGAGGGGAATCCTTCTGCTCGATATCCCTGCTCTCAATTATTCCTGGTGGATTATACAAAGCCAGAAACAACTGGAGGTGATTTTGCACGAGCTGGGCGGGGTAGATATGCATGTCAAACTGGACATCCTTCCCATGCTCTCGGAAACTTGATTCAAAGGAACTGCCCATTTCTTTTTTAAAGATCTTTCTTAACTGCTCCCCAAGGATGACATTACTTGGATATCATCGCGCTGCATGCTACGATTTCCTAGAGTAAGATCAGTTTCTTCCCCACCCACTCCAAAGAGGACTAATCCAGAACAATATCTCCTCAGACCTTCCGCTGACTGTTAAACATTGCGTTTCATAAAAATCACCATCAGAGGTTTTACCCCTGCCATTACAGCTCACAACAATACAATTCTGTAAGGAGTTTAAAATATCTAATAGGGAGTACAAAAGGGTAAAGGTAAATACTTGAGCTTTCTAAAGAGGCAAACTTGCTTTCTTGCCCTGTTCGTTTATGCAGTACTGTTAAATTTGCTTGGTGACTGGCATTTCTGCAAAAATACAGGGCTCAAACATGCTCAGCTTCACACTGTGCCTTTAGAGAACCCTCAAGCCTTGAAGTGTTACTTCCTGTGTCTTCTACAACTCGCAAGAAGTAGCAAATGCAGCTTCAGACCTCAGAAAACCCACACTTAAACCAAAAGCAAGGACCTTATTTTGCAAGCTATCCTACCAGCACAATATAGAGTTTTCAATCTGTACCTTTTTAGCATTTTCAACCAAATTTATTACTTTCGATTTAGACTGAGCACAAAAAAAAAAAATTAAGTCTTGGGAAGTTTTTCTTTTTGAGAAGCCAGAGCTCTGATTTGCTTAGAAAGCCAAAACCGAGCTGAAATTCAGTTTTACTGTAATGAAGTCGCTTCCATAGCGCAATAACAGGAGCGGGGAGAAGAAAAAGTCTCTCTGCATCACTTATGCAAATTGCTGCGATTTTAAGTTTGCTGCAGCACCTCTCAAATGGGTGCAAAGGGGGACGAGCAATCCCTGAGCGCTGGTGCTCTGCATGCAAGCAGCTGTTGAGAAAGTCTTGCTGGGTTATTAAAGCACCATTGTCTTAAAGCCTAAAGGCTTTCATCAACTTGTTTCACAGGTCCTTTCTAAAATACTGCCCCAGTATTTAACATCTCCTCCCCCACCTACAACCCCGTCCAAAGTTCATGGTTTCATGGGGGTGTGTTTGTTACTGGATTAGTTGAACAGAAAAAGGCTATTTACCTTCATGGGCTTCCTGTCCTTCCCAGGTGATAATTTCCTACCACTCTTCTGCCCGCCCTCCTCGCTAAGAAGAGAAGAAAGGAACTTTTATCTTGCACCTTTGGTTTCAGTTTGGCTCAGATGGAGAGATTTCTTCCAAAGCAAACAGGGTATATATAGAGACACATGCCAGAGAAGGAAAAAAAAAAATACAGCCCTTCTGTAGATATTCAGTTACATTAGGAAAGACGTAAATAGGGGAGAATATGAGACAGAAATAAAGCCTTTATTTTTCACAACATTGACTCAGACACTAAAGCCAGGTTGAATGCTTTAAGATAAATATTGCATCCATCCAATAATAGGGAGTTTCTCACATATTCCTGGCTTTTGCCAGAAGGTGAGCTATTTCTGTTTGGCAAAGACTGCCAACCTGGCAGCTCACACACGTTTTTGCATGTCCAACAAGACTAGACTTCAGGAAAGCCACCTTCACTCACACACCTGAAGGTGCGTATGCAGATATGGAAGTGGCTGCAGGGTGTTATGAGGAAAGCTCTCCTGTCCTGGGAACCCGGCACCCTTGGTTGCCCCTCTGTAGTGTCCCTACATCACTGCACGCAGCACAGGGAACGGGCAGGAGGTCTGCGTCCACTTGCAGGGCCACAGTCCCTGTGGTCACAGACGCATGGTGGGTTAACTCCCACAACTGGATGAGCATCTGGATGCACGCAAGCTCTTTAACAAAGGACAGGACAGGTGCTGACAGGGGCCTTTCACCACCCTGATATCTGCCGGAGGGACAACACAGCACAGGCACAAGCAATCAAGGAGATTTCTGGAGTGCACTTTCCTAATACAGGTGATGAAGGAGCCAACAAAGAGAGGTGTTCTGATAGACCTTATACTTACAAAACAAGAAAGAACTGGTCAGGAATGCAAAGGTCAGGGCAGACCTGGCTTCAGTGACCATGACCTGCCGGAGTTCAGGACCTTGAGAAAAAGGCACTCACTAAAAAAGCTGCATCACAGCCCTGGACTTCAGGAGAACACACTTTAGCATCTTCAGGGATGTACTTGAAGAATCTCGTGGGACACAGCCTTGGAGAGAAGAGGAGTCCAGTAGACCTGGTTGATATTAAAGAATCACCTCCTCCAAGCTGAAGAATGGTCCATCCCAACAAGCAGGTAATCAACCTGAGGCGGCAGGAGGCCTACATGGAGTAGCAAAGAGCTCCTGACCAAACTCAAGTGCAAACAAAGTGCAGCAGCAGAGGCAGGTGACCCAGGAGGAATCTGGGAACACTGATCATACAGGGATGAGGTTAAGAGAGCCAAAGGCCATCTGGAGTTCAATCTGTCAAGGGATGTGAAGAGCAACTGTAAGTCTTCAGGAATTGTGGGCCCTTGAGACCACAGGGCAAATCCAGAACAAGGAAGGCCCTCTTGGTAGGAGAGGATCAGGCTAGGGAACAGGAGGCTGGACATACAGACCAGAGGGACATACATGGGACCAGATGGGATGGACCCACGAGTGCCGAGGGAGCTGGCTGATGTCGCTGCGAGGCCAGACCTGGTTTTCTTTTAATAGTCGTGACAACTGGGAGAGGTTCCTGATGACTGGAGGAAAGCAAACGTCACTCCTGTCTTCAAGAAGGGCAAGGAAATAGATCTGGGCAACTAGAGGTCAGTCAGCCTCACTTCATCCGTGGGAAAGAGCAGCTAATTCTGGAAAACATTTCCAGTCACACGAAGGACAAGAGGGTGATCAGGAGTAGTCAGCATGGATTTATGAAGGAAGAAAACCATGCTTCACCAGCCTGACCTGCTCCTATGATGAAACAACTGGCTTAGTGGATGAGGGGAGCGCAGAGGATGCTGTCTGTCTTGAATTTAGTAAGACTTTCGACACTGTCTCTTATCAGACAAGCTGGCAAAGTATGGACTAGACAAGTGGGCAGGGAGGTGTACTGAAAACTGGCTGAATAGTCAGGCTCAGAGGGTTGTCATCAACGGCACAAAGTCCAGCCCGAGGCCAGGCACTGGTGGTCTATCCATGGGTTGATACGAGAGCCAGTATTGTTTAACCTCTTTATTAATGACCAAGATGATGTGCAGAGTGTACCCTCAGCAAGTTTGTGATGACACAGAACTGGGAGAAATGGCCGATATGCCAGACAGTCACATGGCCACCCAGATGAACTTTCACAGGCTGGAGCAAAGGGCAGCCAGGAACCTCATGGTGTTCAAACAAAGGAAAAGCAAAGCCCTACACCTGGGGAAGAATGACTCCAAGCACCAGTACAGGCTGCGTGCGGGCTGACAGACTGGCAAGCAGCTTTGCAAAGAAGGACCTGCAGTTCTGGATGTCAACAATCTATCATGAGTCGGCAATGCACCCTTAGCAAATAAGGCCACCAGCATCCTGGGCTGCATTAGGAGGAGCGCTGCCAGCAGGAGGTTGCTCAGCACTGGTGAGATCACACCTGCAGTGCTGTGTTCAGTTCTGGGTTCCTCAGTGCAAAAGAGACATGGACATACTGGAGAGACTCCAACAGAAGGCCACAAAGACGACCAAGGGACTGAAGCATCTCTCCTATGAGGAAAGGCTGAGAGCTGGGACTATTCAACTGGGAGAAGAGAAGGCTCAGGGGGCATTTTATTCAATGTATACAAATGCCTGAAGGGAGGGTACAAAGAGGAAGGGGCCAGGCTCTTCTCAGTGTTGCCAAGTGCCAGGACAAGATGGCATAAACTGAAACAAATTGGGAACATAAGAAAAGACTGTTTTACTGTGAGGGCAGTTAACAACACACCAAGTTGCCCAGGGAGGTTGGAGTAATCATCCTTGGAGATACTCAAAACCTGACTGGACATGGTCCTGGGCAACCAGCTCTAGGTGACCCTGCTTCATCAGGGAATGTTGCACAAGATGACGTCCAGAGGTCCCTGCCAACCTCAACCAGTCTGTGATCATTTTGCCAGTTCACTTGTCTACTCAATATATCATTTATGATAAAGAAAGCCACACACAAGCATTTGGAAGAAGCACCTCAGTCCTGTCTAAGGACTAAGCACCCATGGCAGAAACCCACAGTATCACTGTGTTGACGCACAATAACCAGCTCAGCAGGAGACAACTAACACGTGCCCTATCTCACTCAAGAGGCCGAAATTCAGTTCCCAGTACTTGCTAGCTCACCTTTGCTATGGTTTGGCTCAAATGTTGCTTTCTCATTGTGACACAGGGGTCAGGGACTGGGAACATTAACAAACCAGTCAGGAAGTGCTTCCTCAGGCTGCCTGGTATCTTACATCGCTCTTACAGTCACCCTCGAGTTTTGCTGGCCCCCCTCCTCCCCCCCCCCTTTTTTTTTTACATCAACTTTTTAATGAATGCTTTACAAAACCCTCAGCTCCACAAATGCTCTGTGTCGCCCCTAAAAACCAGGGGATGATTCTCCTCTTTCATAAAAAAGCAAGACGAGTCAGACCCGGATACCCTCTAGGTTTATTGGCTAAAACCTTTTCATAGACTTTGCAGATATCTACTTCTTGCTGGTGTAAGAGAACCTAAGTCCTAAAGATTTTTATTTTAAGGCCAACAGATAAATTAAAGTTGTAATTTCTTTAAATCACCTACATTCTCTGGTCCCACAGTTGGAGGTGGGTCTGAAAAAAGAGGCCAGTGGGGGCCATCAGTAACGGAGGGAAGTACAAAACTGATCCTATCTACTAAGATTTCACCCTAAAAAGAAGTTCAGGAACAGGGAAGTCTCCATGCAGAATTCAGGTTTTTGTACAAAAGCTCAAGATAAAACATGTTTCTATCCAACCGTTAGCATACTTGTCTTGCCTGGTTCTCAGTTTAGCACACCTCCTCCTCCTTTTCCTCTCTTTGCAAATAGAGCAAGCGCGCCAGGAGCTGAGCAGGGAGAAGGACAGCACAACTGAGATCTACCATGACAGCTGTCACATTTGCGGCCAGAGCACTTGCGGTCTCTTCACCCAGCAAAAAAAAGACAACACTTCAGTTTAAAAACTGACTCATTACATGTGTTTGTTCAGATTGATTTAAAGGCTGTCCACAACTGTGGCTTCTTGCCATGGGTGTTTTTCAACATTAGCCTTGTGTCATCAAGTCTAGCGCTGAGACCCACAGAGAGACCTGTGACTGCATGGGACTTCTTGGGGTCAGCTAGTCCAGACCCTGCTCCAGCTGGGCTAAATCTGAAGCTAGCTCCAAGGAACATTTACTGGTAGACTCTATTACTCTAAGCAATACTAGAGCTAGGAAAGGTTTTTAGGGCCTATTCCATTTGTGGCTGCCAAGCTAGGTTTTAGTATAATGCGATAGATGCACAAAGAGACAGCCCTGAAACAATCCATATAAATTCACTGCACTGATCTCCTGGTCTTAACAGGGGCTCAGCTACAGTTTGGGCTTTAAAGGTCTCACAGCTGTGAGCATGAAAATTAGACCAGCATCTCAAAACATCAAAGCAACTTATCCTAGTGAGGCTAAGGAGCTCGTTTCTTTACACATGCAGAAACCCCATTTATACGGTATTTTTCTCTTGGGCAGTATAAGCTACGGTTTCATACTGAATTAAAACCGATAAAGCAGAACCAACTAAACACAGAAATAACTACAGAATCCTCCCTGGACTTGCAAGGGAAAAGAGAGGCTGCTAATTACAGCCTAACTCATCTCCTCACTGCCATAAAAGCCCTAGCAACTCTGTATTTATAATGCGGATCAGCACAAGCATTTCATTACATCAGGGATTTTGCTCCTCATAAAAGGAGCTGGAGTGGCAGCACCCCCAAACTCCCCTTGGAAAGAATGAAGACAGGTTGCACTCCGTAAGCAAACCACTCTTGGTTATTCCCAGTCAATTAATCTGCCACTTCATCTCACCATTCGCGGCCACTGCCACTAAGAAGCCACCCAATTTAGGCCATAGGCAATGGGAGAGGCCGCAGAGAGGGACTGCTATTTATATGTAATACTGCCATGAGACGCTTTCATGAACAGAAACATATTTTCCTGCCTGAAGGCTGGTAACGCCAAGCCTCCACATTTGTGGTTCACCTTTTTGATACTTTTGGCACTCTAGGTAAAGAGTGGCTCAGATTATTTGTGAGGAGTACTGTGCACCAGGTGTCAGGGCTATTTACTGATTAAAGCAGACCCTTGGGTCCAGCCAGAAAGGTTTTGTACGTGCTAGCCTGCTTGCAAAGCCAGCTGCCTTCCACAGTGATAGGGTGGCTCCTCTACAAGAGTCACATTCAAGCCACACCGACGCCAGCTGACTGCATCTGGCATTCAGACGCAGTAGCTGCTCCGCAAAACAAACCAGGATACTGGGATGTCCAGCACATTACCGGTTTGTTAGATCTGCCTATCGAAGAGGCCTGTGCTGTTGCTGCTAGCAGAATAATCACCCTTTTGCTGAAGGTCCAGAGGTATCATGGGTACTGGAGGAAAAAAACCAAACAAACAAAAAAAACCAAAACAACCAAACCCAAACCACCAAAATATAGGCACACACACACACAGAGGTATATATGGAAACAGTACAGAATCACAGAATCTTCATGGTTGGCAAGGACCTTTAAGATCATCGAGTCCAACCAAACAACCTACAATCTCTGCTACCAGAGCATGCCCTGAAGTGCCACATCTAGAGGTTTCTTAAACACCTCTAGGGACAGCAGTCACGAGGGAGCCATGACTCCATTCTTCCCCAAAGCAGCAGATATGTGATACCCAGGCTCCATCTGAGGCAGCTGCAACCTGTCCCCCCACATGTTTTCTGAGTGCTCCCAAGTCAGAAAAGCATCAACTCATGCTCAGGGAACATCTTTACACCAACACTGAGTGCATGAAGGATGAGCATAGAAGCAACACAGCAGAGTCAGCCTTTTTACTATAGACTCACCCAACAGGAACCTCGCTATATTTTAGGATCATTCATCTAGTGACAAGAATAGCTGCATTACTTCCCTAAATACACTGTGCAACAGGACAGCATGACTAAGACGGACACAGTAGCTTTTTCTCCTGGCTACAGGACTTTTCTGTGATCAAAGGCTACAGGACTTTCTGGGATCAATGGTGTTATACACTTGAGAAGCTTTCAGCAGAAGACGTACATTATTTATGAATTGCTTGCAATATCAAGACATTCACTATAAGCCTCTAAGTCACTGTGCTGCTTAGCTGCTCTTGCTGTTAAGAGCGTGACTGTTAATACTTAGTAGTATAGCAAATACTGTCTTCCTCTGTAAAGGAAAACTCAAGTTTCCACAGCCATCAGGCTTCTCTAAAATAAAATAGTAAAAAGAAAAAAAAAAAAAAGCAAAAACCTAACAAGATCTGCTACGCTCCCCAGCGCCATACTGAGGAGCTGTTTGTCTCCAGCATCCAAAAGTGGACCACAGCTTTCCAGGGCTTTCAGTGCTAAATGAAAGCTGACTGCAGAAAATTCACTGGTAAATGTTTATTAGCGTCTGCCATTCTAATTTTAACCTCTGGACATTTTTAGGGCCAATAAAAAAAGACCAAAGCCAAAGAGACCAAATAATCCACATAGGGATTCTCTCCTGCTTGTGCTATTTCAAAAGGCACTCTGAGATTCAGGGATTTTTTTTTTTTAAATTTTGTTTTTTAAAATCAGTGTTTAACTTCTTCTATGAGAAGCATTAATTACACCACAATGTCAAATTGGACTGTGTAAGAAAGCAAAGCCTCTTAGAAAGGAAGGAGACATGGATTCCCATGGGAAATCACAGTTTCCAATACCAATACGTCACTGGAATTATAGAATCATAGAATGGTTCGGGTTGGAAGGGACCTTAAAGATCACCCAGTGCCACTCCCCTGCCCTGGGCAGGGACACGTCCCACCAGACCACATTGCTCTGAGCCCTGTCCAACCTGGCCTTGAACACCTCCAGGCATGGAGCAGCCACAGCTTCTCTGGGCAACCTGCTCCAGTGCCTCACTGCCCTGTTATTTCTTCCTAATATCTAATCTATATCTCCCCTCTTTCAGTTTAAAACCATTACCCTGTGTCCTGTCATTACATGCCCTAATAAAGAGTCCCTCCCCAGCTCTCCTGGAGCCCCTTTAGGGACTGCAAGGGGCTCTAAGGTCTCCCTGGAGCCTTCTCTTCTCCACGATGAACAACCCCAACTCTCTCAGCCTGTCCTCACAGCAGAGGGGCTCCAGCCCTCAGATCGTCTTTGTGGCCCTCCGCTGGACCCGTTCCAACAGGTCCATGTCCTTCTTGTGCTGAGGACTCCAGAGCTGGACACTGTGCTCCAGGTGGGGTCTCACCAGAGGGGAGTAGAGGGGCAGAATCCCCTCCCTCGACCTGCTGGCTACGCTGCTTTTGATGCAGCCCAGGATGCAGTTGGCTTTCTGGGCTGTGAGTGCACATTACTTGCTCATGTTGAGCTTCTCGTCCACCAGCATCCCCAAGTCCTCCTCCTCAGGGCTGCTCTCAAGCCATTCTCCACCCAGCCTGTATTTGTGCCTGGGATTGCCATGACCCGGGTACAGGACCTTGCACTTGAACTTTGTGAGGTTGGCACGGGCCCACCTCTGAAGCCTGTCCAGGTCCCTCTGGATGCCATTATAACCCATAGTGAGAAGAAACCACTATTTCTTTGCTTTTTTATGTTAAAGGATGTGGGACAGGAGTATCCCACGCCCGTACACACTGTATAAGCTTTTCTGAGTAAATATCTCCAGGCTCATATGGGCTCAGTTAGTCCCTGAAGAACTGTTTCATTCATCTGAACTCTCCAGAAGTGTTCAAAAAACTTCTGCTCAAGCCTTAATTGCATCTTCATGCATCAAAACCAGATACACCATGATGGTTCAACAATAATTTTCCTGCCCAGGCCCACTCCTTCCACTTCTACCAGCAGAACAGACCATAGAAACCTTAACAGAGACAACTGCTCAAGCCCTATCCCGGAGACCAGACCGCATAGCAGCAGCTTTAGGACAGACTCTTTGTGCAGCTGGTGTTACCTGCAGCTGCTCATCATGGTGACACTTGAGGTCATACTGTGGGGACTAGACATAGTCCAGGATCTTCAGGCAGAAGCACAGATGCAGATCTTCTGGACAGCAGATGTGGTGTTCTTTTATTTTCCTTCCCATAATGGCAATACCTTAGGTGCAACCCAGACACCCCAGGGGTGTGTTTTGGATAGTTAGGAGGCCAACAGAAAGAAAAACAAAACAAGACAAAACAAAGGTGGTCAGTCCCTGGGGCAAGCAGCTGCCTGCAAGGACAAATTTCACTTGCAGATAGTACTGTGCTGTTGCCAAAAGGCTTTCCCCAGTCATTCTGACTGGGTCAGCACTTACCTTTATTCCTTGGTTAACTACGTTAAAAAAAAGCAGCGAGAAGGAGCATTTCTGTGTCTCACAGCTCTGGCACTCTTGGTTGTACTATAACCTACAGTCTTCTCTTCATCCAAATTATCATTAGTCCAAGTAACACATCCTTAATTCAGCTTCCCTCTCCACACTACAAGCTCACCACAGACTGATGGAGTCCTGCAAGATGAACGAAGCATCTTTCTATGCTTTCTGAAGTCATCACTCTTCAATTTAAGCCAGATATGCCACCTGTTATACTAGCTGCTACTGCTTTTGTTCTACCTGCTATGCGAACATGCATTTCCCTGTAGAATAAGAGATGAATTCCCTTATTGCAAGTCCACGGGGCGCACATGAAGGCAAAGCTACAGCAGATGACCTCTGTGCTTGCCTTTCCTCTTGACCTACAGCTCAGAAAAGGGACTGTTCTCTGGGGAGATCATCCCTGCCTGTGTGGGTCCTCTCCTTATCTCACTACTCCAAAAGGCAACCAGCAGCCCTTAGACTTTCTAATCCAGGTGTCCTGCACCATCTTACATTGTGCCAGGAGAGGTTTAGGATGGCTATTAGGGAAAGTGTCTTCACTGGAAGGGTTATCAAACATTGGAACAGGCTGCCCAGGGAAGTGGTGGAATCGCCATCCCTGGAGGTATTTAAAAGACAGGTAGACGTGGTGCTGAGGGACTCGGTTTAGTGGTGGGTTTGGCAGTGTTAGGCTGATGGTTGGACTCTATGATCTGAAAGGTCCCTTCCAACCTAGATGATTCAATGATTCTATGATCTCTTCCCTGGCTACCTTCAAGGCTTTGAACAGTGCACAGAGACAGTGGTGTAGTACTACTTTGCATAAGATAATATAGAGGAAATAGCTCATTGTTAACCATTTCAAGATCATTTCAACCATTGATCATTTCAAGACAGACTAAGAGTCAGCAGTTTAGCACATAAAAGCAGTCACAGGCATCTTAGGAGACACGGCTGAGAAGCGTGAGCAGCAGGCAATACTGGAGGTGAAAGGCACAGACAAGTCAGGCTTTTGTTAGGAAAAAGAAGCAACTTGACTTGCAAGGTAGCTGATAGCTTTTATTCCTATCCAGATGAAGGTATAATCCAATCATTTTACCTACCTATTAAATACTCCACACTTATTTAAAATTATCAAAATGGCAAACGTGGTCACAGAGTAGCTGTCCCCTGACATCAAACCCACGTCCACACAAATATTCCTATTTTCAAAGGATGTTAACCTGCCTGCCTCTGAACATGGGCACAATTTGCTGTCCTCAAAGGCAAACTCGCTATTATTTGTTTTCATAATATTTAGTTGTGGACTTTAAATGCCTAACCTTTCTTTTGATGCTTGTTTTTGTTTCCACCACAGGCACCGGCTGCATGCAGTTCGTATTGTTTACAGCACAGCAGCCTGCCACATCATACTTGGATTATGCTGCTCTATTTCTTCAGCATATTGCAAGCTCAATTCTTTAGCATGATTCCTTCTTCCCTACTGCCACGAAAGCCTGGCCTGTTTGGGAAGGGCTCCTGAACTCTCTCCACTTTGCAAGGTCAACACTACATCCAAAGAAAAGAAACACACCAAAAAGCACACAGGCTATTTTTTTTTGGTACTGACTGGGCTAAAAATCTACCACCAGCAGGTTGTAACTGAACAAATCCTTAATTTTACCTTTTTTGTTAGAAGTCTTTTGTAAATGCAGGAGTTTGCTCAGGAGATATGCTCACAGACATGCACAAATGCACTCTCAGAATAAATTAGTTCTTGCACACACTGTCATCCTCAGAAAGGTATAGCATTTCTTTTTACCACTAAGTCAAAGCTACCACAATCAGTAACTAAAAGACAGGCCAAGTGCTTTTTCTGCCTAAGCAATCTATACTGAAATCATCATAATCTATGCAGAAAATTCAGGGGAAAAAGTCAAGTGTGACTTAATAAACCCTTGCTGATTCCTGCCGTAAATAGGCTTGCTTTTTCTCTGCAATTACAGAAGTGGGATTTTATTGTTTGCATTTAACCATGCAGCACTCTGGATGCAAACACACAGCTCATGTTAGCACACCAGACTGCCTGTAACTAAAAATTGAACACAAGGCAATTCGGTCCCATTACAATACAAACAGTGCTTTGTACTAAATACCTGTTCGGAGCAAACAGAGAGACATACCCCGATTTGTCACAGCTACAAAGATGACAGCGCCCACACATACCAGAGAAATCTTACAATGCTTCCAAATATCCAGGTGCCTGGATGTATGTTGTATATTAGATGACAGCATAGCAGCCTGTTACAAGCAAACATCACACAGATCAACTGCCCTAAATCCAGGAAGACAAAAATTGCTCATCTCAATGCCTCCCTGCACAGAAACACCACGGTTGCATCCTCTCATTCAAAAACGGATTAAAAAAAAAAAATCAGTTGGACACACCAAAATGAGTCATCTCTGCACTGGTACCTTAACTCTGAAAACTCCTGCTCCGTTCCACCTCTAAGGGAACTGAAATGCCGTAAGCTCACTCGTAGCTGTGGCAACAGCAAATGCAAATCCTGCCACACTGCAAAACTTCACCACGGTCTCCTCCGGCACATGCGAGCTACGTACAAGCAAAACCACACACACACCCCCTCCAAGAATAAATTGGGTTTCTGAAAGCTGTTCCCTCCCCTAAAGCGAAAATCAAATTGTCAGGGCAAAGTTTAGCCAGTCTTAAATTGCTTTAGCAGGATTTATACTAGCTGTGCTTGAAGGCACTTAGAAAAAGGGCCCAGAAGAGTTTAGAAACGGCATGCAAGAAGAGGTTCAAGGTCTCTTTATGTACATCTGCAAAGGCTACACCCAGTCTTTAAATTAGGTGAGGACCTGCTGTGTTTGCAGCCTTGAGCTTCAGGCTGACCGAATCATACCACTACGGCTTTAATACAATCAAGTTAGCAGTGGATATTTAGGCTTAGAAGAGAAAATGGGTTTAAGTGACAAGTATTTTAAAAATAATCAGGTTTCTAAGGAATATCAGCATATCCCAATGCAAAGATATGGTCTACCAAGAGCTCTTCTCAGGAGATGTGTCAGATATTTCTAATTAAGATGCAGCCAGTAACCGCACATAACAACCAAAGGTTAAAAAAATACTGATGCGGGGGGTGGGGTGGGGGAAGAAAGGAAGAAAAAAAAAAAGAAAGCATCACCTAACAAGTTCCCAGCAGCAAAGCCCGTGTGAACTGCAAGACCTGAATTGCAAATTTAGCTTTGGTGAGAATTTTCCATCTGAGCCCAACAGACACTTGCAGGATATCTACTTGTGGTTTGCAAAAACTTCTCAGACAAGCTTCAATGCTCTGAATGGCAAGCAAAGAGTAAACGCCCCAAGTGATGCTCCCTGGGCATTGAGAAGTTAGGGTGGGGAGCTTCTAGTTTTCTGGCTTTGGTAGGGGTGTTTGTTTTGTGTTTTTTGCAGGGTGTTTGTGTATGTTTTCTTGCGTTGTTTGCTGTTGGTTTCTTTAAAGGACAGTTTGGGTTACCATGTGTAAATCATTTTAGACAGCGAAAACACTACACCCTAACCTTCCTCTATTTGTGAGCAAAGCAAATCTAATCCCACAGTTAGATTATTCTACCTAGTAGCAAAGCAAATGAGCTAAAAACGAAGGAAAGGGAGAGTTACCATGGGATACCAAGATGCGTCACTTCTCTTGGCGCCATGTGACATCTCAGCCGTGAGTGAAGAACTCAGCAGATGGGATAGGAAAAAAAAAAAAGATATGTAAAAAGGTCTCTAGATTATAGCAAAGTTTCAGCTTTTAAATCCAATTTGCTAACTGCTTATGGCTACAGAAATACAGGCAAACAATATTTATCTATAAACCAAACCATCCACCTATAAATCTATTGCCACTGTGCAATAAATATATGCCTTCCTTTCCAACAGTCATCACATACGCTTTTTTTACAGTAAACTTAGTCCAAGCACGTTCAGAAATACTGCCCTCACTATCTTCAGTAAGAACTATTACTCGCCTTTCAGCGGCAGCAAAGCAGGTCAGTATTTTCCACCCTGCTCATAAATACAGAAGCAGCCACTTCACAGCAACAGATAGAGTTCAAGAGAGATCAGAAAAGGGATAAATCACTTTGAATTTATTCTTGAAGTTACCATGCAGGTCACCAAATCCACGCCTTGGGATGAAGGCCACTGAGCCAAGACTCTCTTTTAATTGTCAAGGTACCGCTGTTGAGCGGCACACACTGCAAAGCTGCTATGTGTGTGGGCAGCGTGTGAGCTGGCCCTACCACATGCTCACTTAGACTGATTTTCACCCCACTCGGTCCAGTATAAATTTGTAAGCATCTCCTCTTCCGAGTCTTTCTTCTCTACACAAAATCATAGAGTGGTTCAGTGTTTGATATCACACACACTTTTTTTTTTTTTTTTTTTTTTTTTTTTTTTTTTTTTTTTACAGCTGCCGATTTCTTTCTAGCATGTCAAAACAGCTCTGATTCAAAGGACATTATTCTATCTCCATCCTCCTCCACCTCCCAAAGCCTCTTAACACCCACATGCTGCCGAGCACCAAAATCTCCAGAGAAATTTGGTCCTTTCATACACCAGCCAAGGAAACCGCCACTCCGTAATAAAAGGCGACGTACCATGTAAGAAACCTCCACCCCCCAAGCCGCCACGGTGACTGCCATGGTGCGATCCCAGAGTTTCAGCGCTACCCAAACATTACCTCATGTTGAAAATCAAGCTTGCAGGAAAATACTGAAGACTGTCTGTCTCCAATGCATCACGGTAACCGGATCATTACCCCAGGCTCCGACTGGCACGATGCCACTCCAACCTACCCTGCTATTAGCTCTCTCCTATTAGCTCCAGATTGCAAAACTTTAGAAAAGTAATGCAGCAAATTAGCCAAGACAACTGCTGCTATAATCTGCTCTTAAACACCAACTTTTTATCACCTGAATCATTTGCTACTATGCGCCTGTTTCCCATTAGCTACCAAAAAGATCAAATAATACAGAAGTCAAGAAATCCCACATTTAAACTGCTACTCCAACTTGTAGCCCCTGCGTTAGCACACAACTATACGACAGGGCATTTGAAAATAGCTGAGCATTATTTATTACCCACTTACAAAATGAGATTTCACATTTCTGCAACAAGTTTAACACAGATGGCGTTACCTTCTTCAAAACATTGCTTTAATAACTGTTCCCTGAGCCAGGAGATACTGAATTTAGCAGCCATGGCTAGGTTTTATCCTGCCTACTTTGAACCTCTAACCTTTCAGCAACATCCTGCAGCAGGGAACACTGCAGCATAACTGCACACCACTGAAAGAAAAACGTTACCGAGAGAAAAACATTACCAGAAGAAAAAAAAAAAAAAAACCAACTTTCCCTTGTTTTAAGCTTGCTGCTTCCTTGTTTTATTTTACACTTTTTTTTTTTTTGAATGGGGAGGGCCTGGGTACAGCCATCTTCTGCTCACACTTTGCATAACATTCCTCTTCTCACTTCCTCCGCTCACAATCATTTCTTCTCCACGCTGAAGAGTCAAAGTTTATTTACCTCCTTTTATACAACAGATGCTCTGTGCCTCTCATTACCTTCATCATCCTTTGCTGAACCTTCTTTTTAGAGATGGAGGACTAGTTGGCATTCCAGACACAGGGAATCATGGAGAAAGAGGGTTTTTTCATTTGGTTGGGGTTTGTTGGTTGGTTTTTTTTTGTTTGGTTGGTTGGTTTTTTTTTTTTTTAACAGTACCTTGATGTTTCTCTAACTTCACTTATAAGTGAATAACATTCACTTATTTACTACTTGGACTTTACAGCTGTTTTCAGTGTACGGATCTCCAAATTCAGAAAACAAAAGTCTCCCAAGAGCAGAACAAAACCCAAAACTAATAACGTGTTTGCATCACACCAGTGTTGCATGAACAAGCATTAGGTTTTAGTTTAAAGACAGGAAAGGGCCTGGGAAGTGCAGTAATCTCTTAGTCTCTCACACGGCTTGTTTCCAAAACTTCATTTCAACCAGAGCAGCAGAGCTGAGCATTAATCACATCCCTGTCTGTGCAGTAAGAAGCCTTCCTCCATCCTCTCGCTTTCTTCTGATAAAGCACTCACCCTCTGCTGCTCAGGCACAGTTCGGGAAGCACCTGCTTCTTTTATTTATCCCAACCCAGGGCTCTCCATGCTTTTGGAAAGCACCCCTAACCCCTCTTTTCTGCTCAGAGTCTGATCAGCATCCCCCTTCCCTTTGCACATGTCATAGAATCAAATTAATAGTAATGTTGACCCCTACTCCGCACTGCTGCTTGGGCTTGCTCTAAGAGCTGCTCAGCACGCAACACATCTGCTGGCACCTCATCACAGCAAGTCCTGGAGAAGAAGGAGCAAAAGCACCAGTGCCCTGCAAGTGCCAAAGCCAAAAGAGCAGGGAGGGAAGGTGGCAAGGAAGAGGAAAGGAGCACGGATCGTGAATTCAGAGCCAGCAAGCCTGAATTCAGAGCCCATGGGCTCGATATAAAACAAGTAGAACGTGCATCTCAAGCTGCTTGTGATTCAAAAAAAACAAAAACAAACAAAAAACCCACCACTTTGCTCACCTGTATTTATTATTTCCTGATGCAGTACCAGCAAAATGACCTCTACTAGGCACATAGAAAGAAAACCTGCCTTTTATTAGTAACCAATTGCTATTTTACAGCTTCATTGACCTTGTGCCACATACCAGATTCCTTAACTCACCTATGCTCGACATACGCTCATTTCCTCTTTTCATGTGTAAACAGAGCACCCAACACTTTCTGCATCATTAATAATCACAGTACACCAAGGGGCAGAGCTGTATCCTGAAAATCCTGTCTGCCACACAGATTATTTTTTTTTCCCCCTATTTTTCAGCACCTCAAACTCCTCCCAACACAGGACGACAACACCTATTTGCTTTAAAGTGTCTGTTTTCACTCCACCCCAAATTACCAGAGAGAAGCAGATACTGGCTGAATAGATTAATTTTCCAACTAAAACCAAAGAATCAGTGCAGAAACAATGGGGGGGGGGGAAACAAACCA
>VXBH01009185.1:630365-686341 GCA_013400035.1 Rynchops niger
AAAAAAAAAAAAAAAAAAATCAAAACACACATAACCAAAATCCTCAAGTGGCAGCACCCAGGTAACAGGCTTTTCTCCATCCCTGTTATCTAACTTTTGCAGAGCCAAAAGTTACGGTCAGCAGTGCTCTAGCGAAACCATTGAGCCCCACAGCTGGGAAGCAAATACTCTCTTCACCCAACCTGCCCAGCTTTCAAGGGAGACAAAACCAGGGGGAGATATTCAGAAGAGAACCAGCACCCTTTCACATGGGGCTCTGTGGGGCTATTTCAATTAAACTTTCAGGTAAGGGAAAACCAGATCGTTTCCCTGCTCCATTAACATTAGTTAGAAAATTGCGATTCATACATTTCTATTCAAATACTAGTTGGGGGGTGGGGGGAAGGATCAAATTCTGCTTGTTAAAGCAGAACCAAACCAAAATAACTGACTGTCAGGAAGCAAGCAGTCTGCAGCATGGCAATTCTGCTTTCTTGGACTTCTTTTTAGCTATGTTTAGGACTGCTTGGAAATTTGCTTTTGGATTTTACACTGCATTCTTGCCTCATTTTCAAGATTAGTCCATTAAAGTGCCTCGGAGAGGGTGTGATCAGGCACCCCCCACTCAAACGCCCATCCTAAGAACCTACCAGCCAGAAGATGCCTCTCCGTAACAGGCTGGAAGTTAGGATGGTTTTATCCAACAGGTTAGAGCCATGGTGCACTGCCAGTGTCAGAACTGCTCAGTAAAAGCCTTGCTATCCTGCCCTGTTTGCTGCAGGATTGTAGTAATAAGAGCTAATGTTTACAAAACGTAAGAGTAGTTATCCATTCCATGAACACCCACCAGTAGTCTTCAGTAAGGAGGAAGGCCCTGTTTCCATGAGTAACTGCACTCTTATCTCGTAACAACAGCCACCCTCCCAAACACATCATACTCTCTCTGCTCGCAGGCACTCACTCATCTGCCAAGTTTTATGAAGCCCAAAAAGCTGCCCATCTGCTGAGAGCAGCATCAGCGTGAACCGCAAGAAAGCCAGCCTGCCATACCCCTCCCCGCATCTGGAGGGAAAGCTCCAAACTCTGTGTACCCGCTCTCCTAGGAAGCGCGGGTCCCCCTAGTCCAAGAGATGATGGAGCATAAACTGTAGCTCAAACGTAAACACAAATTTTTGATGAGCAAAGCATGAATTAGCACGTGCTGCCGAGCACCGCAAGCTCTCCTGAGATGCTCGATACCAGCTGTAGTTCTGGTATAGAGCCAGACTGACCCTGTAAGGACACATTTTCTGCCACATACAGAATTATTTCTGTTGGGAAGAAAGTAGAAGCTATTCTCACCAACAGTTAGCTTCTTTTACTACCGAAATTACACTGATAGTAGAACTGTATAACAAGGTTTGATTAGAGCTCATTCCTATCTTTCTTGTGGAATGTGCAGCGGTTCACTGTATTTAAAAAAAAAAGTAATCTAACACGTTATGCACTTTTCAGAATAAAAGGTCTGTCTTAATCTTAATTGATTAGCCTGTATGCCAAACTCCTCCATCCTCCACTCCTTCCCCCAGACGAAGACCCTTCCGTTTGCCCAGCAGCGGCTTCTGCTCTGCTGAGGTACAGGCCGGCAAGTTCACAGACCGGTTTCTTTAAACTGCAGGTTAATATCTTTAAGGAAGTAGTTCAGCTTCTGGAATTGCTAAGCGATAGTGAGCCGTAACGGCATGAGAGAAGCCCACTTTTATTTTAGCATATAACATGAAAACGTTCAGCTCTGTCTGTGGTCACTAGCTCTGAAATCCACAGCGTTTCTCTAATGCAGAGGCACCGGCTGAGAAGCAATTCCGATAGTTTTCATGCTGTAAGGATTAATTTATGAAGTTACTTGCCAGTCTTGTTCTCCTTATCACAAGATGGCTAAGAACTACCAGTCTTTCTCAACAGCACCCAAACACCCTCCAGAGCATCGCTAGCTTATTCAGAATATATGCACCATTTTACACCACCTGATCTAATATAGCGTAACACGCACAGATTCGAGCTTAGGACAGGTTTAGAGTTCATGCTGCATCTCTGACTAATGCATTTAAATAGATTACAGCTTGCGGAAACCTGCAGGATTTCCAGAAAGAGCAAACAGTTTCCTTTATTAATATTCAAATTTTTTTTTTTTTAGGTGAATGCTACCATCTTTGTTATCCATGCAGAACTGTGAGTGAATCAACCATCCACATGATTTAGCAGAGTGAGTATCCACATCTAAGGACCAAGGGTCACTTTCTGAGACTTTACAGAAGTAAAAATACCTCCTCGTGCTGTCTATCAGCTGTGCCTGCAAAGCACAGACATGAAGCTTTGGAGTTGAGGATTCCTCTTCCTCGCTTCCTTCCCATTTAACATGTATACGCAGGCAGCAGCGTTGCAAAAGGAGTGAGAGTAGGCTGTTGTCTTACTTTCTAATCCAACATAAACAGCAAGGATCAGGAACATCTGCAAAAACTGGATTAACCAGCTACTGACTGCTGCCTCAATGATTAGAGCAGCGTTTTCGTTTTATACAGAAAGGCAGACGTATTTCCACATTTCACTGGCATATTTGCCAGACACACTGAAGTACTCCTTAAAATACACTGGAGAAATTCAGCCTAAATAGATCAGTCGCACGAGGTCACCAACCCAGCACGCCTGTGGATGAAAGAAGTCAAATTAATTGATTTAAAGACAACGTAGGGGATTTTGAGAGAATGTTTAACCAATGTCTAAGATGACGTTTTAATCCTTCTCACAGTTAATTCTTTGAACGGAGGAAGCCAGTAAAATTTGTGATGCGGTTCTTACACAGAAAACATCTCCAAAGGCATGCTAATCACTGAACTATTTTGCAAATTGCTCCTAATCTACAGTTGTTTGCCTCTGCACTATTCCTGCGGAGACAATAAAATCATACAGCTCATTGTAATGTAGTGCTCGCTCACAATGAAAGAGTATGTAAGAAAAGAATGATCCTCATTTGTTTTATGTAGACAGATCTGCAGTAGGGAACCATTATCTAAATACTACTTCCCCGCCACACCCCCCCAAGCTTTTGCTATTATATTTTAGGGTAACTTCCATTTTACATTTTTGTCTTTAATTGTAAAAAAGCAGACTATTTTTAGCTGCTGTTTCCATTTTAGGAAGATTTAGAGACAATTTCACCCTGCCAGACACACTGCATTTTTCATCAGTGCTTACTGAAGCACTAAGGGAGGCAGCCTGGAAACATCCCCTTCATCTTTCTTGTACGGAAAGACGGTAGCAGAACAACTACCACACTGCAAACTCATTCCTAACATCCCAAAGCCCTGAGAAAATTCTTGTTGTCACGACCGCTAGCAAGATATATTTATGGGATTACCTTTGTTTAGCCCTTCCAGCGTCCCAGTGACCTGAACGGGGTGGGGGGTGGGGGGGAGGACTGGAAACGAAACCCAGGGGAAGAAGCTCAAAAGACTTCAGTGACAAATGAAAGATAATGTTTGCAGCAAGCACGCTTTCTTCATTATTAAAATTTGCACTTTTATCATGGAAGTACACAATTGTGCACAGTCTCACATCTAAGACATCTGTGTATTTTCTGCACTAGCTCATACAAAGCCAGCCATACACCACCAACTCCTGATTTTTATTTTATGCTGTACATCAGGTGAAATACAATTTTTTTAGAAGCGTGGGGAAAAAAAGACTGCATGAGCACTGTTTAAGACAACAAACTTTTGCGGTCTCTTATTAAATAATTATGGCAGAGAGCGGAGGAGATATAACAAAGGGGGAATTAGCTTCCATTAAGAAATAACCAGATCCAAAACACGCTTTGCTTGTTGCTTGGATTTATTTTTACATCATGTCACAAGAGTTCTAACACAAAAGCATGTGACAAATAGCAAACCCATTATCAGGAGACAGTCTGGTTTCCAAAATAATCATTCCTCTCTGAGGCCTCCTCCCCACTTTCTTGTTGTTCAGCCTTCCAAAAAACACCTTACAGGCAGGACACACTCCTCTCCACAAATTTAGCCTCAACATTACTGAGTCTCCTTATCACTCAGGGTGCCAACTGCCCCACAGACACTTGGAAATCTCTACACTAGATGCCAGGACACCGACAAGTGACTCTGTACACGCTGATATTTTCAGCTGTCCCTACAGGGTGAGATACTCAAAATTTCCCAGATCCACCTGAAAATATTTTGGAGATAAAAAACTCAGATTAGTTAATTCTAAAAAAAAGCAAGTTAGTACTAGGTTGGAAAACATTAATAAAATGAAACACACTGCAACTAACTCTTAATTAGGTCATTTTCAGGCTATTCGCAGTCAAACCTATCTAGAGAACTTCCCCAGGTTTATAAAAACCCAAGCTCTGATTATTCAGACCTGGCTCAACATTTGGAAGGAAGTTTCCTCTGCATACTGCTCCCACTAGCAGTCCACTTAGTGCATACACAGAAAAAACATGCCTATCTATTAGAAGGACTTTCTTGAAAGCCTCAGCTTTAATAATCATCTCTAGGTATACCATTATAACATCTTTTTGAATGCAATGCCGTATGCTGTAACATTTGCTTCTGAAACATGCTCCTTCATTACTGGCAAACCCACCATGGGTTCCCTCAACTTGCGATCGGTAAACCTACTCATAAAAGGTCACATGCCTCTTCCCAAAAAACGACTAGGAAATGACAAACCTTCCCTTCTGCCTGTGACCTTTTGTACAACCTACCTTGTGCATTCATTATGTAAACACGCTAGAGATAAGGAATGCAGGGAACAACCAGAGTTAGGGACCTCACTGCTGCTCTTGGAACAGACAATAACACCAGTGAAGTTTCCTATCTTCTGCCACCAACAGGAACTATTTCAAATTGCTTATTATACCACTTATTTTTAGCTATCAAACTGGTGTTTGGCATCTCATGGGTCATTTTCCATTGACTGGTACCTATTCCGGCTTTACAGGAGCTGGAGAATAGGATGAAAGCCAAGGACTCCACGACAAGCATGGTCTACATGCTTCTGCTAAGGGGCTGGAGACAGAAACGGTTCACCTCGACCTGCAAGCAACATCACGCATCAGAATTCACACTATATTTAAATACACGACTACACCCAAAGGCCTTCCCGTTAAGTTACCTACTAACTCGGAAACAAACCACAGCAGTTTAAACTTAACTCTTCCCATTTTGCAAGTGCTTTGAAATCACAGGCCCTTAGACATATTCCACCTTTGCAAGTGTCTTTAAAAAGTAATAGCTGATATGAAGCTACGATAAGGAGAGAAATCAGAATAACTGGTTTGGCAAAAGGAGGCGCACCCTTCATTGACCAGACAGTTGAGAAATAAAATTTCTCATACTTTGATTTTTCAGCTTTTAACGTGAGAACAATACTATGAGTTTGAGACTTCATTAGTTGGACAATATGGTACCTGCAGAGTAACCGTGACAATAGCATGGGAAGAAGGGAGGCCAGGATGGATGCTGGTATGCTTAAGCACTGATCTGAAAGGCAGAACGGGCAGACAGTCATTCACAGACTGGGAGGTCTGGAGAGATTAAGGCAAATAAGCAGAGCAACAAAACCAGAACTGTTGTGCGGGTTTTTTCAGCTTTAGCAGGGTTAAGTGCATGAGTCTGGAACACATTCACTTCTGTAACACGATCCTCCGCTGGTGACCCAATGTCTGCTTTGTCAGTTGTCCTGAGTCACAGGCACACAGGGGCTCACTCTGGCCTCATTGCTTCTTGGAGGACACATGGTGCATTGCGTGGAACGCACCAAATTCCAGAAGTACCAGTGGATGCCAACAGTTCTCCTGGGCAGGGAGGTCAGGGGATACTTAGCAGGACAGCTGGAGAGATGCGCTGACAGTTTTTGTGTTCATTGCTTAAGCTTTGCAAGTAAGCTAAAAACAACCTACTTCATAAAGTACACCAAGACCTCCACTGAAGTGGAAAAACCAAAAAAAAAAACCCCTAAATGCATTCTCTGCTCACCTGGCCAATACACTCAAAATGTGCCCAAGCAGCTTTCCCTTCATTGCTGCAGCAGTTAAAGATCTTTTAAGTATACAAAAATGTGCTGTTAGCACCACTGAAAGTTATAAAGGAGGCTTATTCAAGCATCTTTAAGCTTCTAAAGCATCATTGGATACTTTGTACATGGGTCTTTTCTGAACAGAAGATCTGAAAGATAATCATACTGATAACAGAACAGCAAACACTGCCTCGTTTGCAACGTTTGGGCAGCTATACCATTTTAGCCTCCTTTTCCATTCACCTTACTGCCCACAAAAACTTACTCAAAGAAAGGCTGTAAAATGGAAAAACGGAAGGTATCATTCCCACAGCACCTCTGGGCTGAAGCCAGCATACCCAAGATGAGGGACTATTCTCAGAGATTCCCTTCGGTGCTGCTGTTACACAACTAGAAGTTTAGTATTTGCTTCCACTATTACAACGCTTGAATTCAGGCACCCCAAGCTTCAGGGCTTTTATTTTCATGATATCCCCATGCAACAAAAATAACCTCATAGCTGTTCTGCTACTTTAGTTGAGTCAAGGGGTAAAGAGCAGCTAAACAGCATGCCTTGCATCAGACAAGGCTCTGTCTGAGGCTTTGACTACTTTTGGCTCCAGGCGTTTCCGAAGCCTATCTTTAGTAACCCTCTGGGAAATGCTCATCCAAATACTTGCTCAGCACCACATACACACGAAACATGAGCCCATTTAAAATTCTTTGTGTCCACAACATTATCTGGCAAGGAGTCGGACATGTCCACTGCTGTGCGGAGAGGAGAGTCTATGAGCTGCTGCCCACTCCTTGGGATTCCAGCTACTGCCACATTCCATCTCCCACACAGATGGGGTGGAAAGAAATCCTTGCTTCTGGCTTCCAGGCTACTTACAGATTCAAGCAGGTATGTTTACACTACTACCTAACTTTTAACTTGTCACAAGCTGTCAGGTTTCCTCACTCAGCTCCTTCTTGCAAACAGAAGCCAGGTTACAATCCACAGGTTGAGAACACTCTTCCACTCTGTAATAACACATGGGAGATGTTTTAGAAAACCTTAACCATAAAACAACAAATGCCAAAAATGTGCCTTTCCTCTGCAAGAGAAATTATACAGCAATAGACTTTAACTCAATAGGTTCCTCCACGACACCCAAGATGCCACACTAAGATTTTCAAGCATTAAAGTGACAGAACTACTGATTTTTACATTCCTTCATATGAGGCAGCATCTCTGCCGAAGCCGAAGTATCCACATATCCCCAAAAGCTGATCACTTTGGCTTCTAATGCTGCTGGCAACCATCAATAAATATCAACACCACACTTTGTACTTTCTTCAGGATTTAAACAGCCTATAGAATAAAAGGACAGGGCAGCAACCATCTCAACAGATGACAAATGACAATGCCACTGGCTAGCAGCAGCAGAATGCACATCTGCTAGTGTCAGTGCTAAACCATACCTACCAGATCCGCTCACCAAATGCACTTGTGCCATTGCTTGTGGTCTGTGTTTCTACAGTGGAACCTGATCAGGCTGGTGTTAAGCTCCTACTTACTACACAGCAATATTCAGTGACAATTTTGTGGAGAAAGACTACAGTAAACAGTTCCATAGACAAAAATTAATCTGGTTATGGATGCCAGTGTTTTTTCATACAATAAATGGCTTGGAGCCTGATAAGCTGATCAAAATTAACATTTGGATATGATGTGTTGTCCACTACATCCCACTCCTGGCCCTCAGCTATGTTAGAGGTCCTTGTTCACACTGCAACATTCACGATAGCTGCATTCCAGTCTGAGGGTAAAAAGGTTGCCTGTAAGCGGTTTATGCAGTATGTGAAACGCTTTGTTTATCCAAAAATATTTTAGCTCCAAGAAACATTAAAGCAAGGCATAGATTTCAGCATTTGCCCAGCACAGAACTGCAACTCCTACAGATATTGCCAGAAACTTTCTTCCTTAAGGCTTTACAGCCATAAAAAGACTATTTTGCTAAAGCAAAACTACAAACAAAAAGCAAAGTGTAATGCTCTTAATATGCTAAAAAGGGTTGTTATAGCAAGGGTGATAACAAGCAGAGGACAAAGCAGGGGGTGCCATTTCACTCTTGCTCACTTTGTTCAGAGCAGGTTAATCAGTAGGAAAAACTTCACGTTGCAGCAGGGTAAACCAAAACTTATGTGGTCTTCCCCAGTAAGGGGGGGCTCTGGAAAAGCACTATAAAAGAGAAGGGACTTTCCCTGCAGCCTGGTCTGCAATTTAACCCAACGTAGTGAAATCCAGCTAGCCAGCAGATCATCTACTACACTTAAGTCTTACAATAATCATACCCACCTTAAAAACAAAACTGCCCAAAGCACATTAGTTAGGCTGTTGTTTAAGACAAGAAGAATTAATGACATCAGTCACCAGAGCCGAAATTGTAACAGTTGACAGGGGAGATTTTCAAACAACACTCACTATTCAGCACAACTCAATTATGCCAGGGGTAGGGAACTGGAAGACACGAGTATTAAGAATGTCATCGCTCAAAAGCGGCAAAGAAGCATCTCCTTTTCCAACTCAAAGCTCTTCTCATTTAAAGACATGCTCTAGACATGCTCATATTTGATTACTGATCCCTGTTTTAGTACAGCAGCAAAGGCTAAATCAGATATGCTGTACTCTCTTGCTAAGACCAGGATAGCTAGCTAGGAGGAAAAAAAAAAAAAAAAAAAGAGGGGTCAGGGAACAGTTATCTCCAGCCCCACTGCACTAATTCTGTAGTAGTTATTGATTAGTGCATTTTTCTGTACTGTCTCTTTATTTAGCTCTGCAGGCTTCCCATCCTATATGTCCAGGTGCATGCTTTTCTTGGTGGTTTCATTGTTTGCCCCTGCCAGGGAATTTCCAACCACAAGCTGGTTCTGCACCAGCTCCTCATTTCCGTAAGCTGCCTAATTAATCAATGGACTCATTCTAAACTACACTACAACTGTAAAATTAACCAAATATAAACAGAAAAAAAAAAGTTAAGCTTTTAAAACAGTGATCTGGCAGATAAGGAAATATTTCCCTGCTCTGTTAACTTCACTATATGCAGGTTTATGGCGAGGTAATATAATACTACATATTTCCATATTTTTATGTTAAAAAACATTAGGGGATCCAATACAGCACTGGGACAATGAAAACATCAAGCTTTGACATGACCAAAAATGTATGTGCAGAAAAATAAGCCCTACTGTTTGATAAGCCATCAGTACTCAAAAATGCATGGACCTTCACATAGGTCTTACTCACACTGCCTTGCAAGCTGGAATTTGCCTGGTGTGGTCAGAGACCTCAGACAAACAGGAACTCCAAGTTAAAGCCAGACAATCCAATATATCAAAAAAAAAAAACCCAAAGAAATTAAGTCAGAATAAACTTTGGTCAACTTGGTGCTCACCCTTCGTGAGGTTAACTTCAGACCCACGAGACCATTTTTCAAGACTAGTCTTGTGCAATACTGAAATGTAAGTATACCAGACAAGACCCAGGAGTTTAACCAAAAGCTTGTAAGTTTATTTTGAGTCCCTGATGAGACCCCTGGCAGCAACCTGCAAAAATAAACACACAGCTTTTATGTGAAAACACAGATAATTTCAGTCTTGTTCTAAAAAGCCAAAGAGTGCATTATTGCTTAATATTGAACAAGCTGTAAGACCAAGAGCACCTCACAGCCACCATGTGACAGTAAAACCAAACAGACTTCCTTTTCCAGGTTTTTTTTTTCTCCTTACACCAGGGATAAAAGTAGTTAACACCAGGCATATTAAGTGCCAAATAAAATTAGCTGGTTTGCTTAAATGCAACAAAATAATCTGCCATACTGACATCTAAAGAAGATGGTTAAAAAGTTACATAAGCACTCTGTATAAAACCGTAACAGAACTTTGATTGAACTTTAGCTGAACTCCTGAAACCAAACCTTAATTGGGCCTCTGCAGCTGGACTAGATGTAGAAACCATTAACCAAAACTTAGATCAAAGAAATTGAATTGTTGAAGGAATACCATATCGAGAGCTTACTGAAAGGCGAACAAGGCCCACAGAGGGAGTGCACTCCCAGTCTCTGATCTAAGTATAGGACGACAAGATGTATCATCTGTGGAAGGATAGCCTTTAGGAGCTATTAAATTATATTAGGAGATTATAATACTAAAATGCACACCCTCTTGTAAATAATGAGCATGCTAATTAAAGGGATCTCCCAAAATGTTTAAAACATTAACTTGAATGCATATGTATGATGAGGGATGGTAAAGGAACTGTCGCTCACCAATCAGCTGTACCTTATCACTATAAATCCGGGACTGTCAGAAACATGTGGTGTGCTGGCTGTTGTTAAATACCCAGCAACTGATTCTGCAGAACTGAAATAAAGACAACTATAAAGACAAATATCTCAGTTCTGTGTCTTGATTGGTTTTTGCCTATCGGGTGAAGAACTCTTATTTATGGACAACAGTAGTTGCTGAGGTACGAACAACAAAAGCAGCAAGTCACACAAGATCGTCAAGTCTTAAGGGGAAGAAAAAAAAAAAAAAAAGAAAAACCGTAGTCCACCAGTCCACCTTTGAAAGCACAGGAGAGGCAGAAAGGTAGGCTTCTCATATACCAAAACGATCAAGCAGCACCTCCAGGTTTCACAAGACCCCTGCAATCTTTAAAATGAGATCTCTCTTTTTCTTTCTCCAAAGACACACAGCTTTACAAGCCCGCTGGGAGAGAAAGCCTAATTCTGATCCACATGTAAGTAGGCGTGCAAACAGCACCTGTACTGTACCGAGTTTCAAGGGTGTCAAACTACAAGCCATAGAGATTTTATTCTTTGCTGCCAGTCAGTACAAAGAGCAATAGGCAAAGTTGCCTTGTACCGTTGAATTTACATGTCAATACTAAAGTAGACAAAGAGGTTGGAATATAAAAGCAACCTTCAGTCTTCCTGTCCACTCAGATTCTTCTCCAAACACTTGTAAAACGACACAGCTATCCCGGTTAGTCCGATTAAGTCATCGGCCTACCTGACAGGCCAATCAAGCGTTCCCAGTACCCTATCAGTGATTTAAATTAGTGGCATAACAGTTCATCACTGCCTCACCGAGAGAGCTTTCCAAGTCACTGCAGAAGGCGGCGGCACAGAAAATAAATCTATTCCCTTCATTTTCAGAGATTTACAAGGGTTATGCTCACATCAGAGAAATTATAACAGCCTTTTGCCTTCTTCAACACCCCCCCCCTTTTTTTTTTTCCATTTGGGGTCTGAATTAATTACAGTCCAGAGAACAAATGAGCATTAGCTCCGTCTCAGTCCCCCAATGAACTGTCTGCACCGCTCTGACCTAGACGGACTTCACTGACCAGAAGAAAGCCTCTCAGCACTGTGCTAACACCAGTGCAACAGTAATGAAAGCTGAAACTTGTCGTGCTATCTCGTTTCCCATTCCTCTGCACAATACATTTTATTTTTAGCCTATAATATCTGACCCAGGAGGGAAAGAAAGGATGGTGACGGGCACAACAGCTGAAAACAACCTCTGAAATGCCAAGAAGGAGACATTTCCATTTCACATTTAGTTACATTAGCTACACCTTCAACTCACATTCAGCATTTCTGGAGTCACAATAGCAAGATTTATACTATCACACTGATGTCACCTTCACATGCGGTTTCCCCGCAGTCACAAGCTGCTTACAAAGAGCTTGTCACCGTCCTTGTGAACAAGATCCAATGCTTTTTTGCCTCTTGCTCAATAGGGAAACTACAATGGAACAAGCTGGGTCAGGGATGGAAGAAGATGACATAGGAGATTGAGCAGGTGACTCCTGAGTGGTGGTTCTATAAGGAAATCTCAGGTCTGAGAATTTAGAAGTTAGTGAAGCTCTTTTATATCTACACTTTATTAGAGCCAAAGGCAGTAACAAAAAGTAGCTCTGGCGAGAATCCAAAGGTCAGAATGAGAAAGGTATGGAAGCAGGCAACACAGAACAGATCTCCGTTTTAAGCTCACTCAACGTTTATGTACGCGGACAAAGTGATCCTCCAGCGGTGATCTGCTCCCTTCTCACACACAATGCTTCCCTACACTTGAGGGACTTTCTTCTCAGAGAACTGCAAATATTCACAAAAGTAACAAAGCTACATAGCAGGACTTGGGCAGCAAGTTCTGCACACAGGCAAAAAGCAAAGCTAAGGAAAAAAGAAAATTAGCCAATATCAAGCACACCTTTTCCTGAAGCAACTTCTCTTGATAGAGAGCTAATTTTCACCTTGGACAGCTAGGGATGAAGGGATGCACACTCAGAAGTAGAATCAGAGCCTTTGACAGCCTGAAGCTCTGATGTAGTTGCTTCCTCTCCTCTTCCACAGTGAGACTTTTTCAAACTTACCAAGCACACCTCAGAAACCTCTCATACCCACTTAAACCAGGCATTAAGTGGAGCTGAAGTGAGACAAGCGTATCTGCTATTACACTAAAATTGTCTTACATGTTCCTTTTTGCTAATTCTGTTGGTGCCATAGTTATCAGTGGGAAGTAGGAGGAAGCTGGAAGGCAGATCTGTTCATCAGAGCAGCACGATACAGGTAATGGCACAGTAATTCAATACATACTTGCCCTCTGGGAATATTAAATTCCATGGCTGGGTCTGCAGAGGAGCTTGGTGATGCAACAGAAGTGCGGCCTGCTCTTAAGTTTCACAAACCTTGCCTGTTTCTTGGGTCTCCAGAGGCCGAGCAAGCGGAGGCTCTGCTGTCTGTGTGCTGGAAGTGGTTTATTCCCTTGTGGCTGTAAAACACAGCAGTTCAGCAGCAACCAGACCTCAAACTCCCAGGGAGGCTTCATCTGCCACACACGCCAAATTCATCAGAAACTTTTTTTCTCCTGAGACACTGCCTTGAGCCTCCTGGAAGGAGAGATTCATTTATTCTTTTATTACAGTGGCAAGAGGCCTGCACATATGCACTGAGGGCAAGGAATTCAAGCTGGATTTGCACTTCACTAATTCACTGCAAGTAAAAAGCAAAGTTACAAGATGATACAGGTGCTTTAATCAGTCTAGAAAGGAGTGTGTAAGAGTGGCTGATGGGCAACAATTACTGTGTGTTAAAAATCAATACACCCCTAGTCTGATGCAAGCAATACTTAAATCTCAGTAAGAGTGCTTTTTAAATGGGCTTAGCACACACATTAACAAGTGGCCGATGACTTGCTAGAGGCCAGGGGTGGGTGTGGGGGGGAGCTGAGGGGTCATCTCTGTTGAAAGGCAGCACAACATGTCCATGAGTAAAGTAACTCAAGTTGGCCTGCAACAAAAGTTAGTACAGGTGAACCCTAAGGAAGAAAAAAGAAAAAAAAAGTTTGCAACTTCTAGCCACAAAAGTTACTGTGACTTTCGAAGATCCACACAGTTCGCAGCAGAAATATGTTTCACAACATTTTCTACCCTGTCTTGACCTAAACCCATCAACTTGGAAAAGGAATTTTCTGGACCACACCCCTTCCAGGCTACGGTAACTACTTTTAATCTGGTTTCTTCTGGGCATTGAAAAGCATTTGTGCATTGCTGCAATATCCCTCCTAATCATTTAAATAAATAGTAAGAGACGGTTACCCGAAGGAGACGATGATTGGTACTCATTGATTCTTTCTAAAAATAAAAAAAAAGATATACTTTCAGAGTTTGATTTTGAGAAGGCTGTTTGCTATACCTCTGCCTTGAAGGCAGAGCAAAGCCCTTAAGGATAAGCAAATCTGTGCGGGCACCACAAAAGCAACTGAGAAGCACTTTAAGTCTCCTGTAGTTATTTGACACCTGGCAAAGTCTCAGCTACCCCGCAGCAGGCCACCTTTCCCAGAAGCAACAGTTCAATACCGCGAATTGCAACCAATGCAACTACTGAATACACACTTCAAGTTTAAATATACACAGACTCTGATTAACATTTGACCACTTCCAAAGAGGAGCCACAGGAGAAAAGCTCCGACAGTCCTTCCGCTGCACAAAGTAGGCTGGGGAATGCACAGCCAGCTCTTCTTGATGGAAGAACTGCCACGTCCCAGTCTCACCATCCCCAACGCTATTTTAAAAGCCTCACGCCCCAAAAACTGAAGTATGACCAGCCCAGTTTTAACCTGCATGAGCAATTCACTCTCTCTGGTGTCTCATCTGATAGTCCTCAGCATCTCATTTTCACTATGCAATCCCGATGCTTTTACACTTCGTTTTGAAGAGTTTTACGGTGGGTTTCGTATTTCAGCACAAGCATTCATTTCTCCTTCTGACAGTTTCTGTGGTAAACTCTGATATTGCATCCGGTTACCAAGTCATGGTTTTTGAAAGACGAGCAAGTTCCCTGAAGAAACCAAAGCATTGGATTGGTGAGGGAGGGGGGAATTCCCTGCTTTGATCTGCTCCTGCTAAAAGTACTAATAGCTGTGAGTCTGCAAGCTGCGTCTGCACGGACATGGGGGATTAATAGCCTTTAATAGCCTCTTCCCAAATAATTTTGTCAACGAGGACGTTACTGGCTTTTGCACTACTTCCCTTTTTGAGAGGCCATCTCCTACACTGCATCTGTTACTCAAGTTTTCCATTAGCTTTATAAACGCCAAACAGCCTCTTCCAGTTTTAACAGTTAATCAAATGATTTATGGAAGGTGCAAACCCACTAAATTGGCAGGAAAAACTGAGCTCCAGCAGTGTATTTGCAAATTTGACCTGAACAAAACAACGTATTTTCTCTAAAAAATAATGGAAAAGGAGGAGGAAACTTGAGCTACATCTTCCTCAAAAGGGAGAAGTGCTGCTGGGGCTGCAAGAGAAGTCTTGTCCTTGGGAGCAAGGAGTCACTAACAGTAGAAAGGACCTTGCCCCACATGGACAGAAGACCCCCACGATGCGTTATTCAGAAGGGATAACAGTAACATAACACCAAAAAGAGTACTGGTGCCATAAAAACATCGAAACCGTGACATTAAACAAACCCATTTGAAAACAGCTGTTTCTGCCCATTTCTGTTCAGCAGCCCTGAAGTCTTGCTTTAGGGGACTTGTTTTTGGAGTTGCCCGCTTTCAGTTCCCAATGTAAGCAAGAAATTTCTGTGCCTGCAGCACCCAGGTCCTTAGAAATATCACCAGTACAACCTACTCCACTTTTCAGAAAAAAAAAAAACCCAAAAAACAAATAAAAACACCCCAAACTTTACTCTGCAGATTTGACAAGCCAGTTGGCCTTGGATTTAGCAAAAGCCTGGTGTTTGGATCCACCTCCCCCCTAACCACAGGCCCCAAAAACTAGACACACCTCAGGATCAGGAATCTGTTCCACCCCCCTAAAAGCCATTTGCAAAGTCTTTGGGCCAGCCAAGTAACTGCTAATTCCCCTTAATTGCTGGAATGGGACCGTTCCCTCCCCAGGGAGGGAGGGTAGGCAGCCAGGAATTACAGCCAGCTCTCGCTTCCCTGCCCTGCCCTCAGGAGACGCTTATCCCTGGCTCCAGCCTCATCCATACTGGGAAAATCAGATCTAGAAACCCATACATTGTGATCCTGGTTGTACTTCTGGATGATCTCCTGCAGAGCAAGCACGACACGGTGACACGTATGACCTGTGTGGGAGCATAACTGGGATGCCTTCACTTGGGAGTTTTATTTTGGCTCTTCGCAGACAGCTTGGTGAAAATCCAAACGTGCAAACTTGCAACAAGCAGGAGGAGGATCCTCCTTCCTTCCCCTTGCAGCTCTGCATGTTGTTTTTCAGTTGTTAAAGGGGCAGTAACTGTGGCAAAGCACTCTCCCGTGCCCTCCCCCCCACCAACCCTGCGCTCGGAGGGGTGTTTGCTGAACAGTCCGACGGGGGGAAGGGTGAGAACCAACCTGGATAGCACAACTAAAGGGTTTACTGTAATAGGCTTAACTGCTGAGCTGGGAGCTGCAGAAGGCATAGCTGAAGTCTCAAAAGCACCAGCAGGTTCTGCCCCCATCAGATATAGCCACCGGGCTCTCTACGTAGGATTAAAGATGGATTGACACACGTTGCAAAAGTAGTTCCATTAAGGAAAAAAATCAACACAGACCCTAAATTTCTGATGCTGACCTTTACCATGCCAGGCTTTATTTCCTGCTTTAGCACATTCAAAAACCAGCCCTCCGTTGACGCTTGATCAGCTGCACCTATTACCAGTTGTTACAAACAATCTACAACATTTTCATCCCCTCCCCGAAATTTCTAGGAAATTAATTGCATGTGAGCATGAAAAGAATCTGAGCTTGACAACCCTTGCCAGAACAATTTTCCTATATTTTGAGTATATAAACACCACACAAACCTGGTGACTGATCTAGCAAAGGCAACTGTTTAAATATCAAGCTTCCTTCCCCTTCTCACCTTATCAGAAGCCCCAAATACCACACAAGGTCATAGGCGGCATGGCAGGACTCAGTGGTACTGACGCCATGTGCTCCAGGTGAGGTCAAAACCCACCCTTTCTAAGCAGGACCCAAGTTACTCTCCTTCCAGAGCAGATGCTCCCCTGTGACTCGGTGCTGGGGTTCAATTTCCCTCCCCGCCATGCACTCAGCTGGGGGCCCCTTGCATCCCACTGCTGCCCTGTGTCTTTCTAATAACAAGTAGCTGGAAAGATCTGATTTCTGTTTCCTTCCCTCCACCCTTCAGGTAACAGCCACCTCTTAGGGACATATATGAGCCCGGGAAGATGGTGGCAGTAGAGGTCTCACAGGACATGACAAGGGTGGGAATGGATGCGAGGAGGTGGAAGACATGGAGGAACGGCAAGAAGACCAGCTCTAAGAGGTGATTTGAAAGTGTATAATTTTAGCTGCATTTCTGAGCCTTGTACAGACCTCCACTCACCTTGATGACAAGGACCACCACAACTGGTAGGTTTAATTTGGGAATACTTGCAAAGTCATGCTGAGAATACTTCTATTAAATGCTGTGCTTAATACAGAGTCGCTTTACTGCACATATACTGCATCCCAATACTTACACATGAGGAATAAGGTAAGTATGCAGCTTTTTAAGTACCTAGGAAAGTCTCCAGATAAGGAAATAGCTCTTCTCCCTGCCAAGTTAACTTTAACGCTTGTCGAAGCCAGCGGAGGACCAGTGCTGCCCTCACCTTGTGAATGTAAATCATAGCAATAAAAATACCAATTAGAAAAAGAAAGGTACTTCGTTCAAGACAATCTAACATGCCCTGTACAAGACAATCTGTCTTCTAAGGGGCTGACTCGAGACCTTCATTTAAACAAACAAACAAGAAAAGTACAGCACAAATAAAATATGTGGGTTGTTATTAAGCACACAGCAAGTCACTTCACATAAATGACCACAGAGTAGTTCACCTCTGTTTTATGAAAATGTTTTTAAAACAGCCCTTGAAAGGAACAAATCCTCAAATTCAGAAGACGACAATAATGCCTCCAGAGAAGCTAGTATAGAGACTGTTCTCTTTATTTTTATTCTTTCCTCATTTTTAAGGTTATAAACACAGAAAGATCAGAATGTCAGCTCTTCAAATGCTTCACTTTGGAGTGTCTGTGGAAAGAAAAGGACTTTTTCTTCCGTCTAGCTGAAGTTTGTGTTGCCTCTTTAGTGACTGGCAACATTAAGAACAAAGACAAAAGGATGCAAGAACTATACACAACTGCACATCTGAACCCCTTGCACCTGTGAGCTCTCACCCTAAATCACACTTCTGATTTCATACTTCTTTGTGCCTAGGATACACCCCAAAGGCAAGCACACATTCACAGACACTTTACCTAGAATACTAAGAACTGGTTTTATAAATGCTGAAATCCCTTCCTAGAGGATCGACTAGTCAAGGCTGCTACAGCACCAAGGTAGTAGCATCAGTATCTTAATTGCGTCTTACTAAGATCAGGCACCACAAATACCCCAGTGGCTTCTTGCCTGTGCCTTCCCCCACTGCTCCTGTGCTTCCTCCCGTGCCACCAGATCCTTTCCCAGGGATTTCCTGTTCACAGCATCACTGCTCGCTTCATCCCCTTCTGCTGGGGGGAGAACATGGTGTTTCCACCAGCCCCTCACTATCTCCAGTGCCAGAGCACCAAGGCTGTGCCCCAGCCCAGAGAAAACACCGGGCATCTGCTGGAGGAGCAAGGGACAGGACCACGCTGGGCAGAGGGAAAAGTCCCACACCATGGTGCACTAAAGGATTGCTGCAGCACGCCAAAACCCACCAAGCCCAGGGAAAGAGGCTCAATGGCACGTGAGCGTTTCTTTCAGATAGCAGCAAATTGCACTAAATTAACATGGCATAGTCTACTATACCAGATTTACATTAAAATATGTCCCACAAGTTTTTATGGCTGCACTGGGTTCTATCCTAACTATCCTGGTTCAGGAAAGTACTGTGAAGCAAGCAAGTTTGAGCATTTCCAGCTGTATTAACAGGTCCTGTCACTGCACTGGGTATTCACCTCCAGCAAGAGCTTTAGTTGTCACCTCTTTCGTACAAAAGCAACACCCACTTCAGTTTAGTCTACTACAGACCCACAACTGCCTCTCATGGTGTGCTTTTAAAAAAAAGGTAAAATAAAATCAACAACACATCAGTCACAAAAAAAAAAGTTTGATGATGCAGTTACTGCAGAAGTTCTTCCACTTCAGTGGCACAGAGATTGCCGTCAGTATTTCGCACGACACAGATCTGGTTAACAGCGCAGTTACCACAGTGCTAGGGAGGGCAGAAAACACGGGCACAATACCACGTGCTGACATTCACCATGTTGCCATCTCCCTCTTGATAAGGTCCTGCTCTGCTAGGTAAACCACAATGCATTTCTCCAAAACCTCCTGGGACACCCTTTAACACTGGAAACTGGAGAGACGAAGAGAAGGAGTTGGGGGTGAAATCAGCTCTACGAGAGCCATGAATTAATTCACCCCAGAAAGCTCACTTTGAACAGATGTATCTGAACTTTTGGTTCAATTCTGGGATTGAATTTTCAGCCTCACAACCTAAAAGCAGGGATTTAGTGATAGGGATCGGAGCTCACAGCTCCAAGGCATTCACATCTCACCCAAATCCCAGGGTGGCAAGCCTCCTGCCACAAGCCACCATGCTACCTCAACCACCAGCTCAGAGAGTACTGCTCCAGTGAAAACCAGTCTCCCTCGCTCTAGGAAATTCAAGCAGTTCATCTCCACTGAACATCCAGAGATGGTCCACATGCTGAACCCATCAAAAAGATTTTCATTGCTACTTAAATGAAAATTCGTAATAAATCAACTAGGATCCTTTAGAAAATAGCATGTCACCCTTTTTAGCATTTGCATGCATATTAAACACCATGCAATTAGTCAAAGTCTTAATGACAACATTTATGCATGAACTCACACAAGACATGGGACTGAACTGTGCATCCCAACTACGTATGAGTAACCAAGACTATGAGGTGCGGTTACTTTTTCTGATGTTCAAAAAGGGGTAAGGTGTATTTATTGGATTGTACATTTATATATCCAGCTACTTTGAAATTACTACACCCTGTAAGGTCAAACTATGCACAATACAGCTAGAAACACAAGGCAATTACAAGCAGTAGCACCTTACCTATGACAGACATACAGGCTTCACCTCAGTGCCGGTCACAAGAAAAACGAATCCTTCTCACACAATGTAAAAATTGTCTTTTAAATATATTTGTGCTTTAAAGTGTTCAGATATAGTTTACTAATTATATTTAGTAAGCAGTCTAGACAAACTATAGATTACTTTTTCTTGAAGTCAGGTGAACAAACTCAAATATGACTTGGATTTTCATAATTATCAAGATGTTTCAGCTTTTTAATTTGCTATGATAAGCTTTGCACAGGCAGCAAGACCAGACTTCGTAACTTTCACCTTGCAAAAGTTGGAACTTCGGTGTCCCCACAGCTGCATGTAACAAGAACACATGTGTAGCCCCATTCCCAGTGGTGTCAGGCTGTCTTTGCACCAATACAAAGATCACACACTGTAACACATGTGCCAGAAAGCACAGCTGGATGGAAACAGGGAAAGCATTATCCACTTCACAATTTTTGCTAACTGTATAGAAGAAGGGCCAAACACTGACTGGGTTATTATCCAATCTGCAAATAAATGCAAGTAATTAATTTAGTAGCATGGCATCGCATCCTGCGGGCTGAATGTCAACACATAGCTATTACAGTGGAACCACTTGAAGGAACAGAACAATTCCCTATGATTTCTAGTATATAGACTGCTTTCAGGCTACAATCACAAAAAGATCAAAAAGGAAATCCTGAACATGGAAACAAGATCCCAGATCATTAACAAATAAAATACAAAACAATGTATGAAGCCAGCAAACATTTTTGTAGAGTGGACAATTATTTTAAATATTTGCTCATATCCAACTACATATGGACAGTATTTAAAGCACTATTACCAGTGTGAGAGGGATTACAAAGTTAATGCAAACAATCTACTTTTAACCTCTTAAGTACTTTGTGTGATATTAGCAAAGAAGAAGTCTAATGGGAAGAATCATAACAGGATTTTGAAGATTGGCAGACACTCAATAAAACGGCCACGGAGAATTCCCTGTAGGCAGCTATAAAATGTTGCTGGTCAATTCACTTGTGCTGTGATGAACTGTGAGTTAAGCAGTGTCATTCAGAAGTGAAGATCTCTGAGGAGTAACTGGTAGCTCATCGAGACCATCAGCTCAGCTGGACAGGCACAGAGAACAGAACAGCCAAGAGCCTCTTCTGGTGCACCTGTATCTTAAATATCATCTGTATTTCAAGTTCTTTCCTCTCTCCCACTCCCATCCCACCTTGGCACTGCGAAACACTGAATACAGCTTGCAGGATGGACTGTCTTCTACGCACGAGGTGAGAACCCCTCTCCCCAAAGCCTACATTAGGTTCTTAAAACGACAGATCTCCTTCCTTGGAAATTCTGAAAACCCAACTGGACCCTTAAAAATCTAACATACCTTTGAGGTTAGTCTTGCTCTGAGGAAGGTAACAAATTGGTCTGTGATTGTCAGATACATATATTCTCATAGCCACTTAGACTTATTGAACTAGCAGTTGAATTAAGTATGAATGAGCATTCCATCTCAAAAAAACATTATAGACGCTTTGAGACATATGCCTATATGGGGCTGTGTCTTTTCAGCACAGATATTCGTTTTCTTGCAAGCATTCCCAAAGTAATTTTGAACTAAGTAGCAGAATGCAAATAAACCACTTCTGATAAACGTGCTTTAGGCCCTGTTTTTGTTTTTAAAAGTGTCCTTTAATAAACCATCTGTTTACATTTCAAAAGGGAGGAAAACTGAAATAGGAAATTGCACATGCACAAAAACAAAGGCAATATCTGACAAGTCATTTTGTTAATTTGTGGATAATTGCTCATTACTGTGAAATAAGGCTTTTGCACTGTTTCATGAACAGTAGATAAGAAACCCAAGCCCATTACTAAGTATTGCTTTTGGCAAATGCGAGCTGCTTCTAGGACGGTGAGTCTCCATAAAATCGTGTTTCCATTAAATGCATACCCTGGCATCCCAGAAGTACTGGTGGAAACAGAACAATGTGTTCTGTCAAGTCATTTAGTAGGGACCTTCACAGGCTTGCATTCACCCTTTTCTGTCTGCTCCTGCTTTGTTCACTGTGCTGCTTTGAATATCACCCCCACACTTCCTCTGCTCAGTGCCCTGCCCCCCAATTGTTCAACTTTGAGAAGCATTTTGAGAAGAACATGGATGATCCTCTTCCTCCCTCTAAGTCTTATTCACTTAACTAAAATGTATTCCTCAGACACTCTAAAATCCACAGGCCATTGACACGTTATATTCTTCACGTACCCTCTGGAAGCAGCAAAGGTCCCCAAGCTCCCCACTGTCTGACTCACCTGCTGGCTCTGGATTTTTACTCCATTTAAAGCAAGCGGACCTTGAGCCCTTATGTGCCATCACTAGCCAAGCTGGCTAACAGTATTTGCACTGAAGGTGGCCACCTTGGAGTTACTTCATCAGTGAATAGTGAGCAGGCTCTGGGAACTGTATGCCATTCGCATAGCCAAGCAGGTATTTTTGCAGCAATTGTTCTCAAGGCGCTTTCAAGGTCTTTTTCATCATTGTAACAGCAGGAGTAATTTTTAAGCTTTTCAAATAGTTTTAAATTAACTTCCCTGACAAAGTTTTCCAGAGCAATATAATCTGACTACATAAAACTATGGAGAAAAGCAGGGCCACAAGGAAGACGAAGTACAGACTTGAGAGCCAAAGAGACACTACAGCTTGATTTAGATGGAGCTGTTTCATTAGTATGTAGATTCAAAGTCATTCCTATGCAGTTATGGAAGCGCTAACCAAGCCTTCCTAGCAAGCAAAAATCCATTCTGTGTACAAATGGGGCTTTTATAGCTTGGCACGGTGCTCAACTGTGGAGTGAAACTTGTCAATGCCCGGTAAATTTTTACTTTAAAGTGGCAGGAGAGCTCATGCCAGAAGCTCATATGAAATGCCAGCTCAGTGGCAGAAGGTCAAAGCATGGTATCAAGAGATTTTATGGAAGCTATTCAAGACAAACTTCTTAAAAGGATTGTGCTATCTAGAGAAGCACGGATTTATACCACTAGGAAAGCCTAATAACAATCTTTATGACTCCCTTCCAATCAAGGGTAGTATCTTTAATACTCTGCCTTACAAAAAGCACAGCAGTAGGGTCTCCTGTAGGTGGCGAGAGCATTTTCTGTGTCTATTTAATCCTTGCTTATTTTGCTGAAGTTAAGTATAAAGAAGAAGTGTTAAATGCCAGAGCTTTTGTGCAGACTGTCCTCTACACACACACAAAAAAAAACCAAACAAAAACCCAAACCAACAAACAAACAAAAAAAACCACACAAAAAAAGAAATCCCACCCAAACAAAAAAAACACCTTCAGGTGCAAAAGGTGTTATTTCATGCATAAAAAAAAAAATCCATAAGTCAGAACCACAGACAATTGAAGAAAGCACAATAGAGTTTAAAGACCAACAGCCCAAACAACTACCCTTTCTCCATTAGTACCTAAAACTATGGCTGCAGGAGAAGTAGAAGTTTAATTTCAACTGAGAGAAAGCCTTTATATTCTCTACCATTTTTATAGAAGTATTTAAGGTTAAGTTAGTGTCAACAATGACCCTGAACAGCGGTCAAGCATGAAAACTTTCAACATACTGGATTTTGCCAGCTGTCACCACATCATAATAAAAAAAGAGAGACAGTAAAGCCCCATCGAAACCTGATCTGTCCGCTCAGGGTCTCCCCTTGCATCTATACCAATGCACTGTTAGATTCACTTACAAGAGCAAATTTGCAGATGCTTATACACTCTCCCATTAAAGCATTTCAATGGTCTGAATCTGCCATTTTAACAAATTCAAGCATAAGACTTTGAATTCAATTAGCACAAATCTCAGTGCTCCCAACATTAAATTTGCAAGTGACATCTAATGGCATTCAACACACACAAAGCTAAGCTAATACACTAATGGACCAGCAAGGAAAATTGTAAGACACTCCAAAATGTGATGCCCTTTTTTAGTCAAGGAAATGAAAGGTGTAGGCTGCACTGGACAGGAAGAGATGACAGCTATTAAAAATCCTTCTTAAACCAAGGCTGCAAAAGCTCTTCTTTTCAGATGCAGCGCACAGCTACAGCTGCACCTCATCTAAGAGCAAAGAAGGAAAGCAGCTGCTCTGTTTAAGATCTCCTTCCAAACTGCTGGATTTTGGGGGCAATACACCTAATGGAAGACTGTTTCAGTTCCTAAGACAGGAATTACAACGTCTTCTACTGTCTTTACTTGTTTCCTCCTACCTCTTCCTGATGAGGACTTAGGCAACACAGCTCCACTTGCCACCGTTCCCCAGACTCACCCTGACTGATGCTCACAGGAGAGATAAATTTTCCAAGCCCTGTCCCAGCTGGCTAATAAGGACGCAACGCTGCACCCCAAGAAGCCAGCCCAGCGAGCACACCCAAGGAATTCTGCCACCCTACCTCCCCACCGCACACCTGCGCCTCACCCAGCTTGGTAAATGGCTGCCAGTTTTCACACGACTGTGCTTCCTGCATTAGAAGAGCACAAAGCTACTGGACTTCATGGATTCCTTTAAGTTCCCCCCCCACCCCCAAGTGACAATATGTTTTGCCTTATCTCCACTTAAAGTAAGCTACCTCCGAAGAGCTTCAAAATCAGAAGGCAGACCATGCTGGGAAGCCTGAGAGAGAAAAAAGCTTTAAAGTCATGGTAAAGCAGAGGGAGATTTTTTTTGTTTGTTCGTTTAAATCTAAGCAAATTAGCACAAGCAAGAACTACAGTTAGTGAAGATGCTTTCCCAATAAAGATCTATTAGTGTTTTTCTTTGAATACAGATGTGTAATTGGATACCAGAGCAGAACTGCACAAGCAGATGAAGGAAGCATCAACAGGACATGTTCTGCTCCACACAAGTCTTGCTCCTCTGATTTGGAAGAGCGAACTGTAACGACCAGCAACAGCACTAACTACATTTTAAAAGCTGCTTTTCTTTAAGATACATGTTATAGTCTCCTAAATCGGACCTTCTTTAGTCTTAACAGCTCTTAGTCAAGAGCTATTAGAACAAAGCTCAGGTGATACTTTCAAGATTTTTTTTGCCCCCTCAACTACATTAACGCGTTTGGTAAGAGTGGAAGCAATACAGACACACATTTTAAATATGTTTAAACATTCACATTAATGAACCATTAACAAACTACACGCAGCACAAGGAAAGCAGTTACACTTACTAGCTTATAAGGATGGGTGTTCTTATCAACAAAAAACAAGGCCAAGTAACCTGCACCAAACACTGCCTCTGCTAAATAGACTTTTAAAAGCATAAAATATATTTGGGGTGAAAGAGTCACAAAAGGCCAGCAGGTTTCACGCTTTCTTCAGACCTGCATTTCCTCCAGCCCTTGCGGGATGAGGACTTAATACTTAACTTGAATGACGCCACACACTTTGGGAATTCAAGCTGCATTAAAGGCCAGAGTATTGAATCCACAGCACAGGAGTCATGCAGAACATCAGCCTTTGAAGGGCTGCCTGCCCCTGTCCTGGGTGCAAACAAGCCTCCGATGACAACAAAATCCTTCGGAAGACACTGACAGTACAGGGAAGCTCAGTTCATGACCCTCAGATTCTAAAAAAACCTCAAAACTCATGTTTTTGAGCTCATTTTAAGCTCACCTCTACTTCAGAGCATTTTTTCCACATATAGTTGTTTTTGATGTGTTGCACTTGAATTATGACTGAAATAGCATTCAGGTGCTCTGCTCTATTTCAACAAACAGTTTGGACCCACCTCGCTGTGAAGCCTTGAAAATCTTTCCTGCACGTGTCTGAGTGAACCACACCGTTGGAGAAAGATCTCACATCACGTTCAGTAAAACCAGTGGTCACGGCCACGTGCAAGTCTCCTAGTTCTTTTTTTGATGGTGCTATAGAGATTTATTCTTTTTACCCCAAACAGGCACTTCCTGACATGCTAGAGAACAAGGGTCCGGATTATTTTTGTCTGAGCATTTTTTTAATGGACGTCCTGTTGCCCCAGTTAAAGAGCCTTTAATTCGGCAACCAGTACTTACGGCCAAACTGAAATTGCTATTAAATCTAAGTTAGTCCCAGGCCACCCATATTTAGCGCACCAATTAACCAACATTGAACAAGGCAGAGCAGCAGCAACCAGAAGACAGGAGGAATTTTTAAGCTCTCATCATCCACAGTGCATGTGTTCTTCCTCCACGTGCTCAGTTCAAAAGAATTCAATAATTATTTAATTAAAAGCACCACCTATTCACGCTTGACGAGTGTTGAGAGAAGCAATGATATACATGAACAGGTATATAGAAGGTGCTATTAACAAGCCACTGCCTTTTGAGGATACCGTTAACTCTGAGTAGTCAAACAGTATTTGTTAATACCTCCAAGTCCTGAAAGCGATCCACATATTTTGATTTATTAAGTTTAGAAGTGTCACAAGTTTTCATTAAAAGCTAATTAACCATGCGGAGACACCTTATCTCTAGGTTGATATGTAAAAGACAAAGAAGCTTGATGAATGATTTGGGAATCACTGTTTGTTGCACAGACCACAAACACAGTTTAAAGGCATCCGAGCTAAACTTAATTCTGCTACACATGCACAAACCTGGAAAAATTAAGGCAGTCTCTCTGGATTTAAAGGGAGTTTGTTACCTTTATTGTAAAAGTAGCCTTTATCTTTTGTCTGCCAACCAGGGTTGATTGCGTTCTCTTTTCAAACTCTAAACAAGTTCACAAAGCTGAAGCAATTCCACTGCCCAGCAAAATACTACATTTATTAAAACAGAAGTGCATATTACTCCAATGCAACATCCACTCCCCAAACAAACAAACATAGCCAAGCCCAAACACACCAAGACCAACAGCAGAGCATCCACTGACTTCAGTTGTCAAGCACCACATCTGTATTTTACACTGGTTCGCAAACAGGCATGAAAGCCAACAGAAATCATTTTCACCCATGCAGACCTGAAGTGGCACAACCGAGTTGGAAGGAATCACTGCAAAACCTGTTGTCACACCACAATGCACCGATGCTGCCATCAGCCAAAACGACACGAGGACGTTCATTGACATCCTATTTCCAGCTCTGCTTAGACAGGCTGTCTGCATCAGCAAGCTTCACCAGCACCATGTCAATATGGCAGAGCTCCCATTTTTTACAAATAATACTCTTTTCTCTCTCTTTCCATCCTTGCCTCGTGTATTTACAGTGCCTGAAGGCACTGAGGCCTTCTTTAATGAGGTTTTCACATAAGACAGAATAAATTAGAAAGCTTGAGCAAAACAGGGCCTCCAGCAGGAAGACAGTAAAAAGACAGCCACATCCGTTATACACCCCAAAAAAATCCACATAATGCAGCCTGTCAATCAGCAAGCAATTTCACAAGTAAACGAGGAGCACACCTGCCTGCCTGACGGTGAGGCCTCTGCTTCTTCACTTCCCTTCTGCCTTCCAGCCCTCTTAGTCCCCGAGACCCTCAGGCCACTGTCACCCAGCAAACCTCAGGCCCAGGGAGGTGGTGCAGCTCCAAGGCCACCGCTATGCCCCTCAAAGTCGTGCGGATGGGACAGATTTCCTCCACACTTGCAGTGGACGCCTCTGGCTTCTTTGGAGCTGGAAGCGGTCTTCCTCCGCACCCCAGAGAGCTGAGGGGACCAGGCAACCCCGGGGCAGGGCAGGGGCCCAGGCCAAGGCCCCACCTGTGCCGAGGGGACCAGGCTCACCCCTACAGTCCCACCCCAGCTGAGGGGACCACATGCCCCCCAGACCCTCTGGGGCAGGGGGGACTGGACCACCCACTCAGACATGCTGGGAAGAAGGGGAACAGATCTTACCAGACACCAGGGCCGAGGGGACCAGAGCCCTTCCTGGATCCCGGGGCCAAGAGGACCGGGACCCCCTGCGCTGAGGGGACCAGAGCTGCTCCGGGGCCAAGAGGACCGGGGCCCCCTGCGCTGAGGGGACCAGAGCTGCTCCAGGGCCGAGGGCACTGCAGCCCCCGGAGCTGAGGACACCAGCTGAGCTCCCCCGGGCTGAAAGGACCGCAGCTTCACCAGTCCCCCCCAGGGCTGAGGGGCCCAGACACTCCCGAGCTGAGGGGACCCAAGCTTCCTCAGACGCCCCGGGCTGAGAGGACTCAAGCCCCGCCCAGAACCCCCGGGGGCTGAGGGGGCCTAGACACCCCCCACGGGTCCGCCGTCGNGCGGCCGGGCCGCTCTCCTGTCAGGGGGCGGGATTTAAAGCCCGGGACAGCAGGGCAGGTCGTTCCCCGCCGTGAAACCCACGGCTTTTTCCATAAAACAAGCAGATGAGGTGTAGCAGGGTGTGAGGGGTTCTAGCTAAACCTGGCTGTCATCCTGACGGAGCTGGGCCGGGCGTCCTGACGGAGGTGAGCTGGGTGCTGGCGTGGGGAGCCGTTCCCTTTCCGCAGGCAGGGAAGGGGTGATCCAGGGATGGGGCGAGCAGGTCCTGGCCTGAGAGCAATGAGCAAACTCTGACGTCTGCTTTTATTTCACTTTCCAAGGGCTGCTCCTGGCTGTTAGGCTAATGCTCATCTCCGTCATTACATCAGGAGCTCTGGAGACGTGAAATGTCAGCTGTCATTAACGAAATCTTAGTTAAAACAAAATCACGGGGGAACTTAGCTTGGGAATAACCTCTGGACATCATCTTCTCTAGGTAGAAAGAGGGTAGAATTTAGTTCCATGAACACTAATACCTCACGTCGTACTTCAGACCTCACACTTGACAAATTGTGCCTTGTTAATGCAAAAAAAGTTGAGGTTTTTTTTTTCCTATCCAAAAAGGTAAGAAGCGTTTTGTGGTGCCCACAGAGGCAATGGGGATACCTGCCTGCATGGAGCCCGCTTTCCCGCGGGTCTGTTCCCCAGCGTGGGAAGATCTGCAAGGTCTGATTAAAATTTTTTGTGTATTTCAGGCGTTTGTTATCTCTCCAAGGTGGTTGCTAGCCAGCAGATTGTGGAGATAGCAGAGCCACACCACATCCATCTACCCTTCTCCCAGGCAGCAGGAGGTTGAAAACACACATGGGAGTGACTGGATGTGCTAGTATGTCACAATAACATCAAGCAAGAGGCAGTCATTGCTGATCTTGGCACACAAACGTACAGAAATCAAAAAAAAACCACCTAATGACTTATCCTAATCAGTGAGTGATTGCAGACATTACCCAAGCAAAATCAGAATTAAGCTTGGATAAATAATAAATTATGCACTGGGAATGGGTGAAACACAATGGTGTCCTGCTCCTCTGTAAAGAACTACCAAATACTGCGGTTTCTTAAAATGAAGTTTAGCCATTCAGAGGGAAAATTGTCTGTGTAATAAAACTCAAATTTAAAGCCAGTGTGAAAGTTACATTTCGAGATCTGCCAGGACCTGCAGCTCTTTACACTTTTTCATCAGTCCTGATGAAGAGGGAACAAGTTTTGTTTGACCTCGGGATCCAGGCAACAGCTTTTGCCCTGTGCAAACTGCTTGGGAGGGGAAATGCAGGTGGCAGAGGATGGCTTAGAAGAAGGGTGCTGGGGAAATCCAGCATGAAATTTCACTTGACTTTTCTCCCAGGCAAATCATTTACGATCCAGTTTTTACCTGGTTGTCAATGCCCAGCACTCATGGGCTAAATATAAACATGTCTTTTTCATCTGAATAGGAAAACAGAGCCTGAATGTTGCATTGGCCAATATTTTACCACCCTTTGCTTGACAACTCCTGGATGTCATCATGGAAATGAGAGAAATGCAGGTGCCATGTTTGGTCACCCAACTTTTTGGCAGTGCAGAACCAGTCCATAGAGGCAGAGGAGGTTTTCTCCAGGTGAATGGACAGGACCAGAGACCGCCAGAGCTGAGCCTGAGCTCCTTGGTTTTCTCCCACAGAGCAAGAACACACCTTGTAAACCCTCCGAGCTAACAACTGCCTTAAACAAGGAGTTTACAGGGAGACCAGACCTGCCATGTATCACCAATGCCTCTGCCTTCCTGCACCCTTCCAGGCAACTCCTGTCCTCCCCCTCGCTCTTGTTGACACGACCTTGTTTTTAATTTAGTCACTTCCATCTTTTTTTGGGTTAGTCACTGAAGACAGCCCAGGCATTGATGGCTTCAATTCTCTCATCCCTGAGGAGGGATTTATTTGTGAGTAGATTTATTACCAGCTGCCCGGTTCTGTTTTTTCCCCAAGTTGACCAGGCTTAAAATCTGATTCTTACCAAAGCTTTGCAAGGCTGGCTTGCATGACCGTGGTCGTGCCAGGAGGGGTTTAGGAATAGGGAACTGGGCCAGCTCTCTGCTCCCTGCCTCATTTCTCCTTGGAAAACAGGAAAGCTGATGGCGAAAGCAAAGGGCATCTGCTGGAAGCAATGCCAGGCAAGTGCTGAACACCCATCCAGTCATGCTAGGGACGAAAAGCCTTGTTGGGAGTGCCAGTGCATGCTCCTTGGGGCAGTGGAGCCTGTGGGGGACTTGACAGTCCCCGTCACTTTATATCTTTCTATTTGCTCCCCTTATGCTACCCTATCAAGACAGGGACGTTCCTAACAGGGGCTCCTGCTTTTCGGCAGGGCGCTGCATTCTCCCTGACTATCTTTTCTTGCGACCCTGTCCTGCTAATGCTATAACAGGATTAATGTCACTGACACTTACCCCAGGGTAACTGTATAATAAATTACCCCTTTCTGGGGTTGTTCCCTTAGGCTGGGCATTTTCCGGCAAATAATATGAACCTGAAGGCTGTGCAAATTGATTCCCAGGGAGCCTGACCTCCCTGTTGGGAATGACAAAGGGCCATCCCTGGGCTGCTGCCTGGGCTTAATCCTGCTGAGCCTCTTGTGTTCCTGAAAACAACCTTTCCTGCCGGGCTACAACCAGTCGCCAAGCACTGAGGGTGGGGAAGACGTTGAGAGAGTGCACCAGCACCGGATAACATCGTTTCAGGGGGCTCCCTGCCGGATGGAGGTGCCCTTGCAGGAGCAGGAGGGGACAACCCACGGCTCCACTCAGCCAGGGGTTTCTCCTGCTGGCATTTTGATTAAATCAATTAATCAAAATTGATGCACACAGGAATGAACCAACAGGAAAATGCTAATAGATCACAGTCATTAATAATCATTAGGTATTGATCAGTAATTAATAAATTAATGACATTCAATTTGAAGGCATATTTTTATTTAGATGTAATACATTTACTATTAGCACACTAATACTTTATTAATGAGCTAATATTAAACTAACTTAAATAAAATTTCAATAACCTTCTTCATCTTACCACTTTCACTGTTTCTTCCAGTACAGTAATGACTGTTTACCCAGTCACTTCATTTACGACATCACGGGATACCACATGATGTCATTTACTCACTGATGGTATTTATGACATCACATTAGGTGGCATCATTTAGGTAGGCTGCATCATTTAGTGGCTTTAGCCATGATATCATTTAACATTAAATGGCATCATCAGCTCAGTACCTTCGTAATACCATTTTGCTATCATTTTGACACCATATGACATCATTTATTCAGTGACTTTACGCTAACCCTGAACTTAGATGGGCTTGCACTGACCATGACGTCTTTAAAAGCTTTAGAAATAGACATGGCAGGAGTGGTCGTTGCTCCAAATTTGTACAGCGCATCACAGTCCCACGGGGCTTTGTCCCTGTCCCCTGGTGGTGATAAGGACAACAGTAGATGCAGAAGAGCAAAAAATAAGAATTAAATATGTTGTAAATGGAGTCAAGCAAAGGGCACGTTGCATTCACATGTCATGGTTTTAAGAAACTACAGAGCAGGGTTCTTAACTGCAGCATAAATGGTAAAAGAGACTAAAATATCTACTTCCAAAAGGTGCAGTAGATTCCAATTCAGCTATTTTATTATTCAAGCAAGTGATTAATGGTGACATGGCATCATCTTCTCAGATCAGTAGTGATATTATCCAGTGATCTGTTGCAGGCAAATGGCATTATAAATGCAAGATCGTAGAGTTTTCCTCCTGTTTGTTTCGGATAATTAGAAAAAATACATAAACTCATTTCTTTAATTAATCTCGTTTTAATGGCTGATTGCTCCTGATTAAAACAGCATGTGTCTTTGGGGGAAAATGTGTCAAAATTTGAAATAAAAGGAGAAACGCTTAACAGAGGCAGGGCAATAGCAACCATTTCCCTATTTAAATAGAAAAAGAAAGAAAAATGAAAAAGAGGCATGAAAGACAGTAAAAGAAGGAAGACAAGACAATTTAAAGGAGACAACAAGCCAGCTGTTACCAGGGGAGGACCTGCGGGGTTTTCCAGAGGCTGGCTTTGCTCGGCACAGGGCTGTCATTGACTTGCCCAGAGCATCCCACGCGCAAGTGGAGTGTCCTGGCAGGACTGCGCCACTGCTTCCGGGGACTTGACATGTCCGTGGGCTTCGGGACCACAAATAGGAGAGCCCACAGCACCGCCATTTCATCCCTGCAGTGGCTCTGTACAACATTTCCTTTAGCACTGTGATAGGCATTTCCCATTGGATAATGAAAGGGGTGACAGGGGATCCCATAAAAGTGTCAGGGGAATAAATGCTGCAGCTCAGACTTGCCACCGCACAGTTGCCGGTGGGAGACAATGAGTGGCCGTGGGGCTGGGAGTGGGATGGAGCTGATGGTACCATGTCTCCCACCGCAGGTATTGCTGCTCCCGGCCCCTTCAGCCAGCGACACACTTCTTGCCGGCATCCCAAGGGGACCCCCATGCCACACACAGCACACCACAAACACAGAAAGTTATTCTCCTCCTTATTTCCGTCGCTGCTAACGGGGTTTGCTGCTCGTAGTAGGTAAAAAAAGGCCATTTTCTTTTCAGGCAGTGATGTGTTTCCAGAGAACGGCAGCTTTTCGTATCACTCACCCCCTCTTTTCCATCATCTTTGGCTCCGACGCTCTGTGCTGCCTGCTCTTCCAAGGAGCGAGCGCCTGCTCCTGACAAGACTTGTTGAAACCTGCACGGCTTTCCCACATTGTGCATCGCTCCTCACCAGAACAGTCCCCAGCGCCAGTTTATTTTTGCTGGCAGGATTTTAATGCCAGCGCTGGCATGCGCTTTTCATCTCTCTTGCTGAGTTGAAAAGGAGGAGTGCGGCTGATGGAGGGCCCTGTGCTACCCTCTCCGTGTTGGAGGGCAGCAAGCGATACAAGGAGACAGATACAGCCGCGTCACGACAGCGGCTCAGCAGGGCTGTTACCTCTGTGCTCTTGCAGGCAGTGGTAGGAGTTTTGATCTGATTTGCTTTGAAACTCTTATTGAAACTGCACCTTACATGCTGCAGCCCTCGATTTTTCCCATAATGCCAGTGCTGCTCATTCAAAAAGCTTTTTTTTCCCCCGGGGACCCCTAACATTAACTGTAAATAAATAAATGTACAAGTGAATTTGCTGAGCCTGACTGGAGCTGACCCACTCTGAGCCGGCACCGCCGCATCCTCCTCCCTGTAGACCCTGCTCGGGCAGGTCTGGCAGCACAGGTCTCTACAGCAGCCTAAGAGGCATTCATTACAGAATGGCTAAAATTCAGGTTTTTTCCTGTGGGCAAGACTTAGAGAAGAAAACCTTGCTCTGCGTAATCAGCAGCACAGAGGTGGGATTTCACAGGGGCAGTCACACAGCTGTGTTTTTGCAGTGACTTGGGGAGCCCCGATTAGCTCCTAGCTTTCTGAAGGGGAGACGATTACCTTGCGGATGCTCCTTGTATTCACTTTGCCGGCAGGTTATTCTCAGAGCAGCGTAGGAATGGCAGGAAATGGCTTTGCAAGGGCTCAAGGCTGAATTTGCAATGTGGCAGAGGCTGGGAAGAGGCAGATTCCTTGGGGCAAGGTGGTGTGTAACAGTTACATTGAAGTGAGAGGAACGGGGACTGAGTGCTTCACAGATGCAGAAGAGGTGAAGTCCCGGCTCCATCCTACCATGGTCATTCAGTAATTCCCTGGATCCATCTGCTAGGAGTAGATCCCAGCCAGCACAGAGCTCTGCGCTCTCCAGCAGGTCCTGGAGGTGGTCACCTCGAAAGTAATGTCCCACCATGGGGTCAGATGTGCCGTCACAGGCTGGAGGTTCCCTGGGGTGAGGGTCTCCGGCCCAACCCCCCTCCCAGCAGGGCCAATGCTGCAGCTGCAGCAGGTCACTGGGGGTCGTATCTGGGCAAATCAGGGCATCCCTAGTTATGGGGATCCCCCACCACTCAGGACCCCTTCCCAGGGACACCCAACTTGCACAGGGACAGACTGTTTCCTTGGGGACAGCCAGGGTTTCCCTTGCTGCAGCTTGTGCTGGTGCCTCTGGGGCTCTTGCTCTGAGCAGAGTCTGGCCCCGCAGCCTCCAGGACCCCTTTGGGCAGGGGAAGATGCTGTTGGATCTTCACATCCTGGTCTTCAGCTGAGTGAGCCCAGCTCCTTCAGACTTTCACCACATGCCCTGGTCCCCACCCAGTACTACTAAGGTGTCTCCAGACTTGCTCTTCTTTGGAGATCCCTTGGAGCCCCAAACTGGTTCCAGTACCCCGATGTGGCCTTCAGTGTGGAGCAGAAGGGCATGCTCCCCCCCTGAACCTGCTGTCCACCCTGTGTCAAGTTGAAAAACAGCATGGTGCCTCCAGATTGTCTTGAAGTCACCTCATCTGGAGACCCAAAAAACCCTGTCTGGAGTGAAACTGTGCATCTGGACCATGTCACCTTCATGGCATCTGAGGAGCAGGAGCAAAATGATACCTGGAAGCTCTTGTGTGGTTTTCTGTTGAGCCCAGAGATGATGTGGTCACATTAGCGCCAGCTCTCCTTCCTGCTCAGGGCCAGGATCCAATCCCCGAGGCTTTTTCTGGTCGCACCCTGTATTTATCCTTCACCTCACACGATTTTGGGGATGGCCATTTCCAAATGGTTTGGGGATTTTGTCGTCCTGTGGTGCTGGCACAAGTTTCTTCATCACACTGGATTTTCTCAGTTTTCCCTATAGGGGCAGCACTTGCCTTTCAAGCCAGTCTAAAGGAAGAAAAAGATCTGGTATTTTAAAAACTAATTCCTGTTCCTAGTGAATGCAGCTCTGATAACAGGACTAACGTCGGTGTGAGCCTGTATTAAATGGGTTTGGTAGTTATCATTTATTTTAATATTCAACTCACTGCCTAGAGCTGCTTAGTGATTAGCGTCCTGAGTCACCATGCAAGCTCTACTCCTCAAATTAGAATAAGGTCTGTAAGTCAAGCCTCCCTTAATAATAATAATAATAATAATAATAATAGACATTATGATTGTCCTGATGGAGCGTGGGCAATAATCTTGCTCCACTCTGGATACCTCCAGCGCTCCCTTCCCAGCACCACTGCTGTCATGCCATGGGCCAGGGAAATTAAGGAGAGAATTAAAACAGAATAAGCTTCTGTCCAGATTCCCCCATACCTTCCAGGGAAACACCAGCTCCTTTCATAAAATAGACTGAGGTCTTCTTACCAAACTGATAAATATATCAAATCAGAGAGATCTATAGGGCAGCACGTTCCCCCTGTGAAGATAAGCATCAAACATTATTCCAGCCTTGGTCTAATACAGTTTTCATTCTAACAGCCTCTGGATACAATAATCTGATGCTGCCCTTAGGCAAGGGAGAAGCAAGGAAGCAAGGGGAAAAGCTGCTGCTAATGTTATTTTTATGGCAAATTTTGATAACGTGAGGATTTAAACCCAAAATCCAAGTGGAGCTAGCATACATTACTTGAGTAGGACTGGAAAATAGTATAAACCTTATAAAACTCGGAATCATATAACTTCCTCAGTACTGCCAAGCAGGAGATAGCCTAATCCCTTTGGGCTGGCTACAAAATTTATCAGTGTAAAAAAATGTTGCTTATGCCTCTGCTACAGGAAGAAAAGGCAACCGCAAAGCACATTTGTCCTACAGGTGGTTCAGATATTATCACAGCTTGCTTGGGCTGCGAGTGCCTTTCTGAGGGGACGATGGCAGAGGTTTTGCAGGAAGAATGTGGGAAGTGGAGTGGCTCCCACCAAATTCAACAGGAGTTTTGTCCTGGAGCACCGGTCAGACGTGTCAATCCTATTAGCAGTATTATTCATGGGTCATGGCACAAAGGCTGAGGGTTGAATGTGTTTGTTCTGCAGATTGCATTAATATTGTGAAGATCACAAAAAAGGATATGTAACATGTTTGGCCTCTTGCTGGTATTTGAGATCACAGTGTACTATGTTTTGTTGAAATGGCATTAGCTCAGATACAATTTTCTGGTCAGTTATGGCTAGGAAAGACTTCAACTTCATTAATAATGGTCACCATCTTTTTAACATTTAATACATCATAAATCATAGCAACAAAATTGTGCTCTTGATTTGGAATGGGGCAGCTGGAACAAAATTAAATTTGAAGCCCCTCGAGTCAGCCAAGGCATGGGCTTGCTCCTGAAAGGTGCTGTGACACCTGGTAACCTGGCAGCCGGCAAAGTGAGAGTCTGAGCTGAGTTTTTGGATAAAAAGGCATCACAAGAGGTCATCTGAAGCTCAAGTCAACACATCAGCCCCGTCCTAAAACAAGCTCTGAGTGGCTTGAACACCTCTCATTAGGTGGGCTGCGTGCACCAATGCCGCACTGCTCACTGGGGGACAGATTTGGAGTCCGGGACCATCACACAGCTGTACCAAATGCCACCACCAGTGCACTGGCTTTGTTGTCAGACCTCCTGGCAATTGTTTTCTTTGCTGCACTCACTTTTACGGTGACATGGCTGGTCATATGGTGTCATGGCACACTGCAATCGCGCCTCTGTCATGGGCTAGGAGAAATTATCTCCACAGCAGTAATTTGATTTCAGTGGTTCACCGTCATGGGGCATGGTATCACTACTGTACGTGCGCCTTTGGTGCAACAAGGGTGTATTAGGTACAATGAATAAGCACCAACAAATAGGTCATCCGGTGTCACCCACTGTCCCACGTCCCTCAGAGCTGAGCCTTGTACACCAAGTGTTGCACCTGCTTAAATATACAGCAGTAATAACACAGGGCTAATAATAATAGTATTAAACTGTGTGATAAAGCATGAGAAAGCTGTTTTTAACTGAATGTGGTGTGGTATTTTTGATGTAGGAAGGGTGCTTGATATAAATGTTGTGAGAAGAATTCATATTCGGAATGTACAAGAATACAGATGTGATTTGGATGGCACACACAGGACGTTTAGAAATGGAAATCTCATTATCCTAGCAGTAATTCAGGACTATTAGAGAGAAGCTTAGGGTCTTTAATCAGTAAGACTGTATTAGCATAACAGAGTTAATTGCAATAAAGTAAAAAGATGCTGATTAAATAACATTTTTCTCCACGTAAGACCTGCAACCTACTGTATGCAAAATCACCAGCTGGCCAAATCCTGCCTCTGATTTGCTGAACCGTTCTCCTTCTCTCTAAGTCAAGGAAAGAAAAGGTGGGTTTGCCTCCTGTAAGGCTGGCCCAAAGATGCACATCTTTGCCTCCATCTCGCAGTGGGAGGAACACAGGCTGCCCTTTGTGTTTGCTGGGTTTCCTGCTCTTGTCCACGGCGCTTGATGAAGTGCAAGCATCCCTGCACCGAGACCAGAGGCTAAAGCCCTGGTGAAAATGCACAGCTCTTCTGGCTAATGTGATGAAACCCCAGCTGGAGGAAACAGGAGGGCTTGGCCCTGCTGTTACAGGGATGTGCCCAATCCCAGGGATAGCCTAGATTAACACCTGCACATCTTCTTTTACCGAGCTGTCAAAATAGCAACATTTTGTAGGGCAACAGCAACCAGCTGCAAGGGCAAGGAAGGGGACAACCCCGGGCCTGTACCTGGGACCAGGGACACTGGCCCTGATAACCTTCTCCACTCCAAATCCGCAATGTCACGGATTTTAATTTGCAGCAAGTTCTGCTTGAGCAGCTGTTACCACAGAGTATTCTTGATACGGCATTTGCAAACACATCATTAGTGTTTATCCCCTGCAAAGATATATTGCTCCAGGCCGCATGTTGCAGTCAGGGCAGTATTGCCTATATCCCTGCAAAATATCCAAGGACCAAACAGGTCGTTCTAGATTATTCATGATTTGGATGAGGATCATGCATGACGCTGTCTCTTGCATAGGATCACAGTGTCACCACAGTGCTGGACCTCTTGAGGTCTCTACTCCACCTCCCACTTGCAGAAGGAGTCACCTCCCGTCTCACTGTGGGTTGGGTGCTCCGGGCCCTGACCTGTTTTGCATCAGCAAACGAAGCCAACGACACATGCCTTTCTGTCGGAAAACACTGCGTCTTTCCCCTTTGTGCATTGGGGCACAATATTGTTCTGTATAGGTATCGTTCCCTTATAAAGGCACTTCTCTGGCTTATTTTAAAACCCACTTATCCTGAGATGTCAACAGCTTCTCTGTGTTCTGGGGCTGTTCTGCAAGAAGCGTGGCTGAGAGCAGCAAAATGCTGCAAAAATTTCCTTCCAAACCAGGTAAAATTAAAACTGTATCTCTCCCTGCCCTGGATAGGAACCTCACTGGGAGCTCAGTGTGCCTTTTCTTTCCTTTTGCTGCCACTTGAAGACTTTATTGGATGTTGTCTGAGATGGTCCCTGTATCCTCCTCTGCCTGATGCTCAGACCACAGCCGTGCTCAAAGGGTGTAGCTCCCATCACCCTGGTTGCCCTCCTCTGTGCCCCAGAGCCAGTCTTTACCACTGGAGAGATCAAAGATACCTCAAGATAAATCTCTTTATTAAACTGTGATTTTTCTTGAAATTGTTGATTTGGGAAGGTCGTTGGGTTCGTATCTGGCCCGACATTCCTGTGAGGTCTCCTAGTCACGATGCTCCTTCTCAGCCGACTCACCCAGTTCAGTCTTAGCTCATCTCCTTGGAATCATAGAATCATAGAATCTTCATGGTTGGAAAGGACCTTTGAGATCATCCAGTCCAACCATACACACATAAAAAAAAAAAAACAAAAAACCAAAACCCAACAGCCTACAATCTGTGCCACTAAAGCATGCCCTGAAGTGCCACATCTAGATGTTTCTTAAACACCTCTAGGGATGGTGACTCAACCACCTCCCTGCGCAGGCTGTTCCAGTGCCTGGCCACTCTTTCAGCAAAGTAATTCCTCCTAATATCTAACCTAAACCTCCCCTGCCGCAGCTTCAGTCCATTTCCTCTGGTCCTGTCCTTGTTCACCTGGGAGAAGAGGCCAACACCCACCTCTCTCCAGCCTCCTTTCAGGCAGTTGTAGAGGGCAATGAGGTGTCCCCTCAGCCTCCTCTTCTCCAAGCTAAACATGCCCAGCTCCCTCAGCCTCTCCTCCAGAGAGCCTCTCCTCCTGGTCTCCAGACCCCTCACCAGCCTGGTAGCTCTCCTCTGGGCACACTCCAGCACTTCAATGTCCCTCTTGTACAGAGGGGCCCAGAACTGCACACAGCGCTCAAGGTGAGGCCTCACCAGTGCCGAGTACAGAGGCACCATCACTTCCCTGCTCCTGCTGGCCACACTATTCCTGATACAAGCCAGAATGCTGTTGGCCACCTTGGCCACCTGGGCAAGAAGTGGCCCATAGCTGTAATCTTTCTTCTGGTGATGACCACGCATTTTTCAGGGTTGGTCTGCTTTGCCTTCAGTTCGAGTACAAGGACTTCAGTACTGGCTCTATCATGGGTCTAGCTGCCCTCAGCTATTTCTGGGCTCCCCCTCAAACCTCCCATATAGCCTTTAGAAAACGGCTCAGAATAGATACCACCCTTCTCCCTTCAGAGACCAGAGCTGCACACAGGCATGATGGCCATCTCCATGAGAGCAGAGAACAAACTGAAGCAATTTTGCTGCCTCCCAATGTCTCCTTTCTATCTCAAGAAATAGCTCTTTTTATTTGTTTGTTTCTAAATCATTTGAAAGGGGGTAATTAGAAAAGACTATTTATCTTCCCCGGGTGATGCAAGCGCATCTAGTTCATATAGGACTGGCCATATGGGGTCAGATGTGAAGTTCCATACATCTCTGCCAGCGCATACGGAGCACAAAACTGCTGCAGCGAGACTTCCCGGTGCCGTGGTCCATGCTGCAGGGCTTCTCACAGGTTCTCTTTGTGTTTAACAGCCTGTAATTATTTTCAGCTAAAAATAACGTGCTGTAAGGTCCTGGAAGAATTAGGCGGCTTTCCAATGCCAAGAAGAAGCGCTGACTTTCTGTGTCAGCTCAAAGTTATTCTCAGTAATGAATTAGCCCTTGTTCAGACCACACGTACTTTAACGGGCTCCTTGACTCTGCTTGCCTTGCTCATGGCTGCTTTAGGAGCCAAGTGCCAATATATGCTCGGGAGTTACATGCAGAGTGCTTTTATCTGGGAAAAGAAAACCTAACAACATTGCCAAATTATCCAAGAGGAGATCTCCAAACCTGGCTGGCATAATCAAAGCTTTCGAGAAGCGTGTTTTTATTGTGCAAGATATGCACGGGGCTTAAAATTGTAATAGCATAATAGTTTCAAATGCAACCATCATTTCTCCTTATTAAATGAAACAACGCATAAGAAAATACTTATTCATTAGCAGGAAGATTTATAATGGCTACAGAAGAGGATATTCAGGCTGCCATCAGCAGCTTTGGTATGATCAGAAAAGCCCATGTGGGATCTTTAAACACACAGACCACAAGTATTCTGTTCTGTGTCTGCTTAAGTCGGAGTAACAGAGGGAACAGATTGACTTTTAAATTTTTCCATGAGGTAAGCAGCAGCTTTGGCTAAGTACAACTGACTGAATTTGACCTCATGAAAAGTTTAAAGATAGGTCCAGAGTTCAGGGGTGATGTAAGGATGGCAGAAGCCACCATTTCAAATGAGACTTTTTTGTAAACTTGCTCTGCGAAACCAGGCAACCTCTGTTTGTAGTAAAATGCTTCAGCCTCAAAGTTCACCTGGAATTTCTCAGGCCAGGGTTAGAGAGGAAGCTAAACCAGAGGATTTATGAAAGGAACAAGCTGCGACCTTTCTGTGGAAAAGGGAATATTTTACAGATAGCAACAAGATCCAAGCGTCACCTTTTTTTATTTTAATCTTATTCCAACCCCAGGATTTCCCAAAAATAGATGCACTCACCAGGAATGTCACATTCATCTTGATTCAGCTAATGATATTTATACTTCTACACTGGATGGGATTAATTTTCTTATCCTGTTAATGCAGCACGTGATTATTAAATATCTTTACCGCACGCACAGCCATATATTTTCTGTGTCAGAAAGGAAAGCAACTGGCATGTTAAATTACTGAATGATAATTGTAGGTGGCTGTTTTTCATAAAGATTAAGGAATTCCTTTCAGTATAGGTTTGAGGTAAAACAGAACCAACTTTCGGTTCAGTCATTTTAATTCTTAGCTAGGCCTCTTCTAAGTCTCTGAAATTAACAGCGTGTTGTGCCCCAAACGGTTGGTTCTCAGAGTGCTAAGCCCAATGTTTACAGCTTGTGCCAAGGAATCATACACAGAGAGGCTCTTGCTTATACTTATTGCTGTAACAACCAAGGTCAGCTAATTTCGTTATTTGCCCGGTTGGAGGGTCGGAAGCGGAAAAGCGTAGAGGGGTCCCACCTGCGGGGAGGAGCGGACAGGACAGGGGACCCAAAGCTGACCAACCCATCTGCCCCACGCTCAGTGTAAAAGCTGAGGGATCAAAGGGTCAACGTTCTTCCTTCAGCAGCTGATGTCCGAGGAGGACCCTGTCTGTTCATCTGCCTTTGATCCCAATCCATGCGTTCCTGACTGCAGCTCTGGAACCTGGTTCCCACCTGTCCAGTCTGGGACTTCCCCAGTGCCTGCCTGTGACGTCATCCTGGGAGCTTGATATGGTTTTGTATATACTGTATCTATTTCATTATTTTCTTTTTATTTTATTACTGGTATTCCATTAAAGTAGTTTAGTTCCTTCTAAACTCGTAAATCTCTTTATCTCTCCTCCTCCTCTCTGTGTGCGAGAGGTGGGGGGAGAGCATCTGTCACCGGTCCTTGGCCAATTTGGCCAAAACCACGACAATATGATAAATGGTTATAAGACTCCCTTTTATACTAAATCAGTTCACAAGTGAATTTATTTGACAGTCACAGGTTGTGGGTCTATTGAAGAACGTTTCCCACCCCTCAAAGGCATTAACGTAGTGAATGTGTGTAACATCGTATTATGGAGTAAAGGTACTGAAAGTTCCCAAATGATGGTTTTGGGTACTAATACCGTGTACAACCAGTGCTACAGATCAGATCTAGCCAGATTTCAGTAAGGCTCATCTCACATCCACAACCTGAGCAAAAGGGGATTCAATGACGAGCATGGAAGCAAAGTAAATTATTATCCTGGCATTTTAAGTAAAAGGCTTTACAAAATCAATATGCAGCCATGCGCTGTTGACATATCAAATGCGAAAGTGAATTACAACAAGGGAAATCTGCCACCAAGAAAAGATTTTATCCTTATGTGAGTGAAGAAAACACAGGCATTCAATCAAATGTTAAGAAAGCCAAAAGAAATGGGAACTCCTGTTCTGCACAGCACTATTTCCCCAGTCATAAAAGCAGTGACTTAAAAATGAGACCCCACTACTTTTGAAACTCTGAAGTCTGACTTCCCCTGAATGGACCAGCTCACTGCTTTCAGCAAAATCACAACAGACCCCCAAAATCACAGATCACATAATTCCCCCGAAAAAAGCAAGAAGAAAAATGCTTGAGTTTGACGATGTTATCAAGCTGCACTTCCCCACATGCAGCTTGTTTCTGTACAACACCGTGCACAAGGATTTGTTTCCTCAACCATGTCAATAACAACAAAGAAAAACTTGCCTGGACCACTATTTTTGCCTGGTATGCAGTTAGAGGAATTTGAGTAATACGCTCTCCTGTTTTGCTTCAAAAGAAGCTTTCCCTTCTCTTACATGGGGGGTTACACTGGTCCCTCTTTCACAGGCTAATTCAGGAGTTTCCCTGAACCCCCCCAGGATGGAGACCCCTCGCCTTCCTGGGGACCAGTCCCAAGGCTGCTCCCCACTCCAGGGGAAGGTGTGCTGCCCCACATCCAACCTGAACCCCCCGGGCTGCAATCTGGGGCCAGGGCCCCTCGTTGCATCGTCTGTCGCTGACGAGAAAGGTTTGGCTCTGACCTCTCTGCAACCCAACAGACTCTGCAGACACCCAGGAACCTGAAGGGGGGTAAAAGTCCCAAGCATTTTCTAGATTAATTCTCCCTTTTTTTTTTTCTATTTGAGTTTAAGTGGCTTCTTCATACACAAAGAAAGAAAATAAGATGATTTTCGTAGCTCTCTGCTTTCAGCACAGGACTCTAAAGGCATTCCCGAAGCAGGACATTTTAGCACCATTTCTCTACCCTCCCTCTCTCTAGGCCTGTGTCGCGGGCACTGTTATTGTACTCTGCAGCACTTTTCAACCGTGTATAAAGAAGACTAAATTAATTTACCTTAATGAATGGTAAATCCAACCTACAACTCCCTTTTCCTTTATCCAAGCTAAAAGCATTACTGACATGAACTGATTTTGAGGGGCAAGCAGACAGAAGTTTCAATTTGTTACCACAGACTTCAATGGGGAAGTTAAGGATTTTCTAGACAGAAGACTAAGACTCAGCTAACTCCAGCTGAATGTCTCTTTCTCTTAATTTTCCTTTTGTGTTGCAACTGCTAACGGTGCTAAAAGAAAGAACCCGATGACCGACGTGCCGGTTTATTCCCGTTATTGAAATCTGCACTCTGAAATGCAGGCAGGATCAGCTGAGCTCTGGGCAAAGCTGCAAAGCAAATCAACACCTTTCCTCTGCAAAGCTGTTTGCCATCAGTCTCAGCCTGGTTTTGGGTGGAGCAAAACGTTTCCTAAAGCATACACAGATTATATGGTTTGTTTGCAACCCACGCTGCCTGGAAAACCTGAAAATAGCTAAATACCCAAGAGCTAAAACTAAACCAACTGTGAATGCAGAAAACAGATCTGCAGTCAGTTTGAGCGTGAGATCTATCAACAACTGGTATGGGCTGCCCTTGCTACCATAACTGTGATGTACTTTTGACACAGCTGCAGACTTTGGGGAGGACAGAACAAGCATCTGTCTTCATTTTAGCTCTGAAGGGATCCTGGAGTTAATGTTTGATATTCATTTCTCCTCTTGTGCGAGGGTATTGGCAAGTAAAATAATCTCCCTGGGTTCTTAAGACCTCACCGTGCCAAATCTAGATGAGAAGAAAGCTCGGCAGTGAAGAGCACACAGAGAAGAAAAGCGAGCCAGCAGCCAGTTATTATCTCCCATAGGGAAAAAAAAAGAGAAAAAGAAAGTGAAAGTTAATAAATAAGAAAGAAATTTTGAATGGAACTTAAATCGCCGCCAAACTTCTTGGAGGTGCTGAGAAATAGCTGTAAAACAGCCTCTTACATCCACTGGCAGATAAGAGTTAATGTGGCCTAGGTTTTTCTAATGATAATATGGGTGATCAACACTCTTTTAAAGAAAAGAAAATAGAAAAGGTAGAAGGAATTTAAAAGCAGTATCATAAGGATAATTTACTGCCTTAGGATTGGGAGAAATGTTACCAGACAACATTTTATTTACTGACTCTATTAAAAAGGTGGCTTGGTCATGAAGAAAGCCTGTCTTAGATGACTGTTGTAATTTTAGAAAGCTGCTGACCAGCCGTGACTATACATCTGCTGAATAAATTGGCAAACTCACCCCGTTACCAGTTCTTCATCCTGAATGATTTAATAAGATGTGGCTTTGAATGCAGCATGGTACAATTGGATTCGTTTCATGCCAACTCCTGACGCTGAATTTTTCGGAAGCTCTTTCAGAGCTTTTCCATCCCTCTTTTCATGAGGGGATGGATGGCAGCGCTCAGGGGAGGTCATCCTGTCAGCATTGTCACTGTAACTTCCCTCTTGTTCTCTGTGTTTCCCTGCAAGAATCACAGAATGGTAGGGATTGGAAGGGACTTTCGGAGATCATCTAGTCCAGTCCCCTCCCAGAGCAGGGTCACCCAGAACAGGATGGACAGGAACGCATCCAGGCTGTATATGAGTATCTCCAGAGAAGGAAACTCCACAACCTCTTTGGGCAGCCTGTTCCAGTGCTCCATGACCCTCAAAGGAAAGAAGTTTTTCCTCATGTTGAGATGGAATTCCCTGTGTTCCAGTTTGTGCCCCTTGTCCAGTCGCCAGGAACCACTGAAAAGAGTTTGGCCCCATCCTCTTGACACCCACCCTTTAGATATTGATAAGCATTGGTGAGGTCCCCTCTCAGTCTTTTCTTCTCCAGGCTAAACAGCCCCAGGTCTCTCAGCCTTTCCTCATCAGAGAGGATGACCAGTCCCTTGGTCATCTTTGTGGCCTCCGCTGGACTGTCTCCAGTAGTTCCCTGTCCTTCTTGAACCGGGGAGCCCAGAACTGGACATAGCACTGCAGATGTGGGCTCCCCAGGGCAGAGCAGATGGGGAGGATGACCTCCCTCGACCTGCTGGCCACGCTCTTTTTAATGCCCCCCCAGGAGACCATTGGCCTTCTCGGCCACAAGGGCGCATTGCTGCCTCATGGTCAACTTGTTGTCCACCAGGACTCCCAGGTCCCTCTCTGCAGAGCTGCTCTCCAGCAGCTCAACCCCTAACCAATACTACTGCGTGGGAAGCTTGGCTGTAAAAGTGTGTGGCGGGCACGAAGCTCTGGTTTGAAGCAGAGTACAACAGGGCACAGGACCAAAGCACACTGCCTCACCAAGCTCAGTATCTGCCATTAGAGGCAGGCAAACCACCTCATTCCTCTCACTGAGCTTGGTAAATTATCTTGAGGTCAGCTAGGTCATTTACTCTTACTGGTGGAAGGCTGTTCCCAAAGCTGCCCTTTCCAGATTAAAAACCTTCTAATGTCCAGCCCACATTTACTCGTGTCCAGTTTGCCCCCATCCGTGTGTCCTCTCATAAGACGTGCACCACCCCAGCAGCGCTTCTGTGCAATTCCATGCTTGGGCAAATGCGACTGTGGATGGCCAGCACTGCGTACACAGCTTTTCAGATGCGATTGCAGCAATACCCACGTTGGGTAGCGTTAATCTTTCCCTGTTGCTACTGATAATGTCTCTTCTGACCTGTCTTAAACTCATATTTGCCGTTACGTGGCCATGCCATAGGGATGGCTCACAGTTGCCTGGAGATCAGCCAGTCTGTTCAGTCCTTTCTCTTCCTTTGTTATTTTGAGCTGATGAGTTTGCAGTAGAAATCCCTGTCGTTTGCGACAAGCGCAGAATTTTTCACTGTTAAATTTCAGCCTATCTCTGCCTGGTCATTCTCCGCACTTGGTCACTGCCAAGCTTTGTGCTGTCAGCAAACTTCATTTATTATGTCTTTCTTTTGGCCATTCAAGCCCAAACCCAGTCTGACAGAACCATTAAAAAAAAGGTTGCCACGGGATTAACTATTAACACTTGCCAGTTCTTTCATGATTTACTATTCTAACTAATCCCTTGCCTTGAGCATGTTAACAATCTTTGAGCTTTTTTCCTGCCTTATATTTGGTGAAAATACAACGCAGAAATTTACCTTTTCTGTATATAAAGCACACATCCATGTTGCATAGTTTCTCTCCTCTTACTTATGTGGAAAAAGAAACTGTTATTATTTATTTTTACTCTTGGAAAACCCAGATTGGCTGGATTTTGAGGGTTTCTGAATTTATCTCCGTGTTTTTCAAACTCCAAGCCATTCCATGGCGTGACTGTGTTTGCTGTATGGGATCACACTGCTCAAGAACTGGAAGGGCTTGACAAGCTCCAGAAAGACAAGCCACGTAATTATGGGGTTGTCGTGCTGATGGACTTGCCCACACAGGGTGAAGCCACACTGCAAGACCAGAAACCCTGCTTGCAAAGAGCTCAAACCATTACGATCCCCAAAGGTTTCTATATTTTCTGGGAGAACAAGCCAGGTGACACACAGCCTCGTTAGGATATAGCCACGCTGATGAGGTTGTTTAAACAATATCATGCCTCATTATGACATAGCCACGCTGATGAGGTCGTTTAAACAATGTAATGCCAGAAGGGAGAGACCTGAGCTGTGATCCCAGGTATGTTACAGCACTCAGGGTTTCTGAGAGCACTGTGTTTCCCATGCGTGAGCGGATGGGACCGATATCCTAAGTGCTGGGTAGCTAACTGAAAAAGCAGAGTGGCGAAATGCTGCAAAAAGAGAGATGTAAGCACAGTTATGGAGATGTAGTCATACTCGGGGTTAATCAAGGTCAAGGTCCTGTCAACGAGCAGGCAGTGGCTCCGCCCTAATTATAAGCTATTTAAACAAATTAGCCAGATGGAAAAGCAGGCCTGGGGGGAGCTTGGGAAAAGATTTTGACCCCAACGAGATCATGTTGAGCAGCTCCAAAGCAGCCACCCTTCGCAATGGGAGGGAGGGACTGGAAAGGTGATTTTCAGACCAAGCAGCCCAGTCATAGGCCTCCCACTGACAACTGTTGACAAGTCACAGCGCTGCAAGTCCCAAACAGGAATGACACGCAAGTCAGGTAGCAACCAAAAGTATTAGGACATGGTCCCTCTCTCTCTCCATTACAATAGAATGGATGAGACCTGAACTCAGTCCTTTCTGTGGAAAGCAATAATTATCAGCACATGCGTCATTCCTTTTCCAGTTCTCTGATTGCTAACCAGAATATGGCATCAGCTAAGGAAAACACCATTGCTTTCCATATGAGCTATGAATGTGTTTCTTCTCCCTGCTGACATGCCCAGAAGACAAAGGACCCCTCAAAAGAACAAGAAAGTGCTTCTGACGACTGGGTCAGAGACCACTTGGCCAAGCTGGACATCCATAAGTCCATGGGCCCTGACAGGATGCACCCACGAGTGCTGAGAGAGCTGGCAGATGTTATTGCTAGACCACTCTACATCGTCTTTGCAAGGTCATGGGGAACAGGAGAGGTGCCTGAGGACTGGAGGAAGGCTGACATCACTCCAATCTTCAAAAAAGGCAAGAAGGAGGACCCGGGGAACTACAGACCGGTTAGTCTCACCTCTGTCCCGGGGAAGGTAATGGAGCGACTCATTCTGGATGTCATCTCCAAACACGTTGAGAAACAGGAAGTTATTGGAAGTGGTCAACATGGATTTACCAAGGGTAAATCATGCTTGACCAATCTGATAGCTTTCTATGGTGTTATAACAGGTTGGCTGGATGAGGGGAGAGCCGTAGATGTCATCTACCTTGACTTTAGCAAGGCTTTTGACACTGTCTCCCATAACATCCTCCTTAGGAAGCTGAGGAAGTATGGGCTAGATGAGGTGACAGCGAGGTGGATTGAGAGCTGGCTGTGTGACAGAACTCAGAGGGTTGTGATCAGCGGCACAGAGTCTAGTTGGAGGCCAGTAACCAGCGGTGTCCCCCAGGGGTCAATACTTGGTCCAATTTTGTTCAATATATTCATTAATGACCTGGATGAGGGGACAGAGTGTATCCTCAGCAAATTTGCTGATGATACCAAACTGGGAGGGGTGGCTGACACTCCAGAGGACCGTGCCGCCATCCAGCGTGACCTGGACAGGCTGGAGAGCTGGGCAGAGAAGAACCTAATGAGGTTCAACAAAAGCAAGTGCAAGGTCCTGCACCTGGGGAGGAAGAATGCTAAGCACCAGTATAGGTTAGGGGTGGACCTGCTGGGAAGTAGTTCTGAGGAGAAGGATCTGGGGGTCCTGGTAGACAGTAAATTATCCATGAGCAAGCAATGTGCCCTTGTTGCCAAAAAGGCCAATGGAATCCTGGGCTGCATAGGGAAGAGTGTGGCCAGTAGGTCGAAGGAGGTCATTCTCCCCCTCTACTCTGCACTGGTGAGGCCACAACTGGAATACTGTGTCCAGTTTTGGGCTCCCCAGTTCAAGAGGGACAGGGAACTGCTGGAGCGAGTCCAGCGAAGGGCAACTAAGATGATTAAGGGATTGGAGCATCTCCCTTATGAGGAAAGGCTGAAGGAGCTGGGACTCTTTAGCCTGGAGAAGAGAAGGTTGAGGGGAGACCTGATTAATGTTTACAAGTATCTAAAGGGTGGGCTGAAGGAGGATGGAGCCGGGCTCTTTTCAGTGGTTCCCAGTGACAGGACGAGGGGCAATGGGCACAAGTTAGAACACAGGAAGTTCCGTTCAAATACACGGAAGAACTTCTTTACGGTGAGGGTGACAGAGCACTGGAACAGGCTGCCCAGGGAGGTTGTGGAGTCCCCTTCTCTGGAGATTTTCAAGACCCGCCTGGATGCATTCCTGAGTAATGTGCTCTAGGCAATCTGCTTTTGCAGGGGAGTTGGACTAGATGATCTCTAGAGGTCCCTTCCAACTCTAAAGATTCCGTGATTCCGTGAAGAGCCTACGCTTCAAAAGGTAGCAGTGAGGATCTGGCAGTGCCCCCAGACTAAAGTGATTTTGCACCTTGGGTACAAAAACACGCATCCAAATTGAGCGCCATTCTGCTGACATGGCTTTGCACTGCAGAGCAGAGGTGTGATGCCAACTGACAGAGGATCAACAGCCTGGGATTCTGGATGCCACCATCTCGCCCAGCAGCAGCAGAACCTCAACTTTGCTTGCTGAACACAAACATTAGCAGCTCCATGTGAGCCAGTGAAGTTCACAGGGAAGAGAGTCACCTTCCTCATAGCAGAAATAAAAGCAGCTCGTTTGCCATTGATGTTACAGAGTGCACAAGAAACTCCCAAAGCTAATGTGCTGGTGCGTCATCTCCAAGTGTGAAGGCATGATCCAAAAGCAGGCTGAGCTGCTCCAAGACTACACCCTCTGCCTCCTCATCACACCACCTTGACAGATCAAACTTGCCATCAGCTCATCTCTACCCTGCCTGATGCCTCCTGCCCAGGCCAAGAGCAGCTGCCGTCTGCGCCTTGGCTACACTTAGCCTGCCAACCCCCTTCTTATGGGGAAGAAATAACTAAACATCAAATGAATAGAGGAGAGCTTTCTGCTCTGAGCAACCTCTGCTGAAGCTACGCAGACCTCATTCTGAAGATGACACCCAATAGTGAGGCCAGGGTGTCTGAATAGCACCACTCCCGTGTTTCTTACTTCCCTGTTACTTTGGGACTGTGAAGCTCAAAGGCTAACAACGTCTCTTATTTCTTCTCCTAAAACCATGGCTGGCTGTCAGATAATAAGGAATGGCTGGCAGCTAGCAGGAAGAGATACTTGCTTGGAGATCTGTTCCTTGAAAGTAAGGACAGGTTGCATGAGAAAGAAAGCGGAACACAAAATTAGAGGCCAACACTTTTTCCTCCCTGGACTCTGTAATTAATATCATTGGTTTTAAAAATATTATACAGAGAGACAAAACTTAGAACTATTCTTCACTTCTACAGCTGCAGGCAGTGAATTCTGTATTATTTGTATTATCTGAATGCTCACACTGGCAACAGGAGCAGTTTCTTTGCTCCTGAAAAGACCAGCTAATAGCATAGACTCAGCCAGGGACATATTCAAATATGTTTTCTCTGCCCTTTGACTGCCAAAGAAATATATTGCCATTACTGGTAATTACAGACCATGAAAGCAGTGAGGAACAGGAAGGTTTACTAAGAAAAAAGGTGTTTTCAGAGGAGGTTAGTGCATTAACATGCTCAGTTGCATTTCAAATATAGCTTGGAAATTGATGCACCTCTAAGGAAAATCCATAGACGAAGCAGAAATAAGGAAATTATTCAGGACAGTTCTTTGAAAATTATTTGACTGCACTGTGAGAGAACAAAAAAATCCTAGTAAATGGAGACGTGACATGAATTAGCCACACTCGGCATCACCATACTTGAAGATGGAAAAAGATAAAGGAGAACAAAAGAGAGAACAACTTGGTTGGTTGCATTTGGAGCAGGCGTGTTTCGTGGGGTTTTTTAGGTTCTAATTTAAACATAAAGAGGACAGAACAAGGACCAAAAAAGTATATTGCAATACTTGCGGAGGGTGAAAACGGCCACTTGGCTGCTATGTAAATGCTTTGTCCAGAGTTTTGGGGTATGAAGTATCAGAGAGAAGATGTGCTCTATGTGAGGACAAGCTCTGAAGGAGGAAAAGTGGCTGTGCTCGACTAAGTGGCATCAGGCAGGTTGATATCTACCCAGTTTCTAACTCACTTGGCTGTTTGTCTCTGACACATCATGGAGCTATCTGAGCAATGATGTTCACATACCTCGACCTACGCTGCGTAGGCACTAGGCGGCCGAGTCATCTGGTCTTTCTTTATTTCTGAAGGTGACGAACACCCTTGCACAAAAATTCTGAAAAGAGCCCAGCTTCATGTGCAACCATTCAAATAATGCAACATATTCAGCAGAGAGCAGCACTCAAAAATTTCCCATGTGACCAGAGGCCACAAAGACCTCTTGTGGACTCAGATGCCATCAAATACAAAACATGTTTTAAAAGCAGGTCTTTCTTTTCATGTTTTCAAAAACATACTAAGGGGAAACAATCAGAGGAGGCTCATCACAGAACAATACGTAATTGATAAGATTTTCCCTAATCTTAACAAATACATAGAAAAAATGCTGTTAAAGCCACCCAAAAGACATAACTGAACAATTTAATGTGATATGATAGGATGTGACAATTTAATGTGACGTGACAGGAGCAAGTAAGGGATCATGGTGGGGGGTAAATGTCTTCACTTGACAATTCAGGACGTAGAATTCCCCTTCTGGAATGGAAACTGATCACAAATCAATTTTTATTTAATTACCTTTTAAATTGACATTTTTAAAATCTGAAGATTTACAGTCTCTAATGAAAAACTCTATGAGTTCTCTTTTTCTCTCTCACACACATAGGGTCATGTGCACATAGGAAAATAATCATTTTCCTACTAAAACCAATTACAGATTTGTTACAGTGAATAGAACAGAATCATAGAATGTGTTGAGTGTGAAGGGACCTTTAAAGGCCATCTAGTCCAACCCCCTGCAGTGAGCAGGGACATCTTCAACTAGATCAGGTTGCTCAGAGCCCCATCCAACCTGGCCTTGAATGTCTCCAGGGATGGGGCCTCCACCACCTCTCTGGGCAACCTGGGCCAGTGTCTCACCACCCTCACTGTAAAGAACTTCTTCCTGATGTCTGATCTAAACCTGCCCTGCTCTAGTTTAAACCATTGCCTCTCGTCCTATCGCTATGTGCCCTTGCCAACAGCCCCTCCCCAGCTTTCCTGTAGGCCACCTTCAGGGACTGGAAGGGGCTCTAAGGTCTCCCCGGAGCCTTCTCTTCTCCAGGCTGAACCCCGCCAACTCTCTCAGCCTGTCCTCACAGCGGAGGTGCTCCAGCCCTCGGATCATCCTCGTGGCCTCCTCTGGCCCCGCTCCAACAGGTCCACGTCCTCCTTGTGCTGAGGTCTCCAGAGCTGGACACAGGACACCAGGTGGGGTCTCACCAGAGCAGAGCAGAGCAGAGGGGGAGAATCACCTCTCTGGATCTGCTGGCCACACTTCTTTCAATGCAGCCCAGGATGCGATTGGCATAATTACATAGAAGGTGTAATTTATATTTGTCCTGGTAGTTTATAAAATACCCTCAATAGGTTTCAAAACAACCTAGAGAGTGTTTTCTGAAAACTGCACTGTAGGTAGTTTCATGCTGATTTTATTATAAAAGATGCTATGCCAGAAATGACTTGCTGTTAGATATGCCTAATGTAAAATAAAGAAATATGAAATGATGATGGAGCATTTGGATTTTTTCCCCTCTGGACCTCTTTTCAAACTGAAATCCTAATTACTTCTCTGCAGTGATCTTGAAATGCTTACTTACAAATTTAGTCCAGCTTTGTAAAGTTGGAAAGTTCCCAGGAATCATTTTTGAGGAACCACTTACATCTAAAAGAGCTGTACTAGACAAATGCTCAAAACAATTTTGTTTGTCTCACTGATTTTGAATTACCACTGTTTTATAGTAGACAGTGTCCTTTTTTTAAACAGTAACTAGTTATTAGCTGCACCTTCTTGCACAAACTTGATTTTCCATGTTTAAGCTGAGCCTTTTCCAGCACAGTTCCACGACCAGTGAAATGCATATGCAATCATTAAGTTTGTTTATCTGCTTAATGTGCTAGCAATTAAAATGATGCTGCAGTGGGTGCTCCACGTCTCCACTTCTCCACTGGGGAGATCATCTTCCGAATCACGATGGGATTGTTCTTCTTTCAGATCCTTAGTGTAGCTTAAAGTCAGCAGTAGCGTCTTTACGTTGTGATACACACAATGATTGAAACTGGTATGAAGAATACTAGTGTAAAGTCACCTTGTGCATGAAAACACTCCTTGGAATATTTTAAATAGGAAATAAAAGTCTAGGAACTGGCCATATCCTGTGCAGAACTGGAAACATACTGTTAGGAAACATACTATGTTTAAAATGATCTTTTGTGTCCTCACAGAGAATCAGACTTTGCTCCTCTTTCCTGAAGTTACCATTTCAAACACTTCTGATCTCTAAAGAGGAGATAAAAATGTAACTTAGGTTACGCATGCTAAACCTGTCTCTCTCAGCACTGTACTTGTTTGGTACTTACCTACAACTGCCTCGAGATCCCAGCGCAGGAAAAGCAACATGCTGTGCAAGGCTCAGACGAACAGGCCGTGATCGGCGACAGGAACAGCAAAGTATTTTGCGCTGTGACCAAGATGCAGCTGAAAGAGAAGCCCCAACAGAACAACTGAGTGCATTACCTCTCAAGTGAGATTAATTTGTTGATAGCTGGCATGCTTGCTGCTAGGTATTGAGAGATCACAAATCCAACCCCTTATTAGTTGCATCTCTCTGAATCACACAGAACAAAATCCTCACTGTCACCAATTTTTGCTATCTATCCTAAAAGTCTCCCTTATGCTTGGTAAGAAGTAACCTTTCACGCTACAGAGGGTTGAGCCAAAGCCTTCAACAAGACAGTTTGCTTTGCATACTTTATTATTTCCTTTCCCAAAGCCACCAGGAAACATGGCAAGTAGCCCTGCATGTTATCACTATGAGACATACATGTCACACCACTCTGGTTTAACACAGAGAGACCACAACTTCGCCCAGAAGCTTTAAAACAATTATTCCTGTGTTTTTCTTCCCTCTTTCTCTCTCAGCTTTAAAGGCTTTGCCTGTTTGAGCCTTTGCATATCATTGCATTAACACTTTGTTTTGGTTATTGATGAGGTGGGAGACAGGTGAGATACGTGCTTCCCAACAGAATTTCACTAGTTGAATAAATATATAATGAAAATCTATTTATTCAGTGAAAATTCTCAACTGTATAAGCAATAGCCTGACTGTGTAGGTAGGAAGTAAAGTACCTGATCTTTCTGTGTATAAAATGTAGGGCTCCCCAGGACACATTGCAGTCCAAAAGTCCTGAGACGTGAAATGTTTTTGTTAACCTGAAGCCTTGCTTCTGCTACAGATAACTCAGTTTCCTTAGCTACAAGCCGATACCTATTTAGTAGCGAGGGTTTTGCTGAAAACGGGTATCATCAGCACTGGGGGTGTTGTGCTTATTGCACTGGGGGATGTTTTGCTTACACTCTTGCCCAAGCTGTTTTATAACCCAACGCGTCACTGACGTGCTCAGGCTTTTCCACAGGATGCCTCTATTCTTTGCTTTTCTAAGCCTTTCTAAGCTTTTCTGGAGAGGTCATTGCAATGCCACTATGCCGTGCCACCAGCAGCGCCAGTGGGATTTGAGGATTATAACTGGCACCAGTGGCTCTCCAGACACGGCCCCTGGCTGGAAGCGTCCCAGGTTGCAAACTTGGCACTCCCACTCCTTCGACTTTTCCACAGACATGTATTTCCACCTGAACACACTCCTGCAGGGAATGCATAAGCCATGTTAAAAACCCCACACAGGGCCCTTGACCCCCGTGCCATCCCTGGCAATCAGTGATCCCCACCCCCCTGTCAGGCCAACACCGTGAGTGGAACTCAACAGCCTTGGGGCAAAAAAGAGCCAAAAAACGCCCTCGGAAGCCACATCTTAACTTCACTCACCCAACGCATTGGCGGGTGTGGAGAACGATAATGCAGCCCCATGTTGGAGGCCAACCGCTACCAACGTGGGCAAAAGGGGTGTGAGGACTGAGGTCTTCAGCATCGTGAGGGGCCATAAATGGCTCATAAAGGCATTTATTTTCTTTTTCCACGCGGGCGAAGTCCTTAGGGGAGCCACCCTGAGCTGAGGGCAGCCATCCCCCACCTCACCCAGGGCTGCCACCCGAGTGCAGGCACAAGACGGGGACAGGAATCGGGGGCTTTAGTGTCTGTGGAGGAGCAATAAGCGGGTCAAAAAGGCGGGTTTTTAACACACGAGTCCCGTCCTGACGGCAGATAGCCCTCCCTGAACGGAGCCACCAGCTGGGGCAAGGCGGGGGGCAGACAGAGGCGCCGGAAGGGAGGAGGGCCCCCAGGGGCCTCAGCCTCGCCCGGGGCGGCCCCCCTCGCCTGGCTACAAGCCTCCCCGGTTGAGGCGCGGCTCCTGAGGCGAGGGGAAAGCGAGAGGAGGCGGCACTGCTCCGCCTCTTCCTGCGGGAGCCGCTCACTTGCCGCCATGGCGCCGCACCGGGCAGCTGCTGTGCTCGCCTCCGCTGCCATCCTCCTCCTCCTCCTCCTGCCGCTGGCGAGCGCGGGGCTGAGCGGCTACTTCGGCACCAAGTCCCGCTATGAGGAGGTGAACCCGCACCTGCTGCGGGACCCGCTCTCGCTGGGCCCCGCCGCCGGGTCGCGGCTGCCCGCCGCCTGCGCGCCGCTGCAGCTCCGCGCCTTGCTCCGCCACGGCACCCGCTACCCCACGGCCGGGCAGATCCGCCGCCTGGGCCAGCTGCACGCCCGCCTCCTCCGCCGCCCCGCCGCCGCAGCCTGCCCCGCCGCCGCCGACCTGGCCGCCTGGCAGATGTGGTACGAGGAGAGCCTCGACGGGCGGCTGGCGCCGCAGGGCCGGCGCGACATGGAGCACCTGGCCCGCCGCTTGGCTGCGCGCTTCCCCGCCCTCTTCGCCGCCCGCCGCCGCCTGGCACTGGCCAGCAGCTCCAAGCACCGCTGCCTGCAGAGCGGCGCCGCCTTCCGAGATGGGCTCGGGCCTTCCTTCAGCCTCGGCAGCGACGGTAAGCCCGGAATCCCCACGCACACGCCTCCCTGAGGGGCTGAGGGAAGCCGTGAGGC
>VXBH01009185.1:693298-718067 GCA_013400035.1 Rynchops niger
TCCCCCCCCACACACCCCCCCCCCCCCCCCCCAACTGGTATTGTGCAAGTTCAAGGCAACAGGTTAAATATTTTTGCAGCAGTTCATTGCTCAGAAAATGAACCTTTGGGATGATGAAATGTCTTTTAGTGGAATGTTGTTTCAATTTAGCTTCAACTTAGTTGTTTAATGTTGATTTGTAACTGGCAGTCTGCTTTAAAAATTTTAGAACAACAAATTTACTTCCAGAGCATTATCTTTGCTCCAAGTTCTCTGTTCTTCCTGGAAAGCTTAGATTGGGCTATCCAAAAGCAGAAAGGGGAGCATTTCTGTTCCAGCAATAAGCTGAGGGATCTGGTGTTGGCAATGCTGCATTTTTATAGCATACTTAAAGTATTTATATTCAATAGCTTATTCCTGTTTTCATTTCCAGTTACAGCTGAAGTAAGGAGGGAAACCTGGTTTTTACTGAAACCCTGTTTCTTCCGTGAAGTGATTCTTGACCTTGCAATCTAATTGCTCACCGAACTTAGTTGCCTTGTTAAAGGTCACTTTTCTTTCTTCTGGGGAAAATATCTTCTGCTGATTAGTCTAGTCTACTAAGAAAATGACGTAAGTGGTAATAAATACCTATTGCTAATTAGTCCCACCTTCAATTTGCAGTGCAAAAGTTTCAGACGTTTCTAGGAACTTTCATCACATGAATTACAACAGAACTCTTGGTTTAAACTAGCAATAGTCTCTTCTGTGTAGGTCTTGCTGTACAGCAAAATGGTTTTGAAGGCTGTGGAAGGGATTTAAAGTATATGATTGCTCTTGTCAACCGCCCCCATCCAGACAGCTGGTGGGAAGGTCTTGGAGTATCTATTCAGGAACTTGAGTCTGATGTTGAATTTATCAATAGCTGTGACCATCTTCTGTTAGCACACCCATGCATGGGCCCTGTTCTTCTGCACCCTCAGTAGCAATAAAGTATAAATGTCTAATGAAGATTAATTCTTTAGTAGAAAGCGTCTACTCCTTGAGACCTTAACCACAAGTCTCAGTGGGCCTTTCAGGACCACAGTTCTCCAAACCTCCTTAACAGTCTGTAAGGAAATATCATGGTCACCTTCCTAGGGAGAGGCTGGGGGCCAGGACTCTCTCATTCATACAAAATTTTCTTAATTACAAAAAAAAAAAAAAATGAATTGTATCACTAGAGTTGAATATAAAAGTAAACCAGGTGATTTGTTGTACTGAAATGGCATACTTGGGCAGTTGTCTTAGTCCATAAAGCACTTTATTTTTGTGAAGACATAAGAATTGCATTTTTCCCAGGTCTTCCTGCTACGCAATTATGTGGCAAAGAAGCTAATGGAGAAATACTCTTCACTAAACGGTTCTGTTTTCCCTGTACTGAAGCCTAGGCGTTACTGAAAATGTCCCTGCTTTTCATTATCTTGGTAAAAATGCCAGGTAGTGGTACCTGCGTGCACGTTTGCTTGCAGTTGTGCTACTGTGGAATAATCTTTGAAAGGTTGCTCTTAACCACTCAGCATTTGTTTAAACAGTTAGAAAGTGTCCGATGTCCCAAAGCTGTGGTATTTAGAGGTGCTCGAGGATGTAAAGGAGCAATTGATGAGTATCACCTTACCTCAGAAGCAGCATTGAGTTGTTTGTGGCTCATATGTGAGCTGCAGCTAGTGACCAAAACCTGCTATGATTTCCTCCTTCCCTGCCCCCACCTAACACGGTGCCGATGGTAGGTATAACCTCGGGCTTGATGGGCCCCGTCCTTCCTCAAGAAGCGTATCTCGTCTGTGTGTTGCCTGGGACTGCCAGCTCAGCCCTGTTGCTCACTGGCTTCTTGCCTTCTTGGGAGACTTGGCATGCTGAACTTGGGAGGAGAAAAGGGAGACGCTACGGTTGCAGGAGGAAGCCCCTGTTGCTGCAGAGTAGGGTATGGATCTGTAGGAAGGCCATACATAGAAGGGATAAAGATGTGCATTGCTTTTCAGATTTCTGTGAGATGCCCACGTGGGCCTTATGTCTGTGATGATGGAGTGCTGTTCTGCCAACAGGAACTGTGTGCGTTGAGAAATCCATATATTTGGGTAGTTAATGCAGTACAAAGCTGCTAATCCTGTTGAAAAAAACCCCACAACCAGCTACACACTTGGGCAGGGGTGGATTTGAAATTTTTTTGGATTTGAAAACTGGTTGTGGCACACTTTTAAGGAAATCAGCTATTCATTAAAGCTCTTTTTTACTTTTTTTCTTCTAGCTTCAAATATTGAGCAAGTCTAAATGGATTGCTGTAAGGCTCTGGAAATTAGGAGGTATGCTTTGTGCAGCCACCTCAGTATTTAAAGCATGTGGCTAATGATTGAAAATACTAACCTAGCTGTACATACACATTGCAAAATATTTGGTGGCTCTGTCTGAGAGTAAGCAGGTTCAAGGTATTTAAAAAAAAAAAAAAAAGACTTGAATTTGAACCTAGTTCAAGATCAAGTGAAGGTGATCTTTGTAGTTATACCAGGCTAAGCCATATGATTAACAGTTTAATTTGCCAATTTATTGGTAGCTTTTATTGTTTCATGTAATTCGCTGCCTTCTTTGCAGGTCAGTTCACAACACAATTGATAACCTTTCTGTAGTCATTTACTACTGTGCCCTAATTGCTCCTTTCAAAACTATGACTCAGTACAAAAGAATTCAATATATGATCTAAAAACAATTAACTGTTCACAACTATCTTTTTATAGTATGTACAAAGGGAACAGAGCAAAAAGTTTCCACGTATGCAGTAGAAATGATATAATTGGATTTAAAAAAAAACCCTTTTGCTCAGATCCAAATTGTTCAGTCGTTTCTTGTAACAAAACTTGTTGGTTGCAGCTGGGATCCCACATTTGTGCCGTGCAGGTTCTTGTCTCTCTGGGTGCGTCAGCAGGCTCAGGGTGCCCTGTGTCCCTTGGTGGGAGTTGTAAACCAATGTGTTTGATCACCCACTCAGTAGCAGAGCAGTTCCAAAGGGGAACGGGCGCTATGACACATAGACATGTAATTTACATTATTTGAAGTGTAGGGCAGTTTGCAGCCAGGTGTGTACTACATGGGCTTGCTTCGAGGTATGAAACAGCTCTTGCAGAGCCAGGTCAGAGGTGTTGGTACTGTGGTCCCCAGAGGGTCCATTTCTCAGAGGGCACGGAGGTGTGGGTGGCTGCATGTGGCTTCAGGGGTATCCCCACCACGTCCCCTGGCTCTTTAGGGTACTGGGAGAGCATGTGATGAAAGCTTCTGGATTAGGTGCTTGTCACCTTAGCTGCTAATTACATATATAACTTACCGAAAAAAATTTGTTTGACTTCAGTATATCTCTTCAGAGAGGAGAACAGGTGGTGTGTGATGGGTAGACTGCTCCCTGTAATAAGATGTTCATGTGCTCAGGGAACAGTGTGCCACCCATACAGTTCAATAGACCACACAGTTTACATTAGTGCACCTGAAAGGTATGCAGGTCTTGACCTCATTTCCAGTAAATCAGAGAAATAGGATGATTTTTGCTAATAAGCTGTAAATGTCTCAAACAGCAGCTTTGTATCATGCTGTATGTGTGGTTTTGATAGCTCCATCTTTCAAAGATGTGGCTTCTGACAGGATTAGGGATGCTTTGAGGGAAACCAGGTAGAGACGTGACATTTTCCATAAGTCCTTGTAGCACGTTCAGCAGTATCCCTGTTTCTGCATTTCTGAAGTGTGTGTGTGTTTGCTGACTTCTCTCAATACCTGGGCGGTCCAGGGGACCTCCCCTGGGAATGTGTCTTTTTATCCATCTGGCTAGAACTAGATATTTTAAGAGTTGCTTGTGCCTTTCAAACCTCCCAGACTGAACTTAATCTCACATTAATTGCCTAATACTTGCTTGCTCAGGATTGCTCTGAAAAGATGCCTCAGCAACTTTTATAGAGTCATATCCTTTTATCTAAGGAAATAGAAAAACAAGCACAACAATACCTAGGCAACGAACACACAAATGAACTGGTGTAACCAGTATTCACCTTGGTCAGGAAGCGTTTGACAAGTGGCGTTCCTCTCTTGATTTGGCTTTGGCTTATTACGATGGTTTAACGTTTAGCATCAGCACAATGCTGCTGCAGTAATGCATTTAATCTTTGAGGTCCATAAGAACGTGAGATGTGGGATCGTTCAGAAACGAGCCTTTGAAACTGTAGAAGCTCTGAAGTGAAATGCAGTGAAGCCTAGTTAGCTTTGGGTGACTGACTCTTGTGGGACTAGATGGAGCTGTTGCCTTTTAATCGGGGTTTTAAATGTGTCACCTTTTCAAGTTTGCCTTTGCCATGAGTGAGCTCATGTATGGCCTTGTTGGAAAAGAAGAAAATTTTTATCTTGTTAGTATTTGTGGTGGCATTTTGTTGTGTTGGTAGCGATTCTGGAAATAAATGAGCAGTCTTCTGTTCTACTATTTAAGGTGGAAGATTTGATGCATGAGGACTTAATCCTGTTTGACAGATTTTTACTTCCCCCCCCCCTCCCTCCTTCCCACTGGTGATGACACTCTGAGCAACGCTGCTGTTAGGTCTTTCCACTGCCTTCTGAGTCCCGCCACTGCATTCCCTGATCTCTGCTGTTTCCACGTGGAGATTCAGGGTTCCTCTAACTTTTTTTTTTTTTTTTCCCCAGAAATAAATCATAAGGGGAGGTGGAAGGGATGGAGAATTCATCCCGTAGCTGAAAGCAGAGGTTTTTGAGTACTTTGTGCCAGCTTTCCTGCTGGGGAGAAAAAGGACAGAATGTGGTCTAAGCTTGCTTAGACAGTTAAGTTTTAATGGTTGTTAAAACTTACCTTCTTTGAACTTGTTGGAGGGAGTTTTACATTAAGTTTGAAGGTTGGCTGGTTAAGCTCTGCTGTAGGAAATATTTCTTCTTACCCCACTATCCCCTTGGGTTTGGGTTATCTCTAGCTGGAAGTCGCATTGGTGCTTAGGAATTAAACTTTCTTGAAAAGAAAGTTTACTTCTACCATATCTACAGTGATATATCTGTAGTCCTAGAAGAGTAGGAACGATCTATTGTTGAAGATGGGTGGGCTGATGCAGAAGATTCAGGGTTGAATGCGAGTCTGCCGAGATTAAGGAGAACTAGAATTTGCCTGAATGATAAATCCCATGTCCATGCTTCTTCACAGTGCCTTTTCTTCCATGGTGAGACTTAGCTTTTGGGATTGTGCTGAAGAATTGTTCGGTAACTTCCGCAATTTCAGTTGCGGTCGGATTTACTTAGAGGGTTACAGTGTAGGCAGTTCAGCAGCTGAAGTCAACACATCTCTTCAATGAACCCTGCTGATGTTCTGTGTAGTGACACTCACTCCTGCTCGTTTGGAAGTGCTCCATAAAACGACTAAGAAACCAGTTGTCAGCAATCACTTTCAGACAAGCTCTTAACATTTTATCGCAAAGTCTCTTCATCTCCCTTTAAAATTGGAAATGGGATTTCTTTTTTTTTTTTTTTTTTTTTTTTTTTTTTACTGTTCAGTGTGCTTTCTCAAGTCATTTACTACTAAATAAAAGGGAGGGGAAAAAAGTGAATTGAAATATCATTAGCAGTTGCCAGAGCATGATGCTGAGAACTTTGGCTGAGGCTTCCGCATGATGCTGAGTCATTAATTGATAGTAAAGAAGATTGAGTGTGGAAGACGCAGGCCTTCCATTTAATATTTTATTAGCTTGTGCTACTGTTCTGAATTTATCAGTGTTTTGTCGTTTGTGCTTTGTGCTCCTGACTCTTATTTATCAGAAATGTAGGGGCAGTAGTAACCTTTGCCTGTGTACATGCTCTGAAGAGGCAGTCTTAGTGATTTCCCCATAATTAAAAATATCACTGCTGCTGTTTTAACCTTGATGGTGATTTTTATTGTTGTTGTTAGATGATACGAATCCCCATTTGAACTGGAGTTGTGACCCCAGAGACTGAACAGGGAGTGCTTGAGTAGTCTTAGAAATCAGATACCCAGTGCTGGTCAGAAACCAAGTGTACTGCGTTAAAGAGGCTATTGAAAAGTCAAGATTGTATCATATAAGGAAATAGTTTTGATCCTCCTTGAAATAATACGGTGGGATAGCTGTGAGTTGGGGAGAGGTTTGTTTTATGTCCCAAGGTGGTTTGGCCTGTCAGCATGAGGATTTCTGGAGCCTGAAGCAGGTGAAATAAACTCAAGTTACAGTGAGAATGGGTGCCTTGTTTATTCCTTCTTTTGTCTTCATGAGACTTTCTTTCCTTGTTCTTTTAAACTTCTGTGTGTATGTGATTATGCTATAATTTGTTTCCCGTTCCGGCAATGTATGTCTTGGTGGTTTGTTTGTGTGGGTGGGTTGGTTTTTTTTTTTTCTTTCATAACTGAGAAGTCAAACACATTTTTGGTGATTTATTTCTATTTCAAAATTCCTGCTAGCATCAGCTGGAAAGTAAAGCCAGAGCTGACAGCCAGATCTTTTTTTTTCCTTGGCAGCTTTGAAACCTTTTTGTGGGGGTGGGGGCAGTGTGTGAAATCCACTCCCCGTGGAGCGAATAATGCCTATGTAACACTTGTTTTAGGGACTTCAGCAGCAGCATATTTACATACTAGCTTCCTTGCTTGGTAAACTTAAAAACGAGACCAACACGTTTGGAAGCAGGCATGTGTATAAAGGTGTGCAGCTGGGATGAAATGAAAATAATGCTGAGTTGCTAGAGCTCGGTGATACTCCTTCAAGGGTGCTAAAAGAACTTGAATGAAATAGCTGAAATAACATAACATCCGGAGCGTGTTGGTTTCAGCCAAGAAGCTTGGGGGGGGCGGCAGACGTGGTAATTATCAAACAAATAATTAAATAAAGGAAAAATTAAAACAGCAGCTCCAGGGGAGAATCGGAATTACAGGCCAATCTAGCGTTGATAAGCACCTTGATGAATACGATATACCATAGTAGTGTCAGTATGGCTCTTTGAAAGGAAAACATACCTCTTGGAGCTCTTGGGAAGGATGAGCAGGTATACAAATAGGGTGACGTGGAAACCAGAGTCATGACTACCGAACGTCTTTCAACAGGTTTCCTTGTCAAAAGGAATCAAGCAACTGGAGTTAAGGGGGAAGGTCCTTACATGGGTAAAAAGTTAATAAAAATACAAAAAATGGAGAGTAGGGATAGCTGGCTGGTTTTCCTAGCAGAGGTGGGTCACCAGTGGAGATAGATGTGCAAGGATCTGGGCTGCTCAGCATGTTGTAAGTGACTGGGAAAAAGAGGTGAGAAGTTAAGTGGCATTGCAGATGCAGCACTTCTATCAAGATAAGTTCTACTAGGAGGATTGTTAAAAGGACCTTGTGAGACTAACTGGGCTTGAAAACTGCAGATCTGCGAAGTAATCTGCATGGTAAAAATGCTCATCTTATCATCTGTCAGGTAGAATCTGGGATAACTTAATGCTTAGGAGTTCAGTTTTGAGGCCATTTTAACTGTCTGGAAGTATCTTGGACTTCTGTAAGCTAACTAGAAAAGGTGTTAGATGTGTATTAAGGAAACGGAGAGCATCATGGATGCAGCATGGATTTACGATGTAGTTTACAGTCTTGAGTATTGTGCATTTCTAATTCTCTGGTCTAAAAGGATGTAGCTCACTTTGGGAACATTGTGGAATGACTAAGGTAGGATTTCTCGTCTTGGAATGAATATTATTGCAAAGTTGTATGTAGATAGAATAAATGGTACATAGCATCAACAAATAGAAAAAATTAAGAGCAGTATGTGAAGCTGTGCAATTCCTTGCCACAGGATGTTGTGCATGCTAGAGATGTACATGGATTTAAGGAGAGATTTGACAAAGGAAAGATCAATCAAGAGGTTCTACATTACCCAGAAGCCACATCTGGCCCAGGAGATCTCTGAGTTGGAAATTGCAGGTCAAAGGAATAGCCTTCTGTCATCGTCTTTAGGCACGTGGGTTTTTGCTGCTGTTCCTATTTGTTGTCTGATAGGATAGATGTGAATGTGTCCTAAAACCTAAAAATACTTCCCTGAAGGTTTGTGTGGAGGGGGGAGATATAAATGAACAAGTCAAATGAGTAAGAGGAGGGAACAAAGAATAGAGGGGAAGGGAAGAGAAAAGAGGCTGAAGGATCCAAAAGCTTTACATTTTTAAAATGAGGGAAGGGTCATGAATAACAAGGGAAGAAATGTAGGCAGAACCACTGATTTTGGAGGAGCTGCAAGAGGGGCTATAGCGAATGTACACCTCTTGGCACAGCAAAGGCACGGGTGGAAAAAAATGTAACACCCTCTATACAGAACCTTTCTGTGGTCTTAATGCTGCTTTTGAACAGGAAACAGAGGCTGGTTTCTGATACGTTTTTTTTTAAGTGATATTTTTTTGCCTAAGGGGAGAGTATGTGCACACATGTCTAAGGAGTATAGTCAGAGGAGCTGCAGGCTCACCAGGGAGCAGAATGGTGCAAGGTGTGTTTCAGACTGCGCAAACAGCATGGCTATATCAAGCTGTAATCCAGAGCCCATCCCGTGCCAGTACTGAATTCCTGATCAAAGTTTGAATGTACAGGCAAGTCCCCCAGTTAACCATTTTTTCATTTGCTTTAGGTTGGAGCAGAGGAAACACCTCCTTTCTAGGCCAATCAAGATGTTCTTATCTGTCGGTGGACTTCATTGGCAGCTGGAGCATGCCAAACATCACCTCTTGTCTCACAAGAGCGAAATGTGTGTTTATATGTGCTAGAACAAGTGACCCTGGGCTTCTGACTGTCACTTGGAGATGGTCCCAAAAAGCCATCATCCTTCTCAGGAGCAAGGGGCAGATGTACATCTTGGCTGATGCTTCCTCATGTAGTAAAGCCAGCTCTTACCTTTCCTTTGGTTGAAAAATGTGTGACGTCTTGTTGCACGAACTGTCTTTCTTTTGGGCATGTTTGTGGTATGAATCTGTGGCTTAATTTGCTGGTTTGTGTGCTGAGGGAGTATAATCTTTTTGACTAGTTGGTATTCTCAAAAATTAGGAATAGCAGTAGTCACGCTTGTAATTTGGACTAATAAATTGCGGAGGGACAGCTGTTTTCCTCCAACAAACGGATCGCTGTCTTCAGACAAAACTTTGGTGAATGCTGATGTACCTTCCAAACAGCTGGACCATATTACAGGGGTGGGGGGAAATTGGCAGTATTTTGCTGTCAGGTTTGATTCTTGTTCTTGCATGATACACAGTTGAAAGCATTGGTGGTCACAGAGGCAGGCAAGAAACGCTCCTTAAAATCCTGCATTGGTTGTGGTGTGCCAGGAAGGGAAGCAGTTTGTGTGTTAAATAAGTAATTTGTTTGCTTGTGCAGGCAATCGTGTGGCTGTAGTTAGGTCAGGGGGTAGTAGGGGCTTACTGTAGTTTCTTAATGTGCCAATAAGTTTGTACTTAGACTCAGTTTTCCTATTGAAACTGAATTGTCACTTCCCCTTTATTACAGCAGTTGGAAAAGGTTTTTGATCCTCAAATCTAGTAAAATTAATGCTGAAAACTTCATAATCCGGGTCTAAAATTATGATAGTGTGGGGGCTTCTCTTTGCTGCACCTTGGATTAATTTAGGTGAAACTTGTATAAAAAACTTCAAAAAATTCTGGGTCATTTGGAATATTTAGAATAGCTGAAGAAAATGTGAAATGGATTGTGTCCTGGGTGATCTCACTTAATAGTTCATTATGCATTGTTACTCAGGTAGTTTTTGCGTCTGCCAGGGAAAAACAAACAAGAACCTGACTGCCTCTAATCAATCCTATTAAACATAGCTCAGCATTCTGTGAAAAGCTGTTATATTTTAGCCATAAGTTTGTACTAAAACAAATCTGTGTAACTTGAATTAAAAATTTCATTTGGTTTAAAAGGGGAAAAAAAAAAAAGTCTCAGGGAGTTTTTTTTAAACAGCCCATGATGGGGGAGTGGCTGTATGTATTTGCAATGGATCTGTGTTAACAGAAATAATGAGTTAACTGCGATGTCCTGGAGCCTTCCCACATGCTGGCAGTGGGAGGGGATGCTGTCACATCTGATGAGGGGCTTGACTTAGTTTGAATGTTAACAAAGCCTTGCAGCTGGCTTGGTGATTTGCTGCCCTTCTCTCATATTCCTGATGGGAGGAGACAATGCTATTTAAAAATCTTACATTTATTCCAAAACCAGTATAACTGTAGCATGGTCACTGGATCTTCCCATACCTGGGCAGAGCAAAAGCGACTAGGTTTACACAGGGAGTCAAAGATCTACTGAGCCTATGGACACACGCCATATTTCTTGCTTTTGTTTATCGTATTTATGTTAGGCTCTAGCTGTAGCCTAGCTACATTTATTACAATTTCTAACATTTTATGTAAGAACCAATACCTTTAATTGGGACAAAATTTAGGAAGCTTGGATGCTTTAAAAGAAAGTCTGTAATATACTGAAACTCCCAAGCAGGTTTTTGTCGGGCATTGGAGTAAAACAGGCTCAAAGTCTACTTCCTTAAGCCTTTGTTGCGGACAGCTGTGCAATATGTTGGTATGTTTGTTTCAAAGCACAGGCTTTTGCTCATCCTTTGCGCTTTTTCTCTTTTTTAGTTCAAAACCCATTTCTTCACCTTTGATTGTACAAGTTGGGCACGCAGAGACGCTTCAGCCATTACTTGCCCTTATGGGTTTCTTCAAAGATGATGAGCCTCTCAAGGCAAACAATTACATCAGGCAGACACATCGGAAGTTTCGCAGTGGCCGGATTGTGCCTTATGCTGCCAACCTGGTATTTGTGCTTTACCACTGTGATCAAGTGAAAACCTCTAAAGAAGAATATCAAGTACAGATGCTGTTGAATGAAAAACCGATGCTGTTTCATCACTCAAATGAAACCATCTCTACTTATGAGGACCTCAAGGACTATTACAAGGACATCCTGGAAAACTGCCACTTCAAAGAAGTGTGCGCATTACCAAAAATTAATATTACTGCTGTTGATGAACTTTGACGGAACGAAACGGAGTGGGTGTCGTGCAAATTGATCTCGGTTCTGTTGGGCAGACGTTGTGAACAAGCACTTTTTGATGATTTGCTGCTGCTGTGTTGACTTTCTGAACTGGCAGATTTGGTGGGTTGTCTCAGTTAGCTCAGTGCACTGTTTGTTTATTTCATAAGCAGAATTACAAAACCAAATGCTGTAACAGGGGTGTTGATGAGCATTTGTAACAAATACGTGATGTCAGATGAAGGGTACCTGTATGTTAATATGTGTGAATAAGTAATTTCATTGGTCATTCCTTTTAGGAATGTGCTGTGGATGGATTTTGGAGCTGGGGTCACTTCTATTTTGTCAGAGTTGGAGGTGGTTGGACCGATTCAGTATTGCTTTGTGCTGCCTGTTTTGCTAGCTGCTGTTTTCCTGTGGCAGGCATGAATTCAACCCTGTGAGCCTTTTTGCTCCTTTTCCTGAGCCTCTGGGAGGGAGAGGGTACATAGTCCTTCTCCATGGATGCCCAACTTCTGCCTGGAAAGCATCATGTAAACATCTCTCTCTTGGGCATTTAAAGCAGGAGGAGTTGCACTGTTCCTGCAGGCATTATCTGCCTGAAAAGGGTCCAGGAGTTAAGATTCTTAAAGTCATCGTTGACCTATCCTGCATAGCACGTTAGCTTACAAGGTAAGTAAATTATCTTTTTAAGAAAAATTAAAAAGTAGTGTTTAAAAAAAAAAAAGTAGTAGGAAGCAGTCACTCTTTTCAAAGTGCTATGGGACATGCAGCAGTTGTTCTCTAAGTAATCTGGTGTGTCCATTCACTTGACATCACCAATTCCTTATGTTAAAGGTTTGGGCTAGGGCATTCAGGTTAGGCTCTGCTATGGCTGTGAACATCTTAGTCCTGCCTGGGGGCTGACAGTTTTCCTAGGAGCTCTGGTTGGAAGGTGGTCTCCATTACAGCCTCCTGCTTGAAATTAGATTATTGTTAACCCTAAATCCACGTGGGTTTTGGACTGTAAAAAGTATCTGGCTGAGACTTAACTTCTGCTAGCTTTAATGCACCGAATGTAGTGTCACTTACATAGGTCTTATTGATTTGATGTGCCTCCTTGTTCTTGAAATGAAGCTGTTTTTAAAGAAATTCCTTGCATACAAGTACTGGTGATCTGTTATTTGCACTTAAAGTAGGTTCAGTTGCTGCTGAAAGTGGGAAAGTATTTTAGAGCTCTACAGTGTGGCAGAAAAGGAAAAATGAAGATAACTGTCCAGAAATGTCTCAAAAGCAGTAAGTCAGATAAAAATTCTTAACATCGCCCAGAAGGGAACAGCTGTGTGAATAAGATGCTCCAAAGCAAGTGAGGGTGTGGATTTCTGGTGCGGGTAGCTCTTGAAGCACATACTCACCCCCTGTAATGAGTGTGCTTGTGCTCACTGCGTAAAGTGAGGCATAGTTTGCTGTCTTTGCTGGGGAGGGGGTGAAAGGTTGGTGTAAGTGATTACCACAGGGTATCAGGTGCACCATAAACATTTATACCCTCATTTGCTGCAGGGTAACTTCTTTTTGTAGGGTCACCTTCAGAACTGGGAACTTAACTGCTGCAAAAATGGGTAAGAGAAAGGCTTAAAGTTGAGTTCAACTTAGTGTATATTTTTTTGTTGTTTTTCTTGAGGACTTAGGCTTCTGCAACTTTTTTTTTTAATATGGCTTGTATAAAAGCACTTAAGGTTTATGTATCTGTAAGTAGAGGAGCAATCAAAAACCTGTTTTTTACTGTTGTACTCCGAATTAAGGGTTGGGACATAGAGCCCTGCTTCATTGGTGCACTGATTCCTGTGGAGACTGAGGTTCTGATAGCTGAAGATACCGACTAAAACTGGGGGATATTTCAGCACTAACATCCCGGTGAAATACTCGCCTGTGTTAGCTCTGCAGCTGCTCTTATGAAACTGGCGAAATGGTTGGAGAGGAGTATTGATGCTGAGACAAATGTAGGTATGTAGGTCAGCATAATTATCAGCCCCAGCGTACGACACTCACTGCTCTATCAGCTTTGCATGTCTCCTTTTTCACATGATCCTACCTTGAGAGTAAGTCAACTGATCGTAATTACTGTGACAGATGCCTCTTACAAACTTTATTGCTACATTTTGAGGCAGGCTGCAAAGAAATGAGCCTTTGTTTAAGGGCAGTGAAATTTGGTTAATAGCAGATGCGAGGGTGAGAAAATTCACCTTTGAATAAATGTATTTTTCTGTGAGTCAGTCATCCTGTTGATGATTCACGGTTTGAACAGAAGGGATGAAAGCCCGACTGTTGGAGATGAATGGAGGATTTCTGTTTGTCAGGTTGGTGAGACATTTGAAGACATCATGTTTGTTAAGAGATAAATCCTTCTTCCTTATGGAGGAGGAACATGTTGCACTTGACTGCTTTTTTTGGTCGTGCGCCAGATGAGGTGGGGGAACCAAAAAGTTTCTTCTACAGTGAAGCATCATTTGCTTCTGCATTACCAAGTTGACTGTATGCTTAAATCCTGTGCAAAGGGCTTTAAGAATGAGTCTTCAGAGGCTATTTCCTTTTTTGCCTTGGAGTACCTGCAGCATAACAGATAGATCTTCAGTGGCTCTCAGCAATTAACTGAAAAGGAAAATGTACTGTTTGGTTTGTGATCTGTGTTTAAAGGATGTGCTGACTCCTCCTTTGGCAGAATTGGAGGCTGCAGGTGGAAACTTTGCACAATTGTAGCGATAGAAGTGCCTGGACATGTAAATGTTCTGTGCACTCACTCGTGTGACTGATTCTTACCATTGGGAAGGTGACTTCAGTCTGACCCTTTTATTTAGTAAGTATATGAATTTGTTTATGTACTAAAAAGGAAAACTAAAATGGATCAAAACATTTCCTTAACGCTGGGTGCTATCTCTGTGAGCGCTGTTTGAACAGGCTACCGTATCTCATGGCATTACAGATTTACCACATCCTGAAAAAGCCCTGCAAGAAAAATAATGCTTTCTCTTCCATCACGTGGCACCGGACAAAACACCTCATCTCCGTCATCCATTGAGGACTTCTTTTGCAACCTTTCTCAAACTGGAAGCTTTCATTGATTGAAAAATACTTACAGTGTTCTCGGATGCTGCCTTTAAATACCTTTGAAATGTATTTTATTGTGTTAAATGTCTAAAGCTTAACTAATCTTTCTGGCAAATTATTTTTTTCCTCCCAGTAAGTACTGTAATTCTGGTTGGCATCGTGCTGTTACATCACTGGACGCAATGTGAATTTGTAATTATATGGTACTAACTGGATGAATTTTGAGAACTTGTTTTGGATTTTTAGTGCTGTGAAATAAAACTACACACTCTGCTCATCTCTCTTGTATGAGCAGTCATGACACGAGCTTTAGTATAATGGCTCTGTTCTGCTTCAAAGTACCTTGGGTAAGTTGCTGTTGCTTGCATTGGTGTCTCTGATTATTTTAAGTCATCAAGATTGGTTGGCGATTAATGTAAAATACCTTAATTAGGTTATTTTACTTCACATTTTGAAGTGAGTGAAAATTTACTCCTGTTTCCAGGAGCTCTGGTTTTAAAAACGGTGATAGTTTCCTGACAAGGCTTTGGCAGATATTGCTATAGCATGCAAAATGTCTGAAAATGTCCCGCATTTTGAAGTGGGGTGAGAGTTACATGCACATTTTCGTGCAGTCCAGAATCTGGTGCAGTTTTATTTTTCTAGACATTATCACTCTCTCCATAAGAGATTGACGCTGATTATTTGATAAAGAATTAGAAACATACCTCATGCAATGCTTTCTAACCTGTCATTTCTTGTAGGTGTTTAGCAATAGATCTTGTTATTGAGCATCCATTAGCTACTTAGGTTGTTAATTCTCTGATTACCTGTACGTAAAAAATTAAGCTTTGCCTCCAGCGTGCTCATGTGCTGAGTCTGCAGCGCTTTTGTAAGTGTGCTGTTACTGGAACAGCATTGTCTTTGATCACGGCTCTTTCTTCGTTTTCAGAAGTATTAGTCTGTAAGACAGTTTGAAATAAACAAAACAACATTGATTGTTTTCTAAAACAAACAATCGAAGCCCCTCAAATGGTATAGTCATAGGAAAAGGAGTGAAATGTCTTTTAAAATTAAAACACAAAAACCATGTGTAACTTCCTAGGGGGGAAGAACACAATCGCTACCATCCCATCACACACCCTTTTTTTNAGATGTATAATATATTAAACGTTCATTTTGTTAACTGTCTACCTTTTCAAAAGGAAGCTAGTATTATCAGATGTTAGTTTGCCATTGCTGGTATAATGGTTTATCTTTGAATTGTTAAATTCTTGCTTTCTTGGGCTTTGTTATAGGCTGTTTCTCCCGATTGTCAGAGAAATTTCACACCTGGGCATCCTGAGGCCTGACCTTACTGGACTGGGGTGAAGGTCTCTCATGTCCTCCGCAGCCTTCGAAAGGTAGTCAGTTATGGACCATCAGAAGAATTATACACAGATGCAAACTGTATACATTGGTAAACCCACCAAAGTGTGGCACCAGGAGCAGGTGAGCCAGGGAGAGCTCATAACTTTTAAGATTGCTGGGGAGATTTTTTTTTTTTTCTACCACCCTTCCTGCTCCTATGAATTTGTTGTCTTGAGGCCAGCTGCACTTTTGTCACCCGGTTTCTTTGTTTTAAAAGTCCCATCTGTTTATTGTGTTGATGTGACTGATGGGTGTGTGCGTGCATTTTGTCTTTGATATGCTGCCACCTTCAAATTCATCTTCATCATAAAGACTCAGCAACTCCTGTGTATCCAGTTCAGCTCAAGTGCTGTTTTTCTGCCTGATTTCTTGGGATTTGTAGAATCCTGAGAAACTGTTTCTAAATTACTTTCTTTCTGCTGTTGACAAAATCTTTGCAGAGGGTTTTCATCGACTGTGAAATATATGTCAGGCCAGTGCTAGGTTCTGCTTCCAGATCTGATACAGGTAGATGTTTGTAAAGGCCACGCAGCTTTTTTCCCCTCCCTTGTTTGTGTCCAGAAGTGGAAAATGAAGATAATTATATCTAAATTAAGCTGCATTTACAGCTTTTTTTTTTTTTTTCCAACTTGGTTTTCTACTTTAAAGAGAAATTTTTACTTAAAATCAAGACAGAGGAGGCGGAGAGGTTCAGGCTGATAGCATGTGGTCTTTATGGTGGTGGTTTATTTTTTTTAAACGATTCCTTTAAAAAAATTCACAGCAAGCACTGTTTTTCTGACATTCTGTTGAAAGGTTTGAGCACACATCTTACTGTGTTTAATTAACAAAACCAAATAATTGATGTTCAGGGAAGGGATTATTGTTGAAGGGCTAGGGTGGAAGGAACTAACTGAATCACTGATTAGTATTTAGAGGTTGGAAAAGTCTGCAGGCTTTTCCACGCTAGTGAGCTGTAGCTCAAGCGTTTCACTGGATGCGATAACAAATCCTGAACATCTTAGAGAAACGAGAGGTGCCCGGCTGATCCCAGGAAGCGAAGTATGCACCCCAGAAAGGGTAACCAGACGTTGGGTCAGGCTGGAGGTCCTTTAGCCTGGTGACCTGGCTTTCGGTAAGATGTGGTACGTAGGCAAATGTGTAGGGGTAGAGCAAATATTTCCCCGTACACTCCCAATTGCTGGCCACTTGTGGCTACAGGATTTTCTTGGGTTAGGGAAAGCAGGTTTGCGTTTAGCTTTATATAAAGCTCTTAATCAATTTCTCTTTGGCACGGCTCTCCTCTTGCTTTCTGAACCCAAAGCCTGAGGTTTGCCTTGCGATGCTAGAGCTCGGCTGTAGGCTTTGTGAAGGTCCAGCTCCTTTTGTTTCGCTTGAGCCTGCTGCCTGCTAGATGGGAAATTCAGTCATGTTTCTAGGAGCTGTGGTTTTGAAAACAGTAATAGCTTTCCGACATACTCGATTAGTAGAGTTGGTTACCATATGTAAATGCTAAAGCTTGGCATGTGTTCTGGAGCAGTCCAGTCATTTCGTGAGATACAGATCTTGTTTCAGTGTCATGTTTTCCTGAACACCAGCAGTTAGTCTGATTTCCTTGGAGCATTTTTATTGGGAGAGGAGTTAAACGCTTGATCTCTCTTCATCCTGCCTGTGCTACTAATGGCTTGCATCTTCTTTTCCCCAGATAGGAGAGGCCCATCCTGCCTATTTGTTCCTTGTGCTGAAATCATTCTGTTCTTCTAATTGTTATCATTGCTACTTCTATTTTTGGCTTGGTTTCACCCCGTGCCTATAAATGTATTTACTGGACCAGACTTGCACACGGCATTCAAGGTGAGGGTGCACTGTTGACTTGAAAAGGGATGAAATGATGATTCTTGTTAAGTTTTGTAGACTTTTATTTCACACGCACGCCGCCACCACCAGCAGATAGCATCCCGTTTCTTTTCTTGATAGGTGGTGAGCTTCGGGCCAATGTGTCTGGAGCTCTTCACTGGTACCTCCATCTCACTCCTGATGCTATTTAAAAGTATTAGCCACCAAAGTTCTGTGGTAAGTTGAGTTGTTTCTCAAAGACAACCCTGTATAATGTATTCCTTCTTGCTATTAGAGGCTATTTACTGGTCTCTGAGTGTTTTTGTTATGTAAAATTATCTGTAAAAACTGGAACAATTTTGTATTCTAATGTTTATGAATTTACAACATCCTGTATTTTTAATTATGGTAGTTATTCATGAATAATTGCTTTCTTAGAATAAATTTATGAGAGGTGAATGATACAGGGAATACTTTTAAACGCTCAGTTGCACAGCTTCAAAGCATGGCATTATAGGAAAATAAGTTAGAAAGGAGTTTTTGAGAGGTCCTCTACTCCATCCCCCTGCCCTCTGTGGCATCCTCTATCTGCTGATGATTTGTTGAGGGCGTTTGTTGTTCTCGTCTATCGTTCAGTGCATCTGTTATGTGGTGCCAGCTGCTAAGCACCCTCATTCCCCATATATTGAACAGGTGTTGAAGAGTGCTGGGCTCAGATCTGACCCTGGCAGGGCTCTACGGGATACCTTTTTCCAGCTGGAGGGTGAACTCTCCTCTACGTCTGGGTTTTCTGAGTTCTGGATCTGTGCTTTCTTTCCCTTTTATGGGTGTGGGTATCGCCAGCGCTGTCATCCAAAACAGCAGCCCAAGGATTTTCTAAGCCCTTGTCATAGCCTGGCATCCCTCTACTCTGCACTGGTGAGGCCACAACTGGAATACTGTGTCCGGTTTTGGGCTCCCCAGTTCAAGAGGGACAGGGAACCGCTGGAACAAGTCCAGCGAAGGGCAACTAGGATGATTAAGGGACTGGAGCATCTCCCTTATGAGGAAAGGCTGAAGGAGCTGGGACTCTTTAGCTTGGAGAAGAGAAGGTTGAGGGGAGACCTGATTAATGTTTACAAGTATCTAAAGGGTGGGCTGAAGGAGGATGGAGCCAGGCTCTTTCCAGTGGTTCCCAGTGACAGGACGAGGGGCAAGGGGCACAAGTTAGAACACAGGAAGTTCCGTTCAAATACACGGAAGAACTTCTTTACGGTGAGGGTGACAGAGCACTGGAACAGGCTGCCCAGGGAAGTGGTGGAGTCCCCTTCTCTGGAGATTTTCAAGACTCGCCTGGATGCATTCCTGAGTAATGTGCTCGAGGCAATCCTGCTTTAGCAGGGGAGTTGGACTAGATGATCTCTAGAGGTCCCTTCCAACTCTAAAGATTCCGCGATTCCGTGATCCCCAGGTTTCGTTTCTGCTGCAGAGCAAGACTGGCTTGTTTGCAGCGTGGTTGGCATTGGGCAGCCATGGCAAGCTGTTACTCATCTTGGTGCTGGCTTCTTCATGCCTACAAGAGTTTGATCATTGTTCTGGTATTTTTATGGAAATTAAAGTCAAGCAGCGTATGTGTAATCGATGTCTCCTCTTACAGAGGAGATAGTTTAGCCGGATAGCTCTGGACAAAACACTGGGAAATGCCTCTTAATCCTCTCTGACCGCTCTGTTGTGTTTATTTTACTGCTTTTCATTAGGTGTATTATTTAATGCATGTGAAGCATTACTGCTCAGCTTGCAGAAATGAATGATGACTCCTAGTCAGATGGACAACGTGCTGTTCGAAGGGACACCCCACAATTGTCCTGACGTTGCAGGGGAGCCGATACTGTAGGCTGTTACGTGTCCTCCGCAGCCACTGTTTTACAGAATGTCTTTCACAACCGTATCCACCTATTGATTTAAAAAAAAAAAANACCAAAATGCTAAGCTGCTAGTTCCTGGTGTATCTGCCAAAAGAGATTTGAAAGCCTTTGTCTTTTGATTTCCAGCCTCTAACCTTATAATTGGCCTTTGTGTCCCAGTTCTGTCTTCCAACATATGCTCATTGACCTGCTAGGTACCCTTGGAGCTGCCACTTGCATCTCATTTCAGTCTTTACTTTGCCAGATCTGATAAGTTGATCCCTCTTAATCTCTCCTCCTAACTCTCCTCCTCACCTGACTTATTTTTTCTGTGTACTGGCTCTTGTTTCACTTCAGTTCTCTTGAACACAAATGACCACAATTGTACTTGCTTTCCCAGATGAGGTCTTACAAACGGCTCGCTCACTGGCAGTGAGATTTCCCCTACCTTTCCTCTTGGGAAGGTTAATCATTATGCAAGTGAGGTTTTTATTTTTGGTTGGTTGGTTGAGAGCTGTTTTTGGTTGCACTGTGGAGGTTTTGTGCTCTGCTTTCCATCTACCGCTACAGAACACTTTCACCAGATGTCCCAGGTCATTTCTTATGCATGGATTTGCGTATAACAAATTTCTTTACTAATTATGTTCTGCATTTCTCTATTGGCCTGCATGTCTGCTGCTCTTATGATCCAGTACTTCTGTATAAAACCCAGTGCCTGGGGCCCTGTGCTCCCAGCCCTCTCAAGCATGAAGCGTATGCAAAGTCCTGCTGTGGCTTGGCTTTGCAGGAAAGCCTTTGGGGTTCAGATTTTGCTTCACATAACCCAGAATTATAAGGCTTTGTGTCTTTCCTCTGTAGGGACTGCAGGCTTTGCCCCAGATCCACCAGCCTGGATGTTTGGGTTTACAGCTAAGCTCCCCAGGGATTGATTATCCAGAGCCTCCCCAGCTAATGTCAGAAGGTTCCCCCTTTGTCTGTCTTCTTCTGGGGCTGAAGTCAGGTGAGATGGATGCTCCTGTGTTGCCCTGCAGCAGGTCTCCCCTTTCACCGTCTCCATGCTTCCTGATTGTAAAACCTCGCTGTGCAAAACTGGTAGTAAATGCCTCTCCCAGCGTGACATGGCCTGACTGTCCTGTGCCCGTGTGCCCTATGTCCTTGGTCAGACAGGAAGGAGACAGTAAATCAAATGGGTTCTTGATAAGTTAAAGTCCTTTTTAGTTTTTTTCCAGAAGGTGCTGCATCTGCTGACTCAAACCAGCTTTCGACATGGGGCTCGAGATGGGTGTAAAAGCCAAATCTGGAGGTGGTGCTTTGAGCCGCAGGCTTCCAGCTGAATGAGGCAAGACAAAATTAACTGCAGAGGCTCATGCGACCTACTTAAGCTCTCACGTGCAGCCTTCAGATCAGAAAACTAAACAGGAGGAGACAGCTTTCATGGTAAATGAGAAATTGTTTCCATCCCATATGACAATGGAGAGCTTTCAGGTTGTTTTTAACTGGATCATGGTTATTGGGGCCACTTAGCTTGCTGTAGCATGAATGTCAACTGGCATTTGATCCTGCCGAAAGTTAGAGGGCTGTTAACCCATTTTGAGAAAGAGCCTTTTCTTTCCATCCTGAGGTTCTTCTCAAGCAGTTCAATCTGACTGACCAGGTTACCTGCTTGCTGCCAGCTGCCCCTGGTGCCCCAGACTCAGTTTTCTCTGATAATGACATAAAACAGTAGCTCAAAGGCAGCACAAAACAAAGCAGGGTGAACAAATAAGCAAAATACTCTTCTTTCTCCATCTCCTTTCTTACACTGACAACAGGGGTTGAATGGATGGGGCAGCACTGTAACTCCAGGTGACGTGCTCTGCTGAAGCCTGAATAGGACTGAACTCTGCACAGGAAAGCTGCTGTTCTTTAGTCAAGTCTCTTGGTTTCTGTTCAGCAAGCAGAACATGCTTTATAGTTGTTGCTTTGGTTCAGTGCACAGTATTCTTTTAACTTTTATTGGCTTTTTAAAGCTGGGCTCTGAGGGAGGGAGAGCAGATCGTTGAAGCACACCTTGAGGAAGGTACATGCTCAATCTAAGGCCATCCAAGACTTAGAAAAGCGTGACCCTCCACCACCCAAGTATGCTCCGTTGAAGGATTGGCCTGATGTGAACCACCAAACTGCTAGCCTCATCTGCCTTCCACCTGGACGTGGGATGAGCTAACAGACAATAGTGTGTCAAGACATACCCACGACCCTTTATGAAATGTCCTGGTAGAATGTTGGTTCTGCTGGGACGAGCCGGTATGGAATAAGACCTTCAGTATGTCTTTTCTCCCTTGTGACAGCTGCCAGGGGCAACACGGTTGTTTGGTCAACCCCACTGGGTTGCAAGCGCTGAAGATGTCCTTGTTCCCATTGCTCTTTGCCTGTTCCTCCTTTGTTCCAGTGATTCGGCTGATGTTTGAGGTTCTTGAGAGGACATATCATTCAGGTGGCAGCGTGGGCTTGCGCATTTTCTTAATGACTTGAAGGAAACAGCTAAAAAAAAAAAGGAAATATGAGAAAATAGTGTTTCTTTTCATGCAACATGCATTTTCAAAGACACTACTCCTCTTGTAGAAAATTGGTGTGTTTGGGTAAAGCATCCAACATGACCAGTAAATAATGACACCCTGATTTCTTAAAGCTTATTGCCTGTGATGAAGGATGGCTTTCTAGGAGAATGGTAAAAGGACTTCTCTACATTATTCTAAAAATTACAACCTTGCGATAAAGTTCACCAAACCTGAAGTCTCACAAAAGTTTTCCTTCATGTGGTTTACTGTAAGAATGGTAATTTATCTTAGTTGGTGGCAGCATACATCTGTCTGGGTTACACAGGTTACCAGGCGGGCTAACTAATTATACTAGGAAACGGCATACAGGGAAAAAGTGCTGAAATTCAGTAGTGTATTGCAGATCCTAAATCATCTGTCCTTGCACAGGTGTAAGGACAGATGGAAACGGGTGAACAAAGCCAGTGAGTACCGTGGGGTCGTTCACCGTGCTGGCTGAAGAAGAGCTTGGTGCTAGAGAGAGCTCATGGTCATAACTGCGGACCCTGGAGACAGAGGGAGTGACGCCTCATGCCATGCTGGTTTCTTTGCAAGAGGGTCAGGATGAACTGAAGACTTCAAAATGTTGTGATAGGAGCTGGCTTTGCTACCTGTCCGTGCTTCTCTGGCTGTAACACAGCCTGGCCCTAGAAAGGTTGGGTTTCCTTGGCCCTTCCTTAGCCACTGTTGACTTTTCTTCAGTTATGACTGCTTTGGTGGCAGTTTTATCTACAAAGATACCAGGCTGCCTCTCTTATGCCTTTTCCTATGCTAACCTGCTTTTGGAAGAAGACTTATGTGGCTTTTAATCTCCTCATCTGAATTCCCAGATTGCAGCAGTATGTAGGGAATGTGAGTCTGTGAAAAGGAGCCTTTGAGTTAATTTCAGGAAATGAAATCTTTATTCCAGTATTGTAAAGGGGACAGGGTAGGGATATGGGCCAAAGTCTGTGATAGGGACAAGAAATCACGTAGGGCAAAGGCAATGGATCTAGAGCAGAAAATTACTCACAATAAATATCTTTACGGCAATATGACGCACCGCAAAAAGATATGAAGCCTTCCCTTGCTTCCAAAGAGGTTGGTAAAGTTGATTGTTACTGATTCATCATTCAAGGTCAGTACAAAGAAAGCAGCACGCTTTTATGAGTAGGGCAAACTGCAGCGTCAAAGGCTTGCTTTGGCTGAGCTCTGTCATGTTTGGATCCATAAGCTGCCCTGACCAGCTGTGGAAAGTCAATCAGACAAATAGCTGGCTATTTCTGTTGCCGTTTTCCTGACAAATATTCCTTTTCTTGTAGAATGTCATCCAAGCCCCGGTAGGGATATATTTTATACTTGTCTTGCTGAGATCCAACCTAAAGATGTGGCGGTGCCAGCAGCCTTCAGGCAAATAAAAGCCCTTTCAGTTCTCATTCGGTGTTTGCCCAGTGGCTTTTTTGCTCCATCACCTACATGGTGTCTCCAAAACCTCAACCTGCGTTCTGTGTCTGGAGATGAACGCTAGCTCCTGTGCCATGAAAGCAGCCGTTGATGGATCATCTCCATGCTAGCTCACTAGGTGAAGCTGCATGTACAGCCCAGCATCTGCATGGGGACTTCAAGCCATTTGGATGGTGGTTTGGAGCCTCACCTCTGCCCTGACTGGGTGATGGCTTGGGATTGTAATGCACTCGGAAGCACCTGCTGCTTTGAGTGAAATCCTTTGCTGTCCTTGTTGTGTCACCTGTTGTTACTCCTTCCTGTAGCTGTGTGGCCTACAGATGCAAGGAGAGCATGCGATCTGTCTGCAAAAGGGAGCTGAGATTGCTCTGGCCCCTGTGCAGGGCTGGCGGAGAAGCCTCTAAGGCACTGTAGGTTTTAAAAGACAGGCAACGGGAAAAAAAGAGAAATAAGAATGAAGAGGTGGGTGAGAAAAATCAAGGACCCCTGTCAGAAGTTAGAGATCTGGGTGCTGAGTGATGCTTGAAGGATAGGGCAAATGTTTGTACTCGCTTTAAACTGGACAGTGAAAGAAGCAGCTGTATGATTGTACTTTTTTTCCTTATTACCATTTTCGTAATGGTTTTGGGAATTTGATACCTATGGGCTTGCTGTGTGGGGATGCCATCCCAATGGCTGGAACAGTTGCACCAGGAGCCTTCAGAGCTGCCAGTTACAGACTGGAGGGTGTGGAGGAAGGTAAGAGCCTGATGGTGAGTATTAGTGGTTGTGTCACTAAGGCACAGAGATTTTAAAAAAAAAAAAAAACAAAAAAACAACCCAGGAAATACCAGATCTGGGTATCAGTGAGCTCTGAAGCAATATGAGAGGTGGGTAGGTAGATGAGGGCAGCGCATGTGCCCATCAGTGGGAAGCACAAAGGTGGCTTTTAGATTGTCATTATGGGTGGAGATAGCCGTGAAGATAGCAGCTTGTTAAAAGCTCTCTCTTCACCCTTGTCTTGCTATCTGGTGGTGAGCTACAGAGGGATGCAAAGATATTTGAGAGCTTAAGCTGACGTTTAATATCCTGCCTCGATGACTGGAAGACATTAATTACAGAATCACAGAATCTTCGTGGTTGGAAAGGACCTTTAAGATCGAGTCCAACCAAACAACCTACAATTTCTGCTACTAGAGCATGCCCTGAAGTGCCACATCTAGACGTTTCTTAAACACCTCTAGGGATGGTGACTCAACCACCTCCCTGTGCAGGCTCTTCCAGTGCCTGGCCACTCTTGCAGTAAAGTAATTCCTCCTAATATCTAACCTAACCCTCCCCTGCCACAACTTCAGTCCATTTCCTCTGGTCCTGTCCTTGTTCACCTGGGAGAAGAGGCCAACACCCACCTCTCTCCAACCTCCTTTCAGGTAGTTGTAGAGGGCAATGAGGTGTCCCCTCAGCCTCCTCTTCTCCAAGCTAAACATGCCCAGCTCCCTCAGCCTCTCCTCATATGACCTGGTCTCCAGACCCCTCACCAGCCTGGTAGCTCTCCTCTGGGCACACTCCAGCACTTCCATGTCCCTCTTGGACAG
>VXBH01009185.1:722498-735763 GCA_013400035.1 Rynchops niger
ACCCCCCCCCCCCCCCCCCCAATAATAGTACTTATAGAAATTAAGATGCATGATTAACTCATCAGAGATAATAACAGGCTCCTTTAGAGTAGAGCCACAAATACAATGACAACTAAGGTTAATCTGTAATCACCTGTATTTTCCTGAGATGTTGCATACTTTTCCTGCCAGGTCGACATGGATTTGATCAGTTCCGAAGCTCTCACGTTAATAAATTTACTCAAATCCACGTGCAAATAAAAGATAAGATGCTGACTCTGGGTGCTCTGATTTGGACACGGCATAAAGTCACTTCTGAGGAGCAGCCAAATAGACTAAGCAGCCTTGGATAATGCTTGGGTGCCACCACGCTGGCTGGGAAGCCGAGCAGCTCATGCCATTTTGCTGTGCACCCCCAGGCTTTCAATCATGTAACGTGTCCTTCGCGTGATATCCTCCAGAGGACGAGGTGTAGCCTGTGTCCTGGCTAGGCAATGGTTGTGGGAGGGCTCCTTGTACCAGGATGTGTTTTTCCAATGGATAATATGTTCGAGCTTGTTTGCCTGTTCTTCCAACCATGCTATATTGTTTTTACGGCAGGAACTTAATCTGCAGCTGGACAATCAAAAAACCAATCTAGGGAAAGGCACGAAATGAGAGATGCTAAAAAGTGACCCTGGTATTACTTAGCCGAGTTAATCCCAAATGTAATACCCTGGGTTTAACTGGAATTACACTGGGGATTAGTTCAACTGATAGCTGATCGCACTGTAATAGCCGCCTGGCTTCAGGAGTTGGTTCAACAGGTGCTGCTTGCCTCCTTCCCGCCCCATTCCCTCACCTCCATGTTGTCCCTGCTCCTCCTTTCTCATACTGGGCTGGGCTCTGTTCCTCCGCCAGCAAGACCTCGTTTGAGGAACCCCATTTATTCCGCTCTCTTTCCTTTAATCTCTCCCTCAGGGTTTCCTGTATTCTGCTTTAAGGGTCCTTCTCCCACTTATCTCAGGGAGCTTTGCAAAAAATCCCACCATCTTTTTCCTTTTCCATAGAGGGGCATCATTTGGGGCACCAGCGTTTTAAACTCTGCCAGAATGAAGGATAGAGACGAAACAGGAGTGTTTTTTACACTGAATGACATGCATGGCTGCTGGTGATTTTGTGATGAAGAAGGTACCAGGAGATGCCCGCAACTCCCATGCCCGAAGCAGGCACTGCGTGTTGGACGTAGGGAGAGCTCTTGCTCTTCTGGGCATGGTTAAAAGTGAGTTATCTCCTCCTAGAGGAGAGGCAGCGCTGTTTGCATAGCTGTCCTCATAGCCCTGGGCTGGATTCATGGCCGGATGGGTAGGGATCAGGAGGACATGGTAAGAGAACAAGTGCCATGCTGGATTGGGCTGTGCATCCCCAGGTGCACACAAATAACACAACATGCAGAATTACACATCCGCTGGGAACGTATCTTCCTTCTTTGCTGGCTCACAGGCCATCCCAAGAATGTAGTGTGGTTTCCCTTGTAGTGTGGTTTCCCTCCACCAGGAGGCTGCCTGTCCTCCGGTTCAGCAGACGTTCTGGGATTTGAGCTTTTTCAATGGTGGAAAATTGAGGATTTTTGGCAAAGCCATCAGGCATGAGGCTCTGTTCCCATCACCTGCTGAGCTTTCTGTGCCACTGGGCCCCTGTATGTTTCTTTCTAACCTTCTTGGCATTTTGGCCAAACAGTCGGGGGCCAGCCTACAGTGCTGCTTGTTTTTCAGCGTTATCATTATCCTCCACAGGTGCCACAGGTAATTTTTTTTTTTTTTTTTCCTTGTTTTGTGTGGGATCTTGTTCCTCCTTGCTCTCCTTGAACATAGGGGTGGTTCCTGGATGACGATGGCTTTTACCCTAGAGGCATGCAGCTGGGCCAAATGCTCCCGTTTCAGCAGCCAAATGGGCCTTTCCCCGCTCCCTGCCCTGATGGCAGGAAGCCAGCTTGCCTCTTGGCTCTGTGTCCGCAGGCTCTCTGGCACAGGTACAGGCTGGGTGGAGAATGGCTCGAGAGCAGCCCTGAGGAGGAGGACTTGGGGGTGCTGGTGGATGAGAAGCTCAACGTGAGCCAACAATGGAACGGGTCCAGCAGAGGGCCATGAAGATGCTCCGAGGGCTGGAGCCCCTCTGCCATGAGGACAGGCTGAGAGAGTTGCGGGGGTTCAGCCTGGAGAAGGCTCCAGGGAGACCTTAGAGCCCCTTCCAGTCCCTGAAGGGGGCCTACAGGAAAGCTGGGGAGGGACTCTGGAGCAGGGAGTGGAGCAATAGAACGAGGGGTAACGATTTTAAACTGAAAGAGGGGAGATTTAGATTAGATATGAGGAATAAATTCTTTACTGTGAGGGTGATGAAGCACTGGAGCAGGTTGCCCAGAGAAGTTGTGGCTGCCCCATCCCTGGAGGGGTTCAAGGCCAGGCTGGACGGGGCTTGGAGCAACCTGTTCTAGTGGGAGGTGTCCCTGCCCAGGGCAGGGGGTTGAAACTGGATGATCTTTAAGGTCCCTTCCAACCCAAACCATTCTGTGATCCGATGATAACTGAGCCCAAACTCATCTTTAAGGGAATTTTAGATTCCTGTTGTTGAGCCGGTGCGCTGGGACCGGGGGGGTGGTGGTGGGGGTGTTGTCGTGTGTCATCCCCTGTGTCCTTCGGGGGAGCCACCACGACGCTTCCCTCCCGGGGGTTGCCGGGCTCCCCTCGCCGCGGGCCGGGGCGGAGGAGGAGGAGGAGAAGAAGAAGGCGGCGGGGGCGGGCACAGGGCGAGAGGGGCCGGCCCAGGGCCGCGCTACGTGTGGCGGGCGCCCTTATAGCCGCGTCGCGGCCCGGCCTGCCGCTGCCCGTCACCATGTCGAGCCGGCAGCAGACGGTAGGGCCGCGCCGCGGGGGCTGAGGGGGGCTGTGGGGCGCGTCTGGCTCCCTGAGGAAACCCCCTCCCTAAATCCGCTTCCCCCCCGCCCCAAACCCCGCGGTGTGGGGGGGGCTCCCTTGGCTCAGTGGATGGAGTGGGTCGCGTTGGTGAGTGCCTTCTGCTCAACGCCGGCACCGGACCCAGGGTTTTCTTCTTGGGGTGAAGCCACGGTCTGGCAGAAGGACGTGGAAACCACGGCGTTGCGGTGCTGGGCGCTGAGGAGGAAGGCTCTTGCCATGAGTAGGTCTACCTTGGTGCGAAGGGGTGGGCGAGGCGCGTTGTCCTGCGAGTACCTGGTCTGTCCCCCAGGTCGGACCTGCATCCCTCTGCCGGCGTTTGGCAAACGCTCGGTGCCAAAAGCTGACAATCCCCACGGAGAGCGGCTGCCCCGGCAGCCTCCCAGGCGAGGCCAAAGGTTGAGCCAGCAACTGCCTCCCTCACAGCTTTCCGAGATTCCTCGCCCCGGGTCCCACCTGTGGGGAGAAGCTGGTGAGACAGCCGTCACCACCACCGCCACCGGTCGGTTCTCGGCATTGCTACGGAGCCAGTTCTTTAAAAGAATAAAGCAGGCAGCTTAAGAAAAATGATAATAGCCGGAGCGTAATTCAGTTAGAAATTAAAATTGCAAATCACAGCCGTGGCAAGAAATAGTTTTCCGCTTGCCAGCTGCCCTCCCTTACTTCTTGGACTGGGGATGTGAAGTCTGGGTCCCTCTGTCTGCACATATGTTTTCCAGGTTTTAAATCAGAACCATAAGAAATCTTGATGCCTCTCAGGCTGATTTTGCCAGTTGATATTTTGGTGGTTTTTTTTTTTATTCCTCATCGTAAATTTGTCAGATAGATTAAATGTATTTTGAACACACTGGTAATCTGTCCAGAGAGGAATGCAACCAAAACCACACATAACAAAGCGTGCCTATGCGTCAGGGTGTTCTTGGAAACGTGAAAAGCTGTGGTTTAAGGATTATTTCAGGGAGGGGAGGTGCAAGACATGAGCTGTGTATGGGAGTTTTGTTTATTGCTGGGACAGGAGGGAGGCATTACTGAATTTCCAGAATAATCCTTCTCCTTTGCCTCCACCCTGGGCTGGAAAATGACCTTTATAAGCAAGATTGTGGCTGACCTTCGTACTGTGACTGTCAAAACAGATGCTATCAGGTTGACAGTTGTAGGCGTATTTTCACGTGCTTATCTGCTGTGTGATAGAACAAGAAAAGGCATGATTTCACTAATTACGAGAGGTTTTGTTAATTATGATGAAACAGTGATGATATCTCATTAGTGATCCTCCTGCTCTATCGCCAGGGAGGTGCGTAGCATGGAGTGTAGGTGAAGTTCTCACTCCTAACGTGGTCTCAGCGGCTCATGGGTTTCAACCATCTCAAGTTGCTATCAAAGGTGTGGGGTAAGACATTTCACTTTGATAGGGCTCCCTTGATCAGCACAATTATATACACGGCCAGTTGGGTTCCGTCTCAGCGCAATGACATGGTGTGGTTGGTTCAGGAGGGTTTGAGGCATTGACAGCCCATCAGAGATTTTGCCTAATAAAGGAGCAGGCGATGGCAAAACGTACTGCTGCAACCAGCAGCCTGAATGTTGTGGCTCACAGGAGTTTTAACGTGGCGGTGAATTTTCCATTACACCTTTCATAGCTGCAACAACCAAGATGGGTCCAATGGAAAACGAAGATGGGATGCACAAAGTAATTTGCGCTACTGAGCTCCCTATTAGTACAGCAGCTTGTCCTTCGGTTGCCCCTTACTTGATCCCAGCTTTTCATTCTCCCGGTATGAACTCACAAAAATCTTTACTCTACTTTACTTTTCTTTACTCATAAAAATCCTTATTACTAATAAAATCTCAGTTTTTACCCCTTCTTCATAGTGTGGGTGACATGTTAATCTTTCTCCCGCAGACAAGATTTTGTGAGGCTGGGTGTTTCCAGTGTTATTCACTGTCTGAGGCTCTGTCAAAATGGGTTTCGCAGGTGAGGTTGCTTAGCTGTCAGCTTTTGAAAGGCGCAGCAGTGCTAGCTGTTGCGAGACGGACTGGCTGTGTTATACGTCTTGTTTTGGAAATGGAATAATTATAAGCCTAGGATTGAAAGCCTAAATTCGGCCTGAACACTCTGGAGTTTGAGGGTAATTTGAGGATGCTTTAATTACACACGCCCATTTATCAACAGAAGCTTATGGTAAGGTACAAAGAAGAAGACTTTATTTTTTTTTTTTATTTCTGCATGTGCTGTCCTTAAAAATGAATATTCTCTTAATTCTCTTAATTCTGCTGAAGACCCAAGACTCGGTGTGCAAGAATCTCTCTTTGGCTGGTTAGTATGGACGCGCTCTCTTAATTTCTGCTCATGACGCTGCAAGGGGCATGAAGCCCTCTACGTGCCGGGCAGCCTCCTTCTGTTCACAGACCCCATTGACAAAAAGCATTTATTTCTGACCAGTTTCAGGACCGACTTTCTGGGGAGAACAGCAGCCTTTAATGATGACCTTAAAGACTTAATGTTCCTTACACAGGCCTCCTGTGTGCCCCGGTGGCGAAATCCTGCTCTCAGGAGTAAGTACACCGTCAAGTAATTGCAGTGAGGAGCGTGGAGCTCTGGGACTGCCCTTGTTTATTGTGTGGGCTCTCGCACAGCGCAGCATTCAGGGCTGAGCGGTTCTTTTTGCCCTGTCGAAATAGCAGCTTGTTCTCCCTACACCTGCGGTGCTGCTGGTATTTCCTCAGCTCGTTACCTCTCCCCGCCGAGCAGCGTTTTCATAACAAGCAGGAGGATACAGATGGTGCAGTGTTCTCTGGGGGAAGCAGCGTGCCAGGGAGCCCAAACCCACGGGCACGGCCCTGCCCGGGAAGGGCTGGCCCCTGGATGGGGTGACTGGCTGCTTGGCTTGTGTGTCCCCGCGGGTGCGTGGAAAATGCACCTCAGTGTATCTCATGAGAGTGAGGCGTTCGGAGCCGGCTGCCAGAGCCCTGCCCTGGCAGCGGGTGGACGTTGTCCTTGCTGGCTGCTTTCAGTGAGTTCCTCTTTGGATGTCCTTACAGGTGCTTAGGGGGAGAACGAAAGCCCAGTAGCGAAACCGACTTTTTCAGGGTAAGTGTTACAGCTTTGTCATCTGCCTGGTCTCCTAACAGTGTCTCCAGGAAGCTGGAGAGCGTGGCATGTGGCATCCCTTGCTTTCACCGGGCTGCAGTTTCTGTAGCCCAGTGGGTCACAAAGCTGTAACTTCTGATAGTTTGGTTTCGCTTGTGTAGGGCTTAAGTGCGCAGTTGCAAATTATGTCGTCTTATTTAAAGGTAAATTAATGTGTACAAATAATTTAGATTTTTTTTTCTTTCAATTTACTTAAAGAGAAGGAAAAAAAACCCCACAAGATCAGATGACGGCCCTGAGGAAATATGAAGAGGCTTAGTTTCTTTGCCTAAAACATACATATTCTCATGCTGAAAAAACTGCAGCCACAGAGGGAGTTCAGATGGTATCACAGGCTGTGCAGTAACCTATGTGCCACCTCATCAGTTTAATTGCAAAGCAAAGTCAAATAAAGAGTTTATTAAAAAAAAACCCCAAGCCATGTGTTCATCTCCTTGCACTCTAATTCTGTGCTGCCGCCTTGACCATACAGACCGAAATATCCGAAAGGATGTTTGTGTTCGAAGCGGGTCTGGGTAGCTCGTCACAGTGACACTTGTAGAGGCGACAGTGCAGCAGGCAGCAGAGCCCTGATTTCAGGGAACTGGCGTGGCTTGGTCTGGGTTGAATTACGCAAGACAGTGTTTCTGGTGTTTTATCCAGTGATTCAAAAATCTTGGGTTTACAGCTGTGATTTATTTTGTGAAACGCAGTGCCCAACTCATTGCACCGTGACGGTAAGAGGAGATTGTTTTCGACTTGCTCATCACGTGCTTAGTATTTCTTGTTTTATTTTCTGTCACTTTTTTTTGCTTTGCGTCTCTTCGAAGATCACAGAAAGGTCAGCAGATTAACTATCTCGATATGCTGTTTTTTCAACTTCTCTTGTTCCCTATAGTGCTCTCCCCTTTTCTCCCTCTTTCTTTCCATGGTTCAGGAGGCTGAGGCGTCCAGAGGATGGGGAATGGAATAATCAGCTTGGTGCAGTCCAGCCTCGGAAGCCGCAAGCTGGGGACTTTGGTGGACCTTCCCCAAGTGCGGAAAGGCTTGTCTGGTGTCTCCTGGTAGTGCTGTGGCAGCAGGAGAAGCAGGGTATGTTTTCTAGCAGGATGTGTGGACAGAGCATCTCCCAGGGCCATAGAAACGCACGTGCAAGTGGAAAAGTGGAAACGTTTTTCTGCCGGGGTAAGTGGTTCCTGCCTGGACACCCCTTCCCTCCAAGGGGAGAGGCAGGTAGGTCAGGCCTGATCCCTGCAGGTGCGCTCAGAGATTAGTCGTCTCTTGCTTTCCCAGCAGAACTAGTGGCTTTTTGGGGTTTCTCTTCATCTCCCAGAGGCGTTTTTGGAGGAGCACAGCTGAGCGCTGCCGCTGGTGGTGGTGGTCAGCATGGTGGGTGCTATATGGGGTGGTGGCCGGGGCACCTAAACCCGAGTAACTTCTCCAGCTCCGAGTTGAAGGGCTTTGAGTCAGCGTGTTGTTTCCTGTCCTGCTTGCTGCTGGACTCCTGGATAAATACAGACTCCAGCCCTGTCTGGTTTTCAGGTTGCACCAATTAAGTCATGGACCGTTACAAATCTCTACCAAAACCTGTAACTCAGGCGTAGGTTTCCATCCATGCTGTCCTTGGGCAGCCCCTACAAGTGGTTTTAGGCAAGACAGCGAATGATTTTGAAGACCCCATGCCACCCAGACATGTGCACTGCAGCTGCAGCCTAGATTTAGGCCATGGGGATTTTGTTTTTACTGGAGGGTTTTCAAGAGAAGAACTGGCATACTTGCATTTTTTTCTTTTTTTTTTTTTTTTTTTTATTGGGCTGATTTTGACCCTGGAGGGTGTCTTTAAACAGCCTTTAAAAATGAAAAGACCTTGCCTATCTGAAACCAGGTGTTTTAGATAAACTTGCAGCTGTACGCACCCACAAAAGATAAGTGGCATGCAGGGCCTGTGCTAATGCTCCTAATGACATGCCGTACCTTGAACTTGTGCTTTGGTCACAACACTCGTACACTTTGGTATCTTAAAAGTCCATTAAGAGAAACGTCATGTAATTCACGTTACTGTTTATTAATTTGCTATTAGCGTGAGCAAGGTGGCTAATGATTATCTCTGATTTAGCTCTGAGTCACAGCTGTAGGATGTGAGAAATAGTTCCTTAATGGTCTCACAGCTTAATAATTTCTGAGTGAAAATTTACTTAGAGTGTATCATTAACAAAGGAGGGATGCAAAAAAAAGCCAGGTCAAAGCGTTCGGCACGGATGCGCGTCACAAAATGGGATGCTGAGAAGTTAGGATTTTTGCCTGTAGGGCTGGGAGCTCATTGCTAGTGCTGCCTCCCCATCCCTCGCAGAGCGGTCCTTTTTCGCTTACTTACAGCTTGGCTCGGTTACAACTATGTGTGTTGAAAGTTTTATCTACTGAGTGGATGCCAAAATGTGCTGGCCTGTTTGGAGAGCAGGGCTTGAGAAAGGAGCTGGTTTGCATGGATTTTTTTTTTTTAACGTGACCTCTCTTTAAATGCAGCCCTTCGGGTTTGTTGAGGATGAGCTTTTTTGTGCATCTTTGGGAAACAACCATGTGTACCTGCGTTTCCAAGACTTTCTGACCTTGAGGTCTTTGCGGCCTCTCTGGCAGAACAAAATGTTTTCTTTGATATCAAACCATTTTTCAGCTTTCCATTGTGGTGCAAAAAAGTGTGTCGGGCAGGAGGTCATTTTTCAGGCCTGCCTAGCCCTTCTGATGGGAAGATCATTTGTTTGTGTTGCCAGCAGGTGTGGGAACAGGGGAAAACCCCCTAATTTTAGAAGAGTTGACTGCTGCTGCAGGGGGCCGAGTTGCATGCTTGCCTCTGCTGGAGACCCTGGGCATGATGCCGGACAAGTCACCTCAGCCATGGCTGGGGCAGTTCATTGCATCTCCCCCATCTGTGCAAAGCTGGTGTGAGACCGTGGGGACGGATGTGAGGACCGTCGAGCTCTTGGCGGTGCAGCCTGAAGTCCAGGGGAGCTGCTCTTCAAACATGTGTCATTTTTGTAGGGCTTAAATATTGCAGGTGCTCAGGTGTTCGTCTGCTGTTTGCTACTCTTCTATGGCTGCAAAATTGGGGATGATGCCACCCTCAGAGAAGTACGGGGAGTTTGCATGGACTTTTGAGGGACCAAGTAAGAACAATCCCCAAGGAAAATGTGTAACTGTCCTTCAACCGGCCTTTGAGTAACGTGTAATGACTGAGACCTGTGCCTATACCTGGTTTAGGGAGGGGAAAGGGAAATGCTAAATAGCCACTCATTCAAGAAGAGTACAATGTTCTTGGTGCTGACTTAGGCAAGGGTCTGGGTAACCCCATGTGTGCTCACGTAATTAAAAGACTGTCTTGTAGCTTGTATGTGTCAGATACACAGGTAGATGGGGCAGGAAACCTTCATCCTGGTGTCTCCGAACTTGCGTCCTCAACTTGGACTTGGCTCTTGCAGCTTGTTGTGTAGGGTGGCACATTCCATGGCACTATGGTGAAGACAAGCCCACCTTTAGCCAACAGAAACATTGAGGGGACTGAGGAGGTACTGAGTTGAGGGAAAGGTCCATTTGGCCCCATCTGTAGTTTCCAGCAGCAGCTGAGAGTGGGGAGCCAGGGAAGAGTTTATGTCTGGGACACCACAGTGCATTGTCCCAGCTTCCATTGATTGCCTTGAGATACCTGAGGCCATGCCTTTCTTCCTGATAGTCCTTGATGAACTTTCCTTCCATGAATTCATCTTAATGTTTTTGTGTGTGGGGTTCAAGATGCCAGGTTCAAGAGTGTGCATCCATCCTGGATACTGAATGAGGCAGGGGGAAGCACCACTGGGCTGCGATGCTGAGCCCCCACCAGCCTGGGCTTGTGTCCAGCTTTATTCTTTCAGCAGGCTGCCACGATGTCCCACAGAAGAGAAGAGATGCAAGAGGATTAGTACTTCTACAGAAATACAGGTACAGGATTTCTTTCCTGAGAGGGATACGGTGGGCATATTAAAGGCAGGTGTCTCTTCCCCATATGGTTTAGAGCCAAGATGGGCTCGGTTCAACCTGTGCTGTCTTGGAGGGTGGAAGATTCTTCTTTCTTACTTAGCATAAGGTGGAGCTGGTGTCCCCACCTGCCTGCTGATAGCCATGGTTAGATGTTGGCCTGCAAGTTTGAAAACCTATTGCAGACTGAGGTAATAGGGACACAGAACTGCTGAATATGGCTTGCTGGGTTTCATGGTAGAGCAGTGCCACAACACTGGTTCAGCTTTTAAAGGTAAGTTAACGGCAGTCCTGGTTTGTTGAACTGATTTCTGGAGCTCTCAAAGGCAATGGTTTTGATGAAACGGGATGTCACTCTCCTGGCGTTCACTGGAGGACCCTCTGGGTAAGCTTATCCCATGTGGCATCTCTGAACAGCAGAGCTTGTGGTTTGGATTGTAGCTTGCAACTGAACAAAATTTAGCTCAGCTGACAGTCTCCTGACACTATACAGTGAGTTTTTCTTTGCGTGGTGTTTGGCGCAGGAGTCCTGGCTATCTGCTTTGCTTGTTTTAAGGGGAAGGGTGCCTGCCTTGCCACGGTAAGAGAGGGGACGTGCACAGTGGCTTATTTACCATCCCTGGAGGTGTTTAAAAAAAGGTTAGATGGGGTACTTAGGGACATGGTTTAGAAGTGGCTTTTGTCAGGGTAGGTTAATGGTTGGACTTGATGATCTTAAAGGTCCCTTCCAACCTCAGCAATTCTATGATTCTATGATTTACCATAGAGAGCCACAACCCATCAATTAAATTCCTAAATCAAGATTTAGGAATTCCTATCAAATCAATCAAATTCCTAAATCAAATTCAAGAAAAAAAAAAAAAAAGATTACACGTAAATACAACTCCTCCCTGGAAACTTTTTTGATACTGAAGTTAATGAGTAGTCAAAATACATAGCCTTGTCCTTCTTTCCTCTTGTCCCTGAAATCTGAGGGACTGATACTCAGCTTGCCATTTCTGTAACATGATATTTTTCTCCAAAAGAAGGCACAGAAGAACGGCCATGTGTACTGGGTAGTTTTTCCTGGTCGGGGAGCGGTGGTGTGCTGCTCTCTTTCGGCGCAGCGTTTCTCACGCGGATGCGGTTGCACTGGGTGGAGCGGCTCAGCTGCTGTCGGTCGTGGCTCCGTGCACCGCCAGCCACTGGATTTGCTGTCGGAGGTCACTGGGCTACACCGTCTCTGCGTTCTTTAACTAGTCGTGTACCCCTTGGTCACGTATTTCCCTTATTTTTGGTTTACTTGGAGGTTAAATAGCTGTACTTGATCACTTGCTATGGGTGTTCAATCCCAAAACTTGTCTGTACTGCAGTGAGAACGTCATTTATGTTCCCTCGTTTTGCAAGATAACTGGTTTTTATGTGGTCGGTGGTCCCGCAGTCTTGACGTGATGCAGAGCAGCCGTGTGGCAGACCCCAGGCATCAAAGCGAAGCGGTTCTCTTTTTGCGCTGTCAGACCTATTCTTTGCAAAATGAGCATGAACCAAACTGCTCAAACGGGTTCATTTAGGGGAGGTAATTTAGCAGAACTGCTCTGAATATAAAAGATAGGGCAACCATGGAATGATTTCTTGTTTAAATTGTTATTTTTGTCAGCAGCTGACAAGATGCTTTATTTGTCAAATATTTGTTGCCCATGCAGCTTTCCCTTGAGATTTCTGGAATGAAGATGGGAGGATTATTATTTCTTTTTTAAAGAACATCTGTCCCAGCCTTGCAAGTTTGTCCCGAAAATGTAGGAGCACAGGACGAGTCACTAGTTTTCCTGTGTGGAGGAAATTAGAGTAGTGATATCATCTAATTCAGAGATAACGAAATGCCTGATCTGGATGCCTTCAGAGCGGCAGATTTTAATGCCCAACGTGCTGGTTTGAAGTCACACAGTCTAGAAATCACCATCTGCTTTGGAGGCTGACTGGAAAGTGAGCCTGGGTTTGCTGGTTTGGGTTTGTTTTTTTTTTTTGCCAGGCTTGTATAAAACTTGATTGTGGCAACCCAAACCATGCAAATTTATACCAACAGAAAAATATTTTAGCTGCGATCAAAAATAAGGTCTTGCTAAGAGCTCCAAAATTCCTGCGGGTTAAGAAAAAACACTTTAGCTAACACCACCTTGAAAACCTTGTGTGTTAGCGATGTTTGGCATCTCTAACTGTCTGTCTCCAAGCTGAAAGACTGCTTGTTTCGGGTAACTGGGATGTCTCTGCTGGTCTCCTTAAGGTCTTCTGTGTTACGTTCCTGGCAGGGGACCAGGGCTGAGGAAGTGATGCCAAAAGCAACAAGCCTCAAAGGCGGAGGGTGCCAATGAGCGAGTCGGGCCTGCTGTGCTTTATTCAGAGCGCTGGATGAAGAAAGGGAGCCCAGTTCAGCATCCTGCCTGGTGCGAGGGAATGCCGGCGGCCCTGGCCCCGCAGCCTCTGCAGGGTATTTGGTGACACGTCACTGTCTTACTCAGCTAAGTCTCAAAAAAAACCCCCCAAAACCCCACAATGTTATTTCTGCTCATGTACAAGTGGTGGGAGAGGAGATGAGACCCGTGTGCAGGAAAGAGGGGGGGATGATGGCACGGGAAGCAGGAAGGTGGGTGGTACGGTAACGCATCGGGTGCTTGAGAAGTCCCACTTCCCCGTCCGGACCTGCGAGGCAGGCTCCATGTCATGATGGTGGAATCCTGGGAGGTGAAACAGGCAAAATTTCCAGGGTAACTCCACCTACGTGGGGTTTTTCCCTGGGAAAGAGTGGAACTGATTTTGAAGCATTTACTGCCTTAGTCCATTCAATGAGTCAAACTCAAGTTTGGAAAAAGTCTATAGTTTTAAGGTTACAAGAGCTAAATCGGGACTTCAGAGACGCTGAGGTTTCTCCATCGTTCTTCAATATGGTCGTAATCAAATCTTTGCTTCCACAAGCAAAACCCCCTTCTTCCCTCTCTTCCTCCTTTTCTTTCGAGTATAATAGTTCTGCTTTTCTGCAGCAAACGACTCATTTACAGAAGGTTTTTTTCCCCTTGTTGGTGATGGACACTTCTCCCTGTCAGCTTGCCCATTTATTTGCAAGAGCAGCCATGGGAATTGCCCTGGTAGAAGAAAATTATTTCTTAAGGAAAAGTCCCACAAACTTAATTTTTGCGCGTCAAATTCAGCTGATAGGACGAAAGATT
>VXBH01009185.1:736078-756469 GCA_013400035.1 Rynchops niger
ACTGGAAAAAAAAAAAAAAAAAAAAAAAATCATATTCCTAATGATGTGAGATAGCCCCATAAATAAAAATGTGGCTGGGGGAGTCCCGACCCTACCCTCCCTGTTGGGTCAGGGTTTCCCCGGGGCCGCGAGTGCTGCCAGCCACCAGTTGGCTGCTGACCGTGTTTGTTCGAGGCTGACCTTTCTGCTAAGTGAGCCGGCCGTGTGACTAACATGCCCTTAATAGCACTGCGCTACGAGAGCATTTCTCCACTGGCACCGTTCTTGGGCTGATCTGTGCTGTGTTTTCAGGAGGGAGTCCCTCTCCGGGGCGGGATGTTGCTGCAGCCTGCCACGAGCTGCGGCTCTGGGACCGCTTCCAGCACCCTGCCTGTGCCAGCTGCAGCGGGCAGATGTACTCCCGCAGCGGTGGAGAGGAACTAAGGGCATGATAAAGGCATCAGTTTAGACCTCATCAGCCTTCGCGATGACCAGCGCCGCTTTGTAACGACAAGGCTTTCCTCCCGCCGCACTGGAGAGCTCTGTCTTCTGTGGATGGCTGAGCAAGGGTTGGCCTGAGGGTGTTGTATGTGCTTAGGGGATCCCTTGAATGTCCTGCTCAGCCCACATCTCTCTCCTCCCTCATGTCCGCCCCTTGGCTGTGGCACGTGGCACTCGCACTTGGTTCTTGCCCAGGTCCTGTTCGTTATGCAGCCGTGCAGGTGCTGGCTAAAGAAGCGAGTGTGTGGGGGCAGGAAGACATGCTGCCTTGTGTCCTAACATCCAGAGTTTATACGTACTTGAATTTCTGGTGAAAGATGGCAAATCATCTGTTGTAACTCATTGGGACAACCCTAAATGTTGTTCGCGTAGTGCATTTTCTGTTAATTGTGCAGTGGTTCTGCTTCTAACAAATGTCAGCCGCCCTTGGGAGAGGTCCCCCGACAATGCAGGTCCCCCTGCGTTTAGCGCTCAGGTGAGAGAAGATGCTCTCTGATAACACCTCGGTGGGCAAGCACCGCTGCTCTTTTTCAGGGCCAAATACATAAGGAAAAGCTGAGATTACTTTTTTAGATGCCGTGAGTTGAGCAGCAGTATCCCTCAGAGAAGAGGACACTGATTGTTCCTGATTTCCAACAGGTCCGTGCTTTGGTGGACTCTCTTGTCTCAGAGGACCCATCTCTTTATTCAGGAGGAGTACTTAGGAGAAGCCTCCTACCTCTGCCTGCAACCTGGTTTCACAAAGCAGGGGAGCATCTTGTCCCACCAGGGTGGTGACCGAAAAAGCTTGTTCCTTGTGGAAGCTGGGCCAGGAGACACTTCGCAGGTGGTTCAGTCAAGCCTGATCTTAAAGATACCTGAGTTCTTGGTGTCTCCCAGTTTGTCAACCTCATGGAAAGATTCAGTAGAAGGGAAGACCAAAAGCAGAGCTAGGACTTGGCTTCTTGGTCTGCTGGAGCCTCAGCACAAGGTTTGGACCCATGTCTTTGTTTTTTTTCTCATTTCCTGGATGAGGTAAGCTAGGGTGGGCTGAGGAATGAGATCACACAGACATGGCCAAACAGCAGATATCCAGGAAAAGGAGGGAGTGTGGCAATGACATGCTTAACCATCTGGCTGGCAGAGGCTGCATGGCTCTTCTTTGGAAATGCTGCCGGGTCACTTGGCTTGCTTGGAGCTTTGTTTGGGGCTAAATTATAGGTAAGAAGTTCCTCTCCCAGTCGTCACTTCTTTGATGTAGACTGTTGCAAGAAATGCTTACCAGTGTCCCTAAATTGTTCCTGCCGTGGGGCCCAACATTCAGGCATCAGCGTGTTGCAACGATGACTGGATTATAATCTTTTAAATGTGCTTGGTTTTTGATGACAAGGTTAAAACCATGACAACAAAATCAGCAGGATAGCTCTGCATCTGATTAAACCCCGTCCACCACTTATCTCTGCCTCCCAATGGTCTTGAAGTATATGCTCTTCCTGTATGAAATCTCTCCAGGGTTTGCTCTCGGGCCATTGATGCTTATTTTTGGTGGTGCCTTTGCTCCGTTTGGATGTGCTTCAGCTCTGGCTTCCCAAACCGTGTCCCAGCCAGTGGATGATCAGGTGGGAAGTCGGTGTTTTCTGCTGAACAGCCTGTTCCTGGCCCAGCAAGCTGCCAGCCCAGCCATCCGCCATGTGCTCGCGTTTCTCCCTGCCTTCTTTTTTTTTNCCCCTACTTTCAGCATAGCTGGCGACAAGAATTTGAGTTGGCGTGTGGCGGGCCGTTGCGCAGGGTCAGGAAGAGTTTACTGGTAAGATTATTGACAGAGCAGAAAAATCGGAGGGATTTGGTACCCTCCGGAGCTCCTGGCGGGTAGGAGAGGTCTGACAGCATTGCTGAATTGCAAAAATGCCCTCAGTGATTCTTTCCCAGGCTCCAAAAGATGCCAGCGTGCAAAATAAAAGCTCTGAGATGCACGCACAGTGCAGATTTACGACACAGCAACATGTACTTTTAACGTAACAGTCTCATTAAGTTAGCCCTGTAGGAATGTGTTAGTTCCCGCGTCTTCCCGAGGCATGGATGTTATCGTGGTTCATCTCCTGTGGGACAGATCCAGCAGATAGATCAACATTTTGCAAAAGCAAGCGTGCAGCTTGGAATCCCTACTGATGCAGAGGGTATGGAAGAGAGATTCGGAGCATGCAGGTTTATTCCTCCCCGCAGAAATACCGCTCTTGCCTGCTGTGGTTTGCAAACAAATTGCGAAATACCTGCTTTGTGGTTTTTGGAGCGCTGCGCTTGAGGAGCGCGTAATCACCACGGCGGCAGGGGAGGTTTCGCGGCAGGGCTGAGGGGTGGCAACCTGTTGGGAAGGTGAGTTTGGGCACTCGTGCTTTGCTGAGGGTCCTTGGCCAGGTGAGGCACAACTTCAGAGCGGTGCCAGAGCTCAGCCAGGAGTAGGCACAGCAGAAACACACCCCTGGGAGAAGGGATTATTTTTGGCTGCTGGCTCTTCTGCATGTGCTCGCTGCCAAAGCCTGAACCCCTGAGGACAGGTGAAAATTAAACCACAGCGGTGCTCTCTCACCTTTGCAACCTCAAAAATGTTCAAACAGACTTTTGACAACCCCTGCAAAAAAAAACCCCAAAACACAAACCCCAAATCTTGAGGTACTTATCTTTCATTTTCCAAGTCATCAGGATGTGTTAGGCTCAGTCATTTTCCCAGGGTCAGATGTAGAGAGGTTTTGAGGCTTTGTTTTTGTTTTGCTGTGGTACCTGTGCTCTGGGTTTCAGGCAGCATCTCGTCCATCCCCTATATTCCAACCCCCAAAGAATTGGTTTTATCATTTGAAGCAATTGATGTCAGGGACCTGCTCTGCTGGCTGCGGCAATGAAAATGGGAAGTGAGACTCCTTGTAGTGAGAAGATGCATTGCTGGAGGTGGTTGGGACAAGCTCTGGAAACCTTTTTAGCCCAGGACTTCCCGTGAGGTTGTAGGGTGGTGGCACAGGGTGGGAACTGGTCACCTTGGGCCAGCTCCGGAGGCATTGCTTCTCCCTCCCGGACCTTCTTCCTGGGTGGTCTCACAGTCGTAGCACCGACGTTGAAGCTTGCTGAGAGTTAACCTTGGAGGAGAGATTTATGACCGCTGTTATGATTATTTTGGACACAGATACTCTTACCGGTATGTTAAAATGTTCTGGAGTGGGGTAGCTGTTCAGTGTGCCCTCAAGCAATTGCAGATGGCAAATTTGCAGGTGTAAAGAGGCTAATTTTGGAGCCTTTCGCTAAAATTGATTTGAAAATGGGCATGAAATTCTGCTTATAGTTATAAATTGCTGTGGTGGGAGATTGGTCTTTGCTGGGATGCTGGTCTCTCGGAAAGATTGCGATTAAAAAAAGGTGAGGAGAGGAGGGTATTTTTTCTCTTCTGATAAGGAAAAATTTTCATCCAGTTTTCTGTGCAGACAGAGCCCTCTGTTGCATACAAAACACCAAGCCTTTGCTGAATCATGCTAACACATTTAAAAGTGACATTTTAATTTATTGTTTCTCCCATTCCTCTTTTTTTTCTTTTTGCCTTGTCAAAATTTTTTTCTTGGACAAATGAAAGATGATCACTTCCCTGCTATGACTACAGATGTAGAAATATTTATAGAACAAGATGTAAATCATGGGAAAGCCCAAACCCACTCTTGTAGTCATGATATCAAATGGATAAACCTGCGGTAGTGAAGAATCCAGCTGGGGAGGAAATATTTATATCTTCTCTCCCTCTGGAGACTTTTCCTTTGGCTGCCTCAGTTGGAAACATAATCTTTGCAATTAATAAGGCCTTGTAGATATTTTGTGTACAAAAAGTCTTTGTCGAAGCACCGTTGCTGGAGCTGCAGGGCACAGACAGGTTGTTTTAGTCTGCATCCCAGCGGGGAGCAGGTCGATGTTAGGGACCACCAAAATGCAGGCCCAGCATCGTGGCGGCCCCTTGTTTGCACCGGCGAGCGCGTGTGTACGTGTTAGGTGTCGTTTTCTCTGCCTCCCATCCCATCGTCTTTCCCAGCTGTGTCCCGGTCTCGCTCTGCTCAGCCCAGCCCTGCGACGTCGCTGTTTCTTGCCCCAGCTGCAATTATTAGAAGCCGTGTTATGTTAAACATGGCACGTAAATTAGCACTTTTAAGTTGCTTTTGTTTTGCAAGCGTAATTAAAATAATAGGCGAGTCTGCCTGTATTTTAAAAAGCCGAAGAGGCAGGGAGTGTGCTGCCTGTGCGGACTCTGTGTCCTCCCCTGCCTGCCTGCCTGCGGGTGTATCCGTCACCTGGCAGTGCTCCTACGGCAAAGCAAGTCACCTTTTGCCGCTGCCGGCAGCGGCGGACACAAAGGCATTGCCACCAGGAGGGCTCTGAGCAGAGGCAAATACTGTCTTTAAAAAAAGAGCCTGTGCTGTGCAGACAGAAATCCAGCTTGCACCAAAGGCAACAATTTTCTTCACTGTTTTGTACCAAATTGCCAAAGTTTGCTGCAATGGCTCACGCAGATTTTTAACAAATTGGTGTTTCTCTCCCTTATATTAATGCCAGCCGAGGTTTTCTTTTGTACAGAGAGCAATGAGGTGACTAAAGTGTTTTGTTTTGCTTTGTTTTCATCAGGGATCAACCAATGTGGTTTACCAAGCCCACCATGTCAGCAGGAGTAAGAGAGGACAAGTCGTCGGTACCAGGGGTGGATTTCGAGGATGCACAGTTTGGCTAACAGGTATTTTCGTCTGGGCGTGAAAGCGTGGCTTCACACGTGTAACCCACTTGCATACCTGAGCGTGGCTCGGAGGTGAGGATTTGGGATCCGCAGGAAACATCAGCGTTCCTTGTGAACTGGGAATTACAAAACATTTACACGTGGGAAAAACCGACACGCGGTGCTGGCGCAGCATGATATTCTCCCTGGCAGCTGCTGCCCATAACTAATGTTTTTATGAGTTTCACAGCTGTTATCAGGCTCCTTTGAACACGTCAGAAGCCCTAAGGATCACACTTGTTGTTCCCAAGTGCGTGGCTGAGGAAGCCTTGGCTTAAATCCAGCCAGTCCTTGGCAGCGAAATGTGCCCGGAGTTGTTCAAAACAGCATGCGGATATTTTCGTTCTGGGTTGGTGGGGAGTTTATTGGGACACCTAAATTTACTGTGTTTAAAGCGAGCTCGTGAGCAGCACAACAAGGCAGTCATCTTGTCTGAAGAATGAATACTTCCAGACAGTGAGTTGCACTGGAAGCAATGCCTTGCACAGCCATTGCAGGTGGCGTACATTATTTCCCATTTCGTATACCTTCCGATGCGCTGCCCCTCTCTTCTGCTTTGCAAGATAAACTCATTGTTTGGGGATTAGGGGCTGCTAGGAATTACAATTGCATTTATTTTGCTCCACTAATATTTATACAACTCTCCCTTTTGCTGCTTGTCCAGTTGTTTCTTTGCTGGTTAAATACTGGTATTTTCTTTGACTGCCGGAAAACATTGAAAGACGTACCTTGGAAGGGTTTGTAAAGCCTTTCTGGTTTGCCTTCATATCAGTTTATGTGCTGGATGTTGGATTAAAACACATTTCTGTTTTGTTCTTCTCTTTAATTTCCAAAAGAAGGCCAATGCCTAATCTGCTTTAGTATCATTTCTGAAGCCAAAAAAACTCTCCAAGGCAATTTCCTTCTTTTTCGAGTATCACTCAAAAGATCCTGTGTCTGAAAGGTTTGATCTTCTCTGGCTGATGATCGTTCTTTGAAATAGACAGTGAACTCCTAACTTTCTATCAATTTAATTTTAAGAGACTGTAATATGGAAGGCGTATCTCCATAGGAGATTCTCCAAGGCTAAGTGTTTCCTGAGACAGGTGTGGTGTTTGGAGGTGTTACCTCTCCTAAGTCAAGGTCTTCCTCCATCTCAAGGAGTTTTCAACACACGGATCCCCACCTAAAGGGAAGGAGGAGTTTGGTGCTTCACGTACACTTGCCACTTTCTGACACAGCTAATAACAAGTGCTTTTTGCGCAAGTGGATGGAGCTGGGATGGGAAGCAGCCACCTCATTTTGGACTGTTGTCTTTCTGGCTGATGACTCCAAGGAGGCGCGGGCAGCTGAAGATGTGCTGCTTGTCTACACAATAATCCTGCTCCTGTTCACACGGATCTGTGGGTGCTGCTCCTGCCGAAGGAGGTGTCCGTGGATGCAGAGGGGCAATTACTGGTGGAGCCTGTCCCACCCTACACAGCTGTGGCAAGGACCTCTCCATGGGTTCAGCCTGGGAGAGCAGTTGGCTGTTCAGAGGGGGAACAGGAGGAGGAAGAGGAAGATGCTGAAAGACTTACAGGCAACAGCATCTTTTCAAGCTTCCCCTACTTACTGGTACCTATTTGTCCCGCCATGGCCCAGCAAGAGGTACTTTTGCAACACTTCTGGGTTGAACCCCTCCAGATGTTGGGGTATAGCAGCTTTTCTCATGGCATTAATGCCACCCCTTCAATAAGAGGAGGGCTCGCCAGGGCTCTGTGGTGGTAACTGTGTGCTAAAAAGATTAATCCAGCTTCCCTACTTCGTTCCTTCCTTAAAGCAACTTCAGACAGAAGGAGTTCCGTTGCTAGTGTTCCAGAAGGTGTTGTAACACTTACCGTTTTCACTCTTTTGACCTCAAACCTGAACCTCACTTTTCTGTCTCCAATAGGCCTTTCTGGAGCTGGCAAGACAACCATTGGCTTTGCTCTGGAAGAGTACTTGGTCTCTCATGGCATCCCTTGCTATTCCCTGGATGGTGATAATGTTCGGCATGGCTTGAATAAAAACCTGGGTTTCTCTGCTGGGGACCGTGAGGAGAACATCCGCCGCATCGCGGAGGTGGCCAGGCTGTTTGCTGATGCTGGGCTTGTCTGTATCACTAGTTTCATTTCTCCTTTCGGAAAGGTAAACTCGCTGCATCATATTCTGCTCTTTTCTGGGTGGCCTTGATCTCATGGTTGTTCTTAGGAAAGAGAGATTTACATAGAGCACTTTCTCTATATGCCATCAGACACCCTTTTTAACTTCTCTATTCTTTTTTTCACTACTGATACGGAGCTACATGCAATCAGTACAAGTTTCTGGAGGGCACTTTGACATGATCTCTTTGAATATATTCAATATTACAAATTGATTAAGAGCTAAGAGGAGTTTAAAATCTCCTTACAGAAGTCCTACTATTACAGAATCCTAGAACGGCAGGGGTTGGGAGGGACTTTCGGAGATCATCTAGTCCAGTCCCCTCCCAAAGCAGTCACCCTGGCACCCAGAGCAGGATGGACAGGAACGCATCCAGGCTGTATATGAGTATCTCCAGAGAAGGAGACTCCACAGCCTCCCCTGGCAGCCTGTTCCAGTGCTCCATGACCCTCAAAGGAAAGAAGTTTTTCCTCATGTTGAGATGGAATTCCCTGTGTTCCAGTTTTGTGCCCCTTGTCCTGTTGCTGGGCACTGCTGAAGAGTCTGGCCCCATCTTCCTGACACCCACCCTTTAGGTATTGATAAGATCCCCTCTTGGTCTTCTCTTCTCCAGCCCCAGGTCTCTCAGCCTTTCCTCATCAGGGAGGTGCTCCAGTCCCTTTGTCATCTTTGTAGCCTCCGCTGGACTCTCTCCAGTAGTTCCTTGTCCTTCTTGAACTGGGGAGCCCAGAACTGGACACAGCACTCCAGACGCAGCCTCACCAGGGCAGAGCAGAGGTGGAGGGTGACCTCCCTCCACCTGCTGGCCATGCTCTTTTTAATGCCCCCCAGGAGACCATTGGCCTTCTTGGCCACAAGGGCACATTGCTGCCTCATGGTGTCCCCCAGGACTCCCAGGTCTCTTTCTACCGAGCTGCTCTCCAGCAGGTCCCCCCCAACCCGTCCTGGTGCAGGGGGTTATTCCTCCCCAGGTGCAGCACCCTACACTTGCCCTTGTTGAACTTCATTAGGCTCTTCTCCACCCAACTCTCCAGCCTGTCCAGGTCTTTCTGTATGGTGGCACAGCCTTCCCGTGTGTCAGCCACCCCCCCCCAAGCTTTGTGTCACCAGCAAACATGCTGAGGGGGCACTCTGTGCCCTCACCCAGGTCGCTGATGAATTTGTTGAACAAGACCGGACCCAGTACTGACCCCTGGGGAGCACCACTAGTTACAGGCCTCCAACTGGACTCTGTGCTGCTGATCAGAACCCTCGGAGCTCTGCCATTCACCCAGTTCTCCACCCACCCCATGATGTCCCCTCATCTAACCCACATTTCCTAAGCTTACCTATGAGGATGTTTTGGGAGACAGTGTCAAAAGCCTTGCTGAAGTCGGGGTAGACAACGTCCACTGTTCTCCCCTCATCCGCTCAGCCAGTCATGCCATCATAGAAGGCTATCAGATTGGTCAAGCATGACCTATTATTAACTCGTTAGGAGGCAGAAAAGAGGCATAGAAACAATAGCCTGTCTGTGCTATCGCTACTCTCTTTGAAGAAGTATTGACTGTGTTTTTATGCTTCCTGAGAATGCTAGGTAGCTGCCATTATCAAGCCAGTGCAAGCAGTCCCTTTTATTGATGTAGGGCAGATGATTTTTCACATTCTAAAGTTCTGCTGTCCTGCTTAACAAAGAGATCTTCTTGATGTTTCAGATGGAAAGAGCTGAAAACAGATCGAAGTTGTAGATTTTTTTTTTTTTTTAAAGCATCTTTAAAGAAAAGAGGGGAAGGGAGATGAAAACCCCTTATTAGAATTAGTGTAAATTTAATAAATGTACGCCAGAGATGAATTTACCTGTGTGGAATTCCAGGGCATGCCATGTAGTAGGAAGGCACTTGCTGCAATTCAGACGCATACAATTTTCCTGTCTTTCTTCTAACAGGATCGTCAAAATGCACGGAAAATTCATGAGGCAGCTGGACTTCCTTTCTTTGAAATCTTTGTAGACGCTCCTCTAAATATTTGTGAAAGCAGAGATGTGAAGGGCCTGTACAAAAAGGCAAGAGCTGGAGAAATCAAAGGTATAGAAGAGTGAGCTCTTATTTTGCCTTTTGCTTTCCAAAGCTTTGGATAGCCTGTTGTTGCAGCTCTGCACGGAGAGCTGGGTTACTAAAGGCTCTTTGTAATGCACAAGAGTATCCTGTTTTCCTAATTCTGCTGTCACGAGTGTCACTTGTAGTACCCAGTATGGTTGAACGCTCCCTGGTTGTTTGTACAGCTTTGTTGGCTCTAGGGCACCAAGTATTATATTCAATAAATTTAGTTTGGGTTTCATTGTACGTAGGATTCACGGGGATTGACTCAGAGTATGAGAAGCCCAAATCTCCTGAACTGGTGTTGAAAACAAACATTGCGTCGGTGTCCGAATGTATCCAGCAGGTTGTGGAGCTCCTCCAAACACAAGTAGGTCATTTTGATGCCAGCTTGTAAACCTGCTGTCAGATACTGAGGTTTTGGTGTGCATTTAAAAACCAGCGCGTTACTCTACAATCGCTGTCTGTCTCTCTCTTTCAGAACATTGTGCCCCGTGGCTCAGTTAAGGATGTTCTTGAGCTGTTTGTGCCTGAAAATAAACTCCAGAGTGCCCGAGCTGAAGCAGAGACGCTGCCATCCGTAGAGATCACTAAGGTATCGCCACGCGTGGATGCTGCGCTGTCATTCGCTCGGTTTTTAGCTGTTTGGAGGGTAGAAGCTTTGACGGGGATGTTGCTAGAGGGGCCTCTGTTCCTCTGATGGCTGTGTCCTTTTGGGGCTGTGGTTTATGGCAAGCTGAAGTGTGGGCCTGATCCTTAGCCATTTTCTGCCGTGTCTCTGCCCTGTGCTGTAGTGAGCCAGGGCCGTCAGTCTCCTTCGTTTGTTAGTACAGCCCCGCAAGCTGTTGTGCTATCAAAGTACATGAGTCTGGCTTAAAAATATAACGAAACCAACCCTGCCATGGCTTTCTTCCCCTTTATCCATGTCCTGTATTTGGAGCAAAACCAGCGAGAGCGCTGTTGCAGCAGAAGGGAAGGAAAAGCAACCTCTGAGCGTGACCTGGTGACAGGAGTGCCGTTTGGGTTTGTTTTGCAGCTGGATCTGCAGTGGGTGCAGGTGCTGAGCGAAGGCTGGGCCACTCCGCTGACCGGCTTCATGCGCGAGGCGGAGTACTTGCACGTGATCCATTTTGGCACCCTGCTGAATGGTACGAATCCCCATGCTTTGCGTTAACACTGGCTGGCAAGCCCCTGCGGGACCTGATGCTTACCCTGCGGTGTCTCAGCAGGCGGCCGGGCGGAAAAGCTCAACGCTCAGCCGTGTTGCCCTTCTTTCCTCTCATGCGTGAAATGCAAGGGCTCGTGAAGGGCCGCGGCGGGCCTGGAAGCTGTGCACCGAAACGCACCCAGGGGTATGGAAGGTGACAAAGTTCACTGTGCTGGGGCCCTGGCTCGCAGCTTTCACGTCTTGCCTGTCAAACATTCCGGCAGCCATTGTGTAGCTCTTTTCATGCTCGGTTATACCAAGGTAAATAAAGATGCAAACTCAAAGCCAAGTAAGCAGGGAGGCTGCCAGGCTGAGCTCGAGGTGGGAGGAGAAGGCAGCTGTTCCTCGGAAACAGGAGCAGAAACTGTTTTCACTTTTTCTTTTCCCTCTTTTCCTGCTTATCCATTACTGTAACTTGAAATAAATCAGATTTACCTATTCATTAGCAACACGTTAGAGGTGCTACACCCCTGGAAGAGTCAAAGGGTGTTCAGGCAGTGATTGTCTAAGCTGAGGCCAGGGCGGTAGGTATGTATTGTTTCTCAGCTGAAGATACCGTTGCTGTGACTTTACAGGCACGCAGGGCTCTCACTTTGGGTTTTGTGGACCCGCTAGTGATTTCTGGCCTTGGGGATTTGGGGGGTCTTGGTGAGCGAGTCCCTTTGAGCCTTGCCCTCCTACCCAGGGCAGGGACTGCTGTTAATTCGGTTTGGGTACCGTGCAGCAGCTGCAAAGCTGAGGACTGCTCTCTTTGGGCTGGAGGAGTGTCTGTGTGGGGCCTTCTGCTTTCAGACGCATCGTAGCCTTTTACGTCCCTCCTAGTGTGTAAACAGTGTTCAGAAGCACATGTCCTCATTATCAGACCCCGATCTGCAGTCTTTGAGCTGCCTGTTGTGCCTGAGGAGGTTGCAGAGGTGCTCCGTACTGACTGCGTTGCTCCAGAGCTCTGCACTTTGCGCTGGAGGCTCGTCTCGTAGAGCATTGGGTTTTGGGGCACTCCCCCAAACCTGTTTGGTATCACTGAGCGCAGCTCCTCTGGGGTCCGCAGGCGTATGGTCAGGATTTTTAGAGCTCCGCGGGGTCAGGGACAAAGCCCAGGACACTTGCTTTTAGCGGGGGATGAACTCTCCAGAGCAAGGTCTTTGCAGTAGAGGGCATCAGCGTCAGTCCCTGGTCTACCTTGTCTCCACAGAGGTCTCTAAACTCAACATCTTGAGTGGTCAGGCCCACAGGGTGACATCTGGGCAGGAAGGAGAATATCCCCGGTTTGCTCGGATGAGCTTTAGGAAATAGTGGAGGGTTTCCACCTCGTGGTGCCGAGGCTGGAGTGCGTATTGACAAAGAGAGGTTTGAGGCTGGTCTTTCCAGAGTCATCGGTCCAGCCCTTTTGCTCTGCGGTGCAGGTGATGTTTTTGGCAGCTCCAGCTGTGCCTGGAAGGGCGGCGATCCGTTTTGGTGGACTTGCGCAAGTTAGCGCGCCGCCGGCTCGGACTTCGAGTGGTACGTCCCGCCTTGATACTACCAACGGTTGGGTGGTTGAGGTGCTTTGTGTAGGGGCACGATGGCCACCGGGAAAAAAAGGTGGATCTGCCCGCGGTGAGGGCAGCAGGAGTGCCGCAGGATCTTCAGCGCTCTGCCCTCTGCACCACCCGCGCATGCCTCTGCCAGGGCTGGGTCCCAGCCAGCACGACCCTCACCCGCCCACTGGTGAGCGCTGGAGATGCTGGGGCAGCGCCGTGGAGGACTGCAGCCACCATGGCCAGCAGGCGCCCGGCCTGCCGTTAGGAGGTGCTTGCCGGAGGTTTTAAATGAGCGGCTTTGTTTCTTGAAGTGGCTACTGTAACTGGTGCCCGTGAGTGTTAATTATCTTAATTGTGTTTGTATTCTCCCAGGAAGGAATCCCTCTGTAGCTGGTATGTATATATAACTGTTCCTTAGGTTGTACGGTAATTACTGCAATTAGACTTTTTGTCTTATAATTTTTTAAGATTTAAAAAAAAAAAANGTTTGGAAATAGACCGTGGAGATACTCAGCTTCAGCATCATTTGTTGGTTTCATAATCCAGCCTTTTCCATGCTGACTTTATTGACTGATCACCGTTTAATATAATTTAAACATATGAAGTTGATGTTGATTGGATTCCACGTGACTACAGTTACGATTATTCATGAAGGTTCTTGAAAATTGCTGTCTGGCAGACGGATGATACCTAGTCATAAATTAAAATTAAATGCAAACATTCCGATAAAGATTTAAAAAAAAAAAAAATCTACATCATAGTCAAAATCCTCAAATTAAGACTCTCAAGGGTCCGAAATTATTTCAGTCAGATCAGAACAAATTGAATCAGTGATTTGCTCGTTCTTGTTTATGAATGGAAACCCATGGGAGAGATGAATTCATCTGTGTTAGCACTGGGATATCTAAGGAGAAATGGGAGGACCTTAGTGTGGAGTTGGGAATGAAACCAACGTGACTTCAAGGTGTTTAGAGACAACACTGGAATTAGAAACTACACATGTAAACGTAGACTCGCTGTTATACACACAGAAGTAGATTAAAAATGGATTCTGCAGAGACAGAAAGGAAGAGGAGCGGTGGTATAGAGACAAGAAGCAAAGGAAAGCGTGATGGTGTTTTCCCTGTTGGAAGAGGCAGGTCAGGAGGTTTGCCGGGGGTGAGATGCCCCGGGGAACACCAAGCCGGAGCTCTCTTAATAGAGGTTCTTCTCCTGGCGGAGGAGGTAGCGGTTGTAATGCAGGGTTGCATTTTCCAAGTGCGTTCAGATTTTCAAGGGGACTTTACAACAGGCAACTGGAGAAGAACCAACCTTTCCAGGGAGATAGAGTCCAGAAAGTAATGAAATGCTCCAGGTGTCTTTGAGACATCTCTTGTCCAAAGATAAGGAGCTCTTGTGTTCCACTAACATCATTATTTATTAGCAGTGCAGAAAAAAATGGGGCAGTGAATAGAGTTACATCGCTGATGGTGAATCCCCGATCTAGTCCCAGAAAATTTGGCTCTTCCAAGGGGGAGTGTGTGCCTCTGAAAACCTCTGTTTGCTCAGTGCCCAGACCAGTGTCTGAGACTGGAGTATATTAAAACCCTCCCCCTCCTCCTCTTGGCAGACGGCTTTGTCAACCTGAGCATCCCCATCGTGCTGCCCATCTCCACGGAGGACAAGGAGCGGCTGGAGGGCTGCCAGGCACTGGCGCTCAGCTACGGGGGGCGGCGGGTGGCCATCCTGAAGAGCCCCGAGTACTTCGAGCACAGGAAGGAGGAGCGCTGCGCCCGCACCTGGGGCACCACCTGCGCGAAGCACCCCCATGTCAAAGTAGGTTTGTCCCCTTGCTGCTCTGGGAAACCTGGCCGGGATGGGAAATGCAGGCGGGCACTGGAGAACCGAACCTTCCCAAGGTTTTGAGGGCCGTGGCTGTCCTGTCTGCTCTCCAAGGCCAGCTCCTTGCTGGGAACCATTGCATCTCGAGCAGGCAGGACTGAATTTTTAGGCTCGTGAGTTAATGCTGCGCTTAGCAAAAGCGTCAGATGACAAGCACAAGGTGACAGGGGAAAATGAGCGTGCTGCTGAGGAGCTGCTCTGTTCTTTCGCTCATGGTCGCTGGTGTGCCTACATCCAACCCTTTTTAGCACAACCACCAGCTTAGCCCCCAGAGTTTTCCTTGTGCTTGGAGGGTGACGATCTCAATGGTGCTACCAAATGCTAACGCTGCAGATTGCGGACTCGTGCTGCTCCTTTTAGCTACGTTTCACTTCTCAGTTTGGCTGTTTCGTACAGGCAGCCAAAAAGGGTGTTATATTTTTACAGCTTATCTCTTCCAGCTTACTCTCTGGCAGTACAGAGAACATCATCCCTCGGAAAGGGAGAGCTCCAAGTTACACCCAGTGACTTGAGCGGCCCGCTTAAAAGGCTAAAGCCATGTTAATTCTCTTCCCCTACCATTAAATAAATCATTTAATTATTCACATTGCAACGGGCTTATTCCTCCTGTCTATTCCCAGGAGGAAGGGGCAAAGAGTGAAGTGGAGGAAGGTCTTGCGCTACGGTTAGTAGACCCCCCGGCTGCCAGAGAGGAGTCCGGCACCCAGCTGGGCGCAGGGGCAGGGGCCTCGGTGGCTGATGCCCCGCTCCATGGGGTTGTGCTGCTCGTGACGTTCAGTTCACTGGGGTCACGGTAAGAATGTATGCCCCCTGCAGCGTGCTGAACGGGGAGGGAAGATCACTCTACAGGCAGTCAAGCCTAACACTTTTCAAAGGAGATCGTGGAAGGGAAAAGGAGATATTTTGCTGTCCTCTCCGTAACGCGGGTGTGCGTAATTCACAGATGGTGATGGAGAGCGGAGACTGGCTGGTTGGTGGAGACCTTCTCGTGCTGGAGAGGATCAAATGGAACGATGGGCTGGACCAGTACCGCCTGACACCACTCGCTCTCAAGCAGAAGTTCAGAGAAATGAACGCTGGTGAGTGTCCTGGGTTGGCACCGGTGACGTGGCTGTCCTTACCCTACGTGGCACCGGGAGGTTTCTGGGATCTGTGATTACTTGCTCTCAAGTTCACAGCACTTGCCAGATTGCTTCCGTATGCTTCCAAAAGCATTCCAAAGCCCCACTGTTCAGGTGGGGTGAGCAGTAAGAGGGATGCAGGGCACGGCACAAAAAGTGGCACGGAGTCTCCTTGCTTAAGGACGGTGCTCGTGATGGGCTACGTCCTCAACAGGCATCTCTGAGCACCAGGCTGGAAAGTATCGAGCATCCTGCTGGTGTCCTCCCTAGCAGATCAGAGCCTCCCTTCCTGCACCCTGGGCATTTAAAGCCCTGCGCTGATGTGCTTGGCCTTCACTCGTGGTGGACAGGTCAGGCGTCTTCCCCCGCGTGCCTGTCCCAGCAGGCTGGCAGGCATTGGACACCTACCCTCACTTTGAGGAGAGAGCTTTGGCCTTCCCGAAGGTGCCATCGAGCTTGGAGAGGTGACAGGTCACTTATGAAGTCAGGGAACTCAGTGCAGGTGTCCAGTGGCATCTAAAAACGTTGTAGTAGAGCCGATGGGACTGAAATCAGCCCCAAAGGAAGGATGTGCAATGAAAATAAACTTACCAGAGCGATGAAGAGGCACTGTACGTGCATGAAACACTCATCATTCAAGGCCTTGCTCAGGTGAAGATAGGACATGTATCTTATGATGTACGTATCTTATGACTGTGCTGAAAACGTATAGCATGCAAATGAAGTCTGATGGTCGGCGCAAGCCTGTGACCCTCTGAATCTTTCCCTTTTAGATGCTGTCTTTGCATTTCAGCTGCGCAACCCCGTCCACAACGGGCACGCTCTGCTCATGCAGGACACGCGGCGCCAGCTTTTAGAGAGAGGTTACAAAAACCCTGTGCTTCTCCTGCACCCTCTGGGAGGATGGACCAAAGACGACGATGTCCCGCTGGAGTGGCGGATGAAACAGCATGCAGCGGTGCTGGAGGAGCAAGTCCTGGACCCCAAGTCAACCATCGTTGCGATCTTCCCCTCTCCCATGCTCTACGCTGGCCCCACAGAGGTAACATAGCCGTCGGCTGCTCACCATGAGAAGGCGCGAAGCCTGTCCGTGGGGTGCTGGCTGCCAGGCTGCCCCCGCAGCTCCAGAAAGCCATGAGGAAGGGAGTCAGTAGCCTCACTACTAGCCTTCCATGGTTCTCCTGCAGCTGGCTGCGGCAGCTGTCTCCCAGCAGAGCTCGGCTCCCTGCGCTCCCGTGCTTTCACAAGCTGTGTGGAGGGCTGGGGGAGAAGGGGGCTAGAAACAGACTTCACCGCTGTGACCTTTCACTCCGTTGGGCAGGGATGCTGATTTGTTTTCCCTTTAGTGGTTTCCCTTCTGTCCCTAAACCAGTGGGTTGAATCAAGCAGACACTAAACCTACCCTGAAGGAGGAAGGAGAGGGATGCATGGGCAGCCTTTGCCCGTGCGGGGCTCGAGGGCTGGTGGGCGCCGTCTTCGCGCATTCAAAAGGCAAACCTCTGCTGCCGAGTTGGAGCAAGGCCAGTTCCCATCCCCGGTGTTTCCCTTGAAATACACGTCCAGAGGAGAACTGTGGTGTTGCATCAGGTCCAAGCAGTGGAAGACGAGCCTGTGTGGCCTGATCGCTATGAGAAACCGCAGCAAGGCTGCTGACGCCTCTCCTTCCGTCCGTCCGTCTGTCCGTCCTTCCTGCGTGTGGATCGCCAGGATCTCTTTTGCGGCCCAGGGCGGGCAGCTCAGTTGCTGCTCAGCCCTCAGCCAGCGCTCCTTGCATCTCTCCTGTGCAGGTGCAGTGGCACTGCCGAGCTCGCATGATTGCCGGGGCCAATTTCTACATCGTGGGGCGTGACCCTGCAGGCATGCCGCACCCGGAGACCAAGAAGGACCTCTACGAGCCCACACAGGGAGGGAAGGTCCTCAGCATGGCACCGGGCCTGACCTCGGTGGAGATCATCCCCTTCCGGGTGGCTGCTTACAATAAACTGAAAAAGGCCATGGATTTTTATGACCCGAAAAGGTAACACAGCAGCTTTGCCGTTTCTTCAGCCTACACAGCGCGTGCGGTTTGCGATGGCGTCTGGCTCGCAGCTCGCCAGGGGAGAGGGAGAAGCAGTCGTTGTTCCTCTTAAGGAGAGGAATGGGGGAAGAACCCATGAAAGCCACCTGCTTTCCCCTCCAAGAGCTGACACCAGGTCAAGGATGGGTCATGTGAAACTAAAGATGCACCTTTGCAGCCACCAGGGAGGATAAGAAACATGGTTTGGGGACTTAGTGGCAGTAGGAATACAGCCTCTCGCAGCTGGAGAAGTGCGTTACGTACAACTTCAGCTCCTCAAAAGAGCAACCCCGTTGCTGCCGATCCCAAAGCCGGGAGTGAAGCTGCACACAGACGGGTGCTGACGGTGCCAGGCGGTTTCCGGCTGCGCACTTGTCATGGCAGAAGAGCTACGCCGGGGACGACTCGGGGGGCTGGTCGTGCTGATTTCACCCATCTCTGTTTTGACGCAGGCACGACGATTTCGACTTCATCTCAGGGACGCGCATGAGGAAGCTTGCTCGTGAAGGTGAAAACCCACCAGATGGCTTCATGGCCCCCAAAGCCTGGAAAGTCCTAACCGACTACTACCAGTCCCTGGAAAAAAAGAATTAACGCTACTCCTCCTCCCTAGAAATACTTGTATTAAGAGTGAGCAATGATTAATTGATTCCCTATGACACAGATCAGTTACTTGGCATTTCCAGTGCTCTGACTGTAGGATTTTCCTGCCTCGGTCAGGGTGTTTTTTACTAATCAGAAATACTTTGAGCCTGGTCTTTCTCCCGTTGAAGCTGCCGGGAGCATCCCCATGGAGCTGGGGGGGCAGCAGTCCCTTCGTTCCCGGTCCAGCGCAGCCTCTGGATGGGCCAGATGGATCATTTTGGTGCTGCCAGGGCTGGAACCTCGGCACCGGGATAAAAATGAAGAAGTGCCTTTCCGCTGCTCCTCGCCCAGCACTGCCCGGAGAGGCAAGAGCAGCCGCTGAAGCCAGGAGAGGTTGCTGCTGCTGGGCTGGGAGAGGAATACCGGGCACCCTATGCTGGGATCCAGTCGCTGCCCTCCAGGTTGTGCCTTAGATGATTTTTTGCTAATAAGCAGCGGGATTTTTTTTTTTAATGCCCTTTTTTAAAAAGGATTTTTTTTTTTTTTTCTAATCAACCTTGCCCGTCACCAGTTCCTTGCGGCCAAGTCCGACTGCTCGCTGTTCTTCCTCGCTTCCTCCTGCACGACCCCTCCGGTCAAAACAAAACTTGGGCTGAGCGTCACTGGTGATCCCAGTTCAGCTTTCCATGGTGACTCTGCTGCGGCGATCCCCGCGCTCACAGCAGGGTGGGCCCATGGGAGTGGGGGAGGCTGTACTGGGAGACACCGTAAAGCCCGGGAAAGGCTTTTTCTCCGAGAAGGGCAGCAAGCAAAAACTGGGGATGCTGCTTACGTGCTTTCATGGGTATCCTCCCACCTGGCAGGATCAGATCCCCCTTTTCCTCTGCCCATGCTCTTCCCAGCCAAAAGGCATATTAAAAGACAAACCAGCAAAATGGCAGCGTGAGGTGGGTCTGAGCAGCTGTACCCGGGAATTCGGGCGAGAGGTGCCTCAAGCACGTGCCCCCATCTGTACCCGTAGCCCTACGTAGCTACAGGTGACCTGATTTTTCTTTGTAGCTGGTGTCTTTGCATCTGATTTTACTCTGTAGCTGCGGGATGGCGATGCTGGACCTGGCTGGCGGATGGCAGAGAAGCCCTTGGGTCCCCCCAGTCGTGTTGGGGGTGCCGTTGCGCGAGGGGTGAAGGGGCTGAGCCGAGGGCCGGTGGCTGGTGCTGCTCCCGCCTCTGGCTGGTGGAAAGTTACCGCAGACCTTATCTTCTTTTTTCCAAACCACTCCCCACCCCCCAACATGGACTTTGCCGCTGTGCGTGAGGCTTTTCCGCTGACTGGCAGCTCCTGCGGTGACCTCGGCTGGGGCTGAGCAGCGTGACTCGGCACCGGCGCTTCACCTGGCCTGTCTGCGTCTCGCCCCGAGCGCATCCCGCTGGCACTGGTGCGTGTCTCGGTGGTGGCTGAGGTTTGAGCGCGACGCCCGGCGCAGCGGGGAGCCCCCTCGGCATCCTGCCTGCGGCCAGCGGAGGCTTTCCCAGGAAAGGGGCTGATCCCACTGTGCCGGTGGCCAGGAGCCACACTCAGGCGTGAGGGTTTTTTTTGCAGGGGGGAGAAACAACTGTGCACTTGTCAGTTATTGCCGCGGCCTGACTTGATGGTGTTTGTACTTGTCCTTTTTAGTAGACGCCCCATGACTGGTCAGAATGTGTTTCAAATGAAACGGAAATTGTGTTCTACTCTTCTTCTGCTTCAGTTTTAATTACAAACAGATCTGTGCTCAGTAAAAACAATCACGCTTCGGTTTGTCACGTGGAGAGCTACATCACACGCTACAACCGCGTTCACTGTGGCTGTGGTGTAGGGTCCGAAGGCTACAGATGCCATTGGGAATACTCTTGGGAAAAGCTTTTTTTTCTTTCATTTGTCAACTGTTTTTATTGTTTTGGTTTGGTTTTGGTTTTTTTTTTTTTTTTGTAATTTCTTTTNNNNTTTCTTTTTAACTATTAGGAGAAAAAAAAAAAAAAGCCCAAAGCTGTGTTATACCTCCAGAAAAATGTTGCAGTGCCCATGGCAGAAGCGGAAAGCACACTCGCACCCGTGCCTTTTACACTGGGGCCCTCTGGCAGGGACCTGGAAGACAAGAGCAATACTCCCATTTCTGATTGCAATATTTGTAATTTTTTAAGTAGGGAAATAGTGCTGTTGCCGCTCCTCTTAGAATAATCACATGGTTAACACCCCCCTCCCCCCCCCGCAGTAAATCCAAACGGTTACAGCAAAATACAAATGTTGTATTGTCCTTTTAAAATAGTGTAGTGTACTGATTACCTCTGATTAAAATAGAGTATGTGAACTAGGTTTGGGTTTTTTTTTTTTTTTTTATAGCGTATTTATTAAAGACATGAGACTGGAATTTGTACCTCAACTGATGCATCTCATGATTGAATAAATTCTGAACTTGATACTCTGCTACAAAACACTCATTTTAGTACAAATAAATATTTATATGTGCAACTGATTCTCACTTCACAATT
>VXBH01009185.1:756569-782062 GCA_013400035.1 Rynchops niger
ACCCCGACCCCGGGGCTCCCAAGCCCCAGCCAGGGAGAAGACGCCCTTGCCCAAGCCAGTCTCAAAAAAAAAGAAAAAAACCAAACAAACCAACCCCAAAAAAAGCCATTATTTACAGAATTCAAACCCTGGTGAACGTTACAGAAAATGGATCAACAAAAAAAACGTGGACCAAACAAACACCCCATTTATTTACCTGGTCCTTAAGACCTACGCCAAAGGTTTCTGTTTGTGCTGCAGCATTGGCCTGGCAAAACCAGCCGCTTTACAGCTCGGGGACAATTTGGGTACGGTCTGTACCGTACACACAGGTGACTGCTATGGCTGAAAGGGTCCCAAACACCTAATTTGCCTGCTGGGAATGCCTGTGCCTCTTCTGGCCCGAGGTTCGACCTTTAAACTCCCCAGAAAGACCTGTTTCCTCATACAAAACTTTGTTTTACAACTCGGGAGACTCAGCAGGGGCCGTGCCTGTGACACGATGCCGGGTTTGAGCTGCCGGAGAGGGGTACGGTTCGCCCCGCTCCAAGGTGGGATCAGATGGTGAGGAGCCAGGACAGCTGGAGACGTGGAATTAAAGCAGCCACCTCCCCGCACGGAGGAACCGTGGACCTGCCCCAGCTGCCAGGAGGGGCTGCGCTTCGATGAGGGCTCGCCATGGCGGGTAAGGATGGAAAAGTCCTTGGAAAAGTGGAAATGACAGTCCAGCTGCGGGAAGCGTCCTTGGGAGCGATTAGAAACAACAACCCCTTGCACCTCTTCAAAGCAGTCCCTGCAGCGGTGCGTTACACGTGCACTTTCATTCACAAGGTAAAGGCGAGACGGTTTTTTTGGAAACATACAAAAAAGGAGATCGGGGCTCAGCTGGCGCCTACAGGACGCCCCTAGCACCTGCAAACCATCACAGGTTTGTTCCTATTCCTGTGCGCTCACTCTGACATTTAAACAAACGCACTTGAGGACGCGCTTCCTGCTCTTAGAACCGACGGGGCAGGCATTCGTCAGCCGAAGGACCCTGCCCCGAGGACAAAGGCACGGGTCATCACAGCACCCCCCCGACACTTCTCGGGCATAACAACGACCACGAGGGACGGGGAGAACTTCAGTCCAGCCAGAAAATGAATAGCTGGAGAACTTCATCTGGCACGTGGGCAATTTCCGCCCTCCCCAGAAGCCAGCTTCCAGTAAGCAGCACTATTCGCACGTTCAAGCTGAAGGCCAGTCCTTGAACTCGGGCTCTCCCCGAGCTCACGTCACCAGCAATGTGGTGTGTGAGATTAGCATTCCAGAGCCCAGGCTTTTTAGATTGCCATAGCCCAGGGCTTCCCGCTGCGCCTAAGTCACTGCGTCCTTGTGTTCAAACAATATGCATTCACCATAGACTTCCCCCCCACCCCCCATCAAAAAGCGAAGGAATTATTAAAAAAAACAACCCCTGTTTGGTACCCAAGTAGATGAAATTGGGTCAAACGAAGACCTACTGCAGCCGGTGTATCAGAGGAAAGGACACCAGGGAGAAAGCAGGACTCAAGGGGAACGGTCATCAGCACCTGATCCCCTCCGAGGGTGGGCTCCAGCTGTCTTTATTTTATTTCACATCACATTCCCTTTTACATTGTTACCTGCTTTCAACACACACCTCCCCTCAAGAGCGAGCAGAGCTGGGACACAGTGTGCCACCCTGGGGGTTCAAGCAATTCCCGTTACATATTGGTGTCGAATTAGTGCACAGCTAGTAAAATTATAAGAAGAAAAAAAAAAAATCAAGTTATTGAAAACCCGCTGACAATAACTTCACCGAAACACTTTTACCACTTACATTTTCAACCCTTTGCCTTTATCACTACGTAACGTTACATGAATTTACTAGAACTGTTACCAGCAAGTACAGCAGAACATCGCTAAAAATCACATTTATAAGCCTAAAATCCATTCCCTTTTCTTCAGTGTTGCAGATCAGAGCACGTGACAGAGCAGAGCATCACAAACCATCCCCCCACGCCTCAGAGCGATGCCTGTGACCCTTCATGGGACGGCACCACAGCACAGCAGCGGGTCTGCCAGAGGAGATGAAATAGCAGCAAGCCCTCGTTACAACGCTTAATAGATCAGAAAGCCGCAATTTCAGAGAGCTTATAAGATGTGGGGCTTTACGAAAGACCAGTTAAGATTCTATTCTAATTACTCGCGGTCAAGGCAAAAACAAAAAATAAAACCAGCATTCATTTAAAAAGCCTCAAAAAGCTGAATCCATACAAAATGAAGAGTATTCAAACATTTTAACAGTAGTTCACTACCTTTCCTAAATGGCACCAGATCTCAAGTGGTTATGTGAAAGAAAAATCAGTAACATCTCAAATTTTGCCCGTTATTCTAGAAGCAGAATTTCTCTCTTCGTAGTTGCTACTAAAAGGAAGAAATAAATGTGAGCCAAGTATCGACGAATCTTTAATCTATACATGTTCTGATTTGGTTCGATTCAGTGAGTAGAAAAGATTTTCCACACCCAAGTTATCTACAGATTACGTCTATATATATAAAAAAAAAAAAAAAAAAAGTGTGGATATATACATTTCATACGCACACACACGCGCGCGCGCACACGCTCGTACATATATACACAGACTGGTAATGGATCGTCCTCCCTCCGCAGCGGTGACCCACCGAACCCGTGCGCCCCATCAGAACCTGCTTTAAGGCTACACAGTGTATCGATTATGGGACAAGACACAGGCAGTTGCTCTTGGTCTGGGCTATAATTGTTCCACGTCGTGATCTATTGTTTACACTTCTAGTTGCGTGTGATGAGATTTCAATAACTTAGGATTTGTTGTATAAAAACAATTCCAGAAACAGAACTCCCTTAGTCGAGGAATGTCCCTGCTCCCACCGCCCCCCACCCCCCGACATTGTTTTTGCTAATTGATTACAGAAGTCAAACTGAATCACAGCAGAAATGGCAAATGCACGCTCTCGTCTTAATCCAAACTAACGTGCATCAAAACATTCTGCAGCGTGGCATCCTTCGATTTCCTCATCTTCTCGATGGCCCTGTGGAGATCCTGCTGCTGCACAGGTCGAATTTCGTCTTCGTCATGGCTTTAAAAGGAATAAAGAAAGAAAGGAGAGAAAGAAAAAAAAAAAAGCAAGGTAATGATTCAGGTGCTGCGTAAGAGCTATTCAAACAAAGGGAAGTAAACGCTGACCACAGCAGCTCTGACACGGATCCATCATGACATGGAAACGTGCTCCCGTCCATATTACCTGCGAGAGGAGACGAGAGGAACATCACAGCAAAGGGATTTACGTGTGTGCAAGAGCGTTACCAGCACGTAAGCCTGGCAATACGGGGCAGTAATATCCCTTTCTTGTTGGTTCATGCCACCTCAAGCTTGACACCTTGGAACAAAGTCTTACTTTCACAGTCAAAATGAATAAAGGGAACTTATTTGTTGGGTTTTTTCATTGTAGAGTGGCAATTTGTCAAGAAAGAGAGAACTCCTGCTTTCTGTGAGTCATAGCGAGGTTTTCTAACCCTCTATAAACTTGCAATTCAAATCAAAAGAGTAAAAACTAATAATTGGGCAGCATGTAGCACTGGGAGCATTCGCAATTGCTGTTCAGCTATTGTAACAGACAGAATAAAGACACGTACGTCTCTTCTTCACAGGCGGAATTAACATATTCCCTGACACACAGGAGTGCTGCATCCCGGCACATTTCTTTCAGATCGCTGCCCGAGAAGCCGTCCGTCTCTTTAGCGACTTCGAGGAGATCGACACGCCTGTCCACCTGTCCAAACACAAAAGGGCAGAGCATGAAGATTCTGAAGTCACTTAACGTTCTTCATCAAGGACAAGAAACAGCCACCTGCAAGTCTTGTTACCTGCCCCAAGAAGATCTTTTTCAGTCTGGGACTTGTTTTGTTTTGGAGAGCTAAAAGAAAATTATTTTATTAACTTACGCTTTGAACCCTCCAAGTAGCTCATTTCATTAAACGAAACCGATGCTTTATCTCTTAAAACTCTGTAGCTGATAAAAAACCCAACAGGCAACCAGAATGTATTGGTATATTCTTCTACTGCCAAAGCTCCCGTGCGGTTTTGGAAGCCTACTGGGTGGCAGAAACTGGATCACAGGAAAAATGACCCAGTTTCCCAAATGCCCACACGAGTTTCCTGCAACAGCACTGCTTTTTTTGGTAAAGGGCTCAATTAGACCCTACATGCATCTTTTTGTCTACACACAACGCACACGACCCAACGGGTCTCCTTCCACAGCCCCAGCCCTTTCTTTTACGCATTATTTGAAAGAGAGCATTTTGTTTTCATAAATACTTCTTTTGACCAGTAACGCGGCAAGGCTGGAGAAAGTTCCTGTCACAACTACGTTTTGTCGTTGCCACCTTTCAGAGCGGAGTAAGAACTTTGAAAGCAGTTGTTCACTGTCTCAGCAACTCAGACAACAGGTTGTCTGCTGAGTTACTGCACAACCACTCCTACTTTATACGGCCATGAAACTTGGAAGCAAAATAGCGTGTCTAGCTCTGTGCACTGGATTGGAGAGTAAACACTTTCCAGCCAAGACCCCACATTTATTCAGTCCGTTTACAGGACCTCTGATAACAGCCCCTTCCAGCCCATTTTGCAACGCATCAGGATTTTATTTTCAAAAAAGTTAAAGCCAAACTAGTCTAATAAAAGGCTGAACTTCAGGGGTGACTTCTTTTAAGCGGGAAACTATTCCGTGGTAACAAAGGCAAACCCCCAAGTATAATATTTGCTGCTTCCAGCTACCCCTTCAACCCGTGCACTCCCCAGGATAACCCAAGAAGGCACCGACATCCACCGAGCACCCTTCCAATTCCCCACCATCCCTCCTGCCTTTCTTGAAGGACAAGGCTTACGGTGATCCTGTCCTGTCAGCTCAGATCTTGAGCTTGGACTTAAGCCCCAGCGCCATGACCTACGACTCGGCACGCGGCGCATCTGGTTCGGGTCTGGAGTGAGCCGTCTGGCTCTCCAGGCGGGGAAGTGAAGGCAAAAGGGGCAGCTGGCTTACACCAGAGTGCCTCTTACAGACACTACAGCCCAGCCATCTTGAAGTGCTTCGCTTCAAAGAGTGATCCTGCACACAAATACCAAAGCCAGTAAGTCAGCTGTGGATCCGCAACGTTTGCTCCATCTGGGGCCAAAGGCATTAACTAGGATTTCCCTTTGCGTGATGAAGAAGGAACAAGATTTTAAGATAGGCAGGGAAAACAGAGGGCATGACTACACCTGCCACGCGAAGGACTGCCAGGAAGTTTGTCACCCTGGCTGAAAGTAAGCTGGTCTTGAGAGATCCAATTCCGCCTCCTCCGATGGGATAACCAATACAGGCTGGTATTTTATTTCCCCTCTGAAAAATGTTGTTTGTGTGGCTGCGATCCACTACCAGACGCTTGATACACCGTGCGTTCTTTCAGGAGCCGATTTAGGCTTCTGCCGAAGGCCTTAAGGCCAAGGTGCTGCAACTCCCAGGCCCAGCTGCTGCGGCAAAGGAGCCACAGAGTCCACCTGCGTGCAACGGCTGAGTGCCTGCAGCTATTCGGGGAGCCTGTATAAAAGCCTATTATTTGGCATAACTCCCTAACAGCTCTTGAAAAGAAACTGGAGTCTAAAATCACCCCTTGCAAGAGACTGTTTAGTTTGTTTGAGATTTTCTGCAAGTAGGTCAGCTCTTCCTCCACAACTCCTTTGGCATTTTGCATCCATTCCGTTTCTGCCTAGTACTCTGCAAAAAAGGCAATCTAGATTCTCATCCTACACAAACAATCCAAAATGACCCTTTGCAAAGCAATCTCCCCAGCGTCTCAGCCATTCGCAACGATGAGCTGTGATTCTTAGAAAATATAAGTTGGTTTTTACTAACGAATGATATTTTTTTAGAATAGACCTCAATCAAGACACACTTTGCAACATTAACTTCAAGACAAGTAGTGCTGCAGACTAAATTTGTCAGGAGCCTCCGACAACGCAGGTCCCATATCCTGCCAACACATGCTACCAGATGTGCTCACAGCTACTCCTTCCCCTCATCTTGGGCTGCAGATGGTGACACGAACACCATACAGTATTAGTAGCACCATCCAGAGTAGTTTTCCACTGAAGGAAATATGAGCTACGGACCAAAGTGCAAAAAGCAGCACTGTCAGAAATTGTCATTCCTCCTTTCTTGACTTGAGCCAATAGACTGTACAGAGTTAAAAAAAAAAGTCAGTATCTCTTCTCCCTGCATCGTGATTTCTTTCACTGCCCAAAGTGATTTCCAAACATGGTTAACTTTCAGCGTCTTTAGAGAGATAAATGTATTATCTTGTTATATAACAAGAAAATGGAGACAGAGAAATTAAGTAATTTTCCTCGGAGATGGTGATTCATCACAAAATCCAAGACTACTGCACTGACTGAGGCTCAGGCTTAAACCAGTAGGCAACTCTACTGCTTGAATTTAACACCACACCTAAAACCACAAAACACGCCTAAGTTATAACCAGAAATACCCACACAGATAATCCCTACCTTACTCCAAGACAGTCAATCATAAAACACGTTAACTCCAGAGCCTGCACTCATGAAAACAGTAATACAACAAATTAACCATTAAAGGGGTCTACTTACATTTTCATTTTTCAAAATCAGCTTCAAGATTGCTTCTCGCTGTTTCAGAGCCTTAAACAAAAGAGATTAAAGTTACCAGAGTACAAAAATAAATGTACATCACATCTATCTCAATTTTGTACTGCATGGGCTTTCAGTCATAATTCAGTGACACAAGCTGGTCCCTCAAACGGGAGACGCGATACGTGCTAAGGTGACTGACCTGATGGCAAATCACTCCAAAAAACGAGATCTAGGGTACTCTGACTCCAGCAGCACACAAAACTAAACATCTGAGCATACACATTTACACTGACTGCAGGGAAAGGGAAAATGCACTGACATTTAGCCTTACTTTGCCCTAAGTTTCTGAAAGCAGCTGTCTCCAAACACTTCCCATCACCTTTAATGGAGGGCAGACTCTCTAGATCTAGGGGATGCTTTCAATAATCCGCTAAATCAGATGAAGAGGATGCTTAAAAAAAAAAAAAAATAATTAAATTCTACAGATGATGCTTGGTAAATTTTAAACTATATAAATCACATACTGTGATGAGGTTACTGAAAGAAACAGTTCAGTCCTGAGCATATCCTTAATAGCGAGGCAAAACACATGGCAGCAAAGACGCTGCATTTCGTGACTCACAAAACCAAACTTGTTTCAAACTCACTTTCATTGCTAAAAAGGGAGAAAACTGCCCCATAGATCCTCTGCCTCAAAAAAATACTCCTTCCATTTCCCTCTGCCGTGCAGATAATTTCTTATGAGGAACTGTGGGCATTTTCATCTCATGCTTAGTTATAAAATCTGCATGGCTTTAGCTACTCTTCAGCTACCTGTGCACACTTCCAGTCCACAGCACAGAAATCACCAACCCCTGTAACTCTGAGGCACTATTACCTGCGTGTAATTCACTCTTATAACGATGGTTCTTGATAGAAAGACACGATGAAGTACTAAAATACACATCCTTGCACCTTACTAACTCAGGCAAAACTTGAAGATGAGCAAGGTGCATGAAGCCCTATGAGCAGGCCTTGCAGAAAAGTCGTTTCTAGGTTATAAATGCTTTGTTTCAAAAAGTATCCGCCCACAAGGAGTGAAAGCCAGTTCAAACAAGATAGGTCTGGGAACACGACTACTCTTGCACAATCAGGAAGAGTTTTACTCCTTCAGTTTTGTCTCTAAGTTTGTGAGGAAAAAAAAAAAGGAAAAAAGAATAATGAAGGGTATTTCTGTTGCCAGGAGGGAATACTGACAATCACGACTGAACTCTCTGTAATGTTGATATAAAGATGGCTTGTGATATCGCTAAGTGTGTGAAGGCGACTAAAATACCTTGAAAAGGATGGCAATAGCAAAATTTATATTAAGGCTAACTTGTGAGGACTGACCTAATTGATAAAGACCTTAATTACCGCCTGTTTGGCACAAATCATATGCAGAATAGAAACAGTTTTCCAGATCGCTTGCTGCGCCTGACTGTGGAAAGGCTTCAGCAGAACGCAGGCTTTAATATATAGATTTCATTCCCTCTCCTCGAAAATTAAATACTGCGTATCCCAGAAGGTAAAAAAAGGTAGTCAATATGTACCTGCTTCTTGACACTGTATGACCTGGGTGTTGCTCTCCCCTGTAGGCCAGTGTGTGCAGTTGCTTTTGTGCTTTTTGTGGTTGTTTTCAAGTTAAAACTAAGCTCTTTCCAGAGTGCAGTGTCTAAGCCACTCACTCCGTTCTTAAAATGAAGAAAATGGGTGGGAAGCTCTCAGAGCACATGGCATTATTTCAGACAAAAGATCCAAGGAACCTAGATTTCTGGGAGAAACTTCACCTTAAAAAGCCAAGTTATATACGGGCTTCTAAAAAACTAAAACCAGATCAAAATAATACAGCGTTTCTCTGAAAAAAATACAGAGACGTGCATTCCCTGGCTGATAGGGCACCTGCCTGTATGACTTACAGGTTGGTTGATGTGAAACCGGGTTGGCATTCTTCTCATGATTGCAGAGTCAAGATCCTGAGGACGGTTGGTGGCTCCCATCACTATTACCTGCATACACCAACAGAAAAAACTAGTCAGCCTGAAACCAGCTTTCGAAAACATTGCCGTATTGGGAGTTTCAAAACCAAACATGTGACTCTTCCGCACTTTATCAGGAACATCGACATTTAAAGAAGTTACATAAGGTTTCTTGGTACTGATTTCAGCAAGTGGATTTAAACAGGCAGCTTAGGAGAGCACCAGTACCTCAGAGTACCAGATTTTTATGTTAGTCTGAAGCCTTTTGAGCCCAAGTTGAAAGTTCAAACTCCAAGCAGTAACCCAAAACTTCTGCTTATAAATCTTGGCAACGTCTCCTTAGTTCCTGGTGGTCTGGAAGGAGCTTGACAGGAGAAGTTTTGATAAGGTATTAAAAAATGTGGCATTTTTGTGCTACGTGGAAAAAAGGCAGTCCGTTCACCAACCAAACCGGCAGCTTTCACACGCACAAAACTGTTGTTTCCTTTTTTTTTAAGCGTTAAAAAAAGCATTAAAAGTCAATAAGAGCCTATATGCACGGGTATATTGTAACAGCAGTAGATGTGTGCAAGCCAAGTTCAATACAAGGAGAGTATTTACCTTATTTAACCACATTCCAGTTATTAGTTTAAGAACAAATTTACTTCCCATTCGCATCAGCCTTGTTTTCTCATTTGTTATTGTAAGTTATGTACATTGTAAATACCCAGACGTGAAAGTGAAAAATGTCAGGGAAATTAACCTCCTATCAATACAGCTTCCTGACGTGCTGCTCTTTTGTTTGGGGTCACTGTTCCACAACGAGCCCTGGCAACTCCAGCAGCCCCTGGCCAGGCTGGGCTGTGTCCCGCAGCAGAGTCACCCTGCCACCTAGAGGCTTAATTACACGGTGGCAAATTGCTACACGCAGAAAAAGCCAAAAGGCGAATTTTTCACCAGGGCTCCTCTGGCAGCTTTCACCTCCTACAAAGCATTAGGCTTTGCCTTCGCCTGCGCGCCAAACACAGGCTGATGTTTGGCTGAGCTGCCTCTTGCAAAGATGCATCTCTGTGCATCACTGGGGTCTGCACCAAGGTCCAACGTTGGACCCCAATTTGCTCCCTCTGTGCTACCGGAGCTGAGGAGCCTTCCCAAAACCAGCTACGTGTGCAGGTTCTGTGAATGTGGGAATCCCCCAGGGCACAGATGCGGCTGTACAGGGCTTCCAGACTTGAACTGTCCCTTCAAGTAGCACAGCTCTGTTATCCAGGCACCGCGCCTCAAGTTCCTGCCGGACTCAAGACTCCATCCTTGGCAGGTATGGCCAAAAGCTGAACGTGCTTTTCAGGTGTAATCAACACAGGAACAAATAACACACATCCCAATGCTTATTTACAATTTCCTGCTAGCATTTGAAATTTTTGTTACCATAACAAAAGCCAAATTTTATTCTTATTCAAAGGAAATTTGTTTGGCAAGAATCAGACAAGTAACCGAAAGCTCCCAAGTAGACATATGTAAATAACAAAAATTGCCCAGTGAGCTGGCTGTCAAAAGCTGAGACAATGCAAACGTCAAAACCGTCGCATAAAGAACACTTCCTGAATTGCAACGCCATCTCGGGGAGGAGCCTGAAATACGGTATTGAAACAAAACACTCCTGCTGAAAAACTCCCCAGAAACCTGAAGCAACCCCTGCGGTGTCTCCGGCCAATTGTTTGCATTGCATTTTACTTGGTGGACCCCTGCCACCACTCTTGTAAGGGGCAAGAGTGACTTGTTGAGGCTCTGCATGCTGAACTCGAGAGATAGGTAAGATGACATATTGTCTTACTGCAGGGAATGAACAATCTGACTTGCTCCAAGAGGTTGTCAGCGTATTGGGGAAAAAAGATAATACATTCAAACACTGGAAGAAATGTGCGCTTGCAAGATCATATTAGCTTCCAGTTAAGTGTTCATACCATTGGCCTCTTATTAACAGCAAGCAAACACTCTGCTTTCAAGCCCCTCAGTATATATATTCACTGCTTTCTACTCAGTCTTTAAAGAAACAACTGAAAAAAATCTTTTGCACAAGCTTGAGAGAGGAGGAAAAGCAGATTTTACAGAGAAAGAACTAACAGAGGTCAGAGCGTCAGAACCCATTCCCAGAAAAATAGAGATTAAAAAGGCGGAAGATTTTAAAATTGGAGAATAAAAATCATTTTTAAAGGCCTTAAAAAGATTGATCCGGGTGACAGTTTAAAAACATACCAAGCAGGCTTTCAACTACGCTACATCCAAGTCATTTATATTATATATGCTTACCTTTGTTTTTACAGCACCAGCAGCTTTTGCATTTTTTTCTCTCTCCAAAATACAATAATTCTATTGAGATTATGGGAGGGGGACGGAAGTGTACAGAAATAACGGGATGGAAGCATGGTTCCGTTTAACAGAATTTGCCTCCGAAGTCTAGTGCTTGTCTAATGCTAGTCCCATCTTTTCTGGAAACAAACCAACCAACCTGCAATTGGGATGAATACTCAGATCTTTCAGTACCTTTCCTGAACTCAGGGATTCACTTCTCCTCAAGAAAATATTGTTGACAAAATGTTTTTCAAAACGGTTTACAAAGTCACAATTCTGACAGCTCAAACTATACAGCTATATTACTGAGACTTAAGACACTTCTGAAAATAACACCTCTTAATTAAAACCAAAATACCTACAGAAACAGACTTCTCAAGAAGAAAAATCATCTAATTCCCATAATATATGGGTAATCGCTAATACTGACAGGTAAAGAATCTTTTGGCAATTACTACTACATGCAATCAGTATCTCTTCCCAAACGGCCCAATGCACAATAACTGAGAGGGAAGAATCGCGTTACTTTTCCCATCATCCTTTGTACTTACTTGGCAGTTGTAATCAGTGTCCAGTCCATCCCACAGACTCATGAACTGAGCTTTCATCATAGCTGTAGCTTCATGGTCAGAACTCGACCGACTTCGTAAGAAGGAATCTGTATTAAAGGATTCGGTAAAGCATTTTACTTTCAATCCGGCCATAAACTACGCTGTTTGATTTCTCACGTGCAGACCTGTGCTATTCTCTATCTTATAAACACAATTTTAATAAACATTGTCAAAAAGTGACAAATATTTCTCACGATGAAGAACAGCAAAGCGGAATCCCACCATATTTTTAAGCACATCTTTTACATTACATTACATTACACGACTATGTACTTATTGCATAAAATTGTCCCAAATCTTGTGCTCCAAATTTTCCCTACCCTGAATTCACGGAAAGCGTAACCTTAATTTCTCATGCAACTTCTCATGGAAGCATTCAGACCCTGGCAAGCTAGAAAACACCAAGGCACAGGAGAACAGCAAGCTGCAAGATTGACATAAAGTAGGCTACACACTTTGTTATTCAGAGCTCTAACTCTGCTAGTGGTTGCCTGAAGAATTCCCAACAGTTAGAAAGAGATGACATTTTTCACACCTGTATAAAAGGATAAAAAACATCCTAAGAACATGGCCCCTTCATAAATCTGGTCTGTGGAAAGGGTAAAAGCTTCTCCAGGCTCCGTTTCTGCAAGCCCTACAACTCACTCTAAGAAGTTTTAGCTGAACTGCTCAAGTTCACAGGGACTCAAACACTAATGTGACAAGCCCAAATGCACTGTACAACTGGACCTTTGATGTCTTCCTTGTTGAACTTCTCCTCCTACTTCTTCAGCCTTATTAAACTATTATTTCTGAGCTCTCCTAAACCTGCATTTTATTTTCCATTATGTGCCCTCACGGCAGAAGTGTTAGGAGTGTATTTAGTGATGCGTTTCCTGAAGAAGTAGTTCCCTTAACAGAAGAAAAGCCTTCCTCATGAACCACGCTAGCCCAACCAAAAATAAGCAGCAACTTATTTTACTTGCAATTTCCTCCACTAACATGAGGAAGAAATACACTGTTTTTCATAATTTGACATATTACTTTACAATATTATTTATATTACTAAACCTTGTTCCATTATCACTCTTTTTAAGGAAAAGATGACAGTAGATCCATATACCCATCAATTTGAACCTACAGTTTCATGTCACTCTGCTATAGTTACTTACCAAAAAAAAAAAAAAAAAAAAAAAAGAAAAAAAGATTCTTTTACCTATTTCATCAATAAAAATGATAGACGGTTGGAGCTTTACAGCAAGGGAGAAGACAGCAGCAGCCAATTTTTGAGACTCTCCATACCATTTGTCCGTCAGTGTTGATGGCTGGAGATTAATAAATCGACAACCTGCTTCCTTTGCCGTAGCTTTGGCGATCAGCGTTTTGCCACAACCAGGAGGGCCATAGAGAAGTACTCCTGAAAAAGTAACGGTGTTAACGCTCTCTGTTCACTGTACTGAAAACATGCTTTGGTATGACAGACCTGAGAGTGTCCAGGCTTGCATTTTATCCAAGTTTTTAAAAGATAAGAAACCAAGTTACACAGCGTTCCACCAAACCAAATACAGAGTTATTTAAGACAACCTTATTATAAAATTAAAGCTAAGAATATCTAAAAACAGGTATGGTGCAATTGAAAGGAGATATTAGTCTGAAAGCTGACTCTTATTACTGAGACCACTAACGTTACATAAAACTAAAACCCTCTTTATTTCCTCTAAGCATTTGACAGGCCTTGTTTATAGCCAGTTTGTCTTGCTAATAAAACTTAGCACAGAGAGGGAAGAAAAGAAAAAAAAAAGGAGCTCATACACATCTTAAATTACCCACAATTAAATATGACATCTCATATTATTTTTAAACGTGTCACAGAGAAAGAATTCACAGTAGTGTTTTTCTAACATAGTTGTAAAGAAAACAATTTAAAGAAGAAAAAAAAATAAGTCAAACAAGCCTGAAACAGAAGAGAATTACTAGGAGTTTTTTTCTGTTTATGTGACTGACAACCACAAACATAATTACTCTGAAGCAATAACTTCCTATTAACACGCAGTAATAAAACTGGGGAGCTTGCTCTATATGGAAAGTCTGCTTTAAAAAGATAAATAAAACCATAATTTTTTCCTTCAGCTTAGATCATGACATTGAAGTAATTTTCCAGTAATTTTCAGTTTGTGACTTAAACAGAAAGTTGCCTGGAAAAACTAAACCAGTTACAAAAGTGCTTAATTTTCCATCACTTAGGACACAAAACACAGATGGTCATGGACACAGGCAGTAATTAATAGTTTTCAGAGCATTTTCAGAAGACAATATTCCAGGGATCAGAGCAGTAGAGATAAACTTTGGCATTTTCTCCAACGTTTTAGGTTCAAATTCTGCTTGTTTGCAGTAACATACAGCAAATATGGCTGTAAGGATTCCAGCAGAGAGACTGGAACTTCTGTTTTACTGTTGGAAAGTTAATTTGTCACCCGCCGGTTTCCTTACTGCCTCAATACTGTGCAACTCAGCTCCAGAGAAAATCAAGGCATCTACAGAATAAAAATGGAATCTCCGTCTCTTTGAATGACTGGAATTTCTAGGACTAGAACAGAGAGATGTCTGCAAGATTAGCCTACATTGATGTCTCATGTTTATGTTTCTACGACACCACAGACATATTAACCAAGAGTACAAAGCTGTACAGCAGTGAGCTATAAGCTCACCTCTGCCAAAGCACAGTGAGCTATAAGCTCACCTCTGCCAAAGCACAAGATGGGGTATAACAGGAAAAAAAAGCTGACAACTGAGGCAGTTAAAAATGCAGGCTACATAGATTACTGCACCAAAATGTACTATCAGTAACTGAAACGCAATTATTGCTTCATTATTAGATTAAACTTATTCACTAGAGCTTGATTTCACGGCAAGAGAAGAGGAAAAACCTGAGGGTTTTCCGTGGCATCAGTCCTAATGGTTGCACTTTGGACTGGCAACGCACTTCCTCTTTCCTTTCTGGGTAATTGTAACCTTTTTTTTTTTTTTTTTTAAATACCAACATATAAATTCTTAATATTTCCTTCCTACCTTTTGGTGGCTGTAAGAGCCTGGAATTCTCAAACAAGTATTTCTTCTTGATGGGCAAAATGACAGTGTCTTTCAAATCTGTAATAACATCATCCAAGCCTGCAATATCACTCCAGGTTACCTAATATAGAAAAACAGCATTAGAAATTACCATCACAGTCCCTGCCAACAAAAAATATTGACAAGCTTAAAAGCAGTGCAAGGCCCCAAAAATAAAAAAGTAATTAAAACCCCCTCAGCTCTCAACAATGCAACTTTAGTTCTAAATTACAGAAATATTTTCAACATAAATATATATGACAAATATTGTAACCCAAAGTCAAAATCAAGATCTTCCACATCTGAAGTGCTTCTGTTAGAGCAGCATGGAAAAGAGTTTCTTACATGCATGCTAAGTGGGTCTACAAGATGTGCAGCAATACTCATTTCATATTCAGTAAGCTTGACGTTTTTCACTCCAATTTGCTTCATTAGTTTTTCAGCCTGGGGGAAATAAAACGCCAAGAAAAATCAGAGAAAGAAACTGGATGCTTAATTCAAGAATTAGTTTTTAAAGAACAGATACTTGGTATCTGAAAAGCTCCTCCGTAAGTCATATCTGAGAAGAGGTTAAGTATTTCGGAAGTAAAAGGTTCTGCTATTTCCTAATGACTTCTTGTCACTTGAGTGAAACTAAGTCACGTGTCTCAGTTCCCATCACGTGTCACACCAGCCCTCCCAGCCCCAAAAACACAAGTCATACATTATGACCTGAAAAGCAACCAAAATAAACATCAGAACATGGGAGTCTTCTGTTCAGAACAGGTTTGCAGACACACAGGTAACCTCGGTACAAAATAACTTCCATAATCTCTACAGGACTTTCAAAGCTGAAACAGGTATGTTACGCTTAAAAAAAAAAAGCTCATAAAGTCCTAACAAACTTTGTACAGAATTCAGATAAAAAGCTGGAAATGGGTTATTAAATAGAACACTATGGAGTTCTTCCACATACTTAATTATCTTCCTTCACAACCCTGCAAATAATACACACGCACTTTAACAGAAGACATAATTGTGTTATTATAAAGAGCATGCCTCCCCAAACCTCCACAGCACTGTATCAAGGAAAGATTAGTACATTTAAAAAAAAAAAAAAAAAGAAAAAAAAAAAAGGTAATTCACAGAAGCCAGCCATATTTTTTTTTCCTATGCATTCAATGTCGTCTTTTTCCCAATTTAAAAGGAAAAGTCATTTGTTGTGTTAACACACTTTCACAATTCCATTTCTCTTTATACTCAGACTTGCGGTTAAGTCTGACATGTGCTTGGGATATTACAACCTCTTATATAATAGCTGGCACTAGCACAGATTGTGAAAGCCGATTTTTAAAGCAGGGACAATTTTTTAACTAAAGATTTTGTTAAAAAAAAAAGCAAACCCACCCAAACCAGAAAACAAAGAAAGAAAAAAAAAAAAAAGTTGCAACATTTCCTTCAGTACTTTCCAAAGGAAACATTTAACTTTTGGTTTTGAAATGCACCTAAATCTTTTCCCAGATCATTAACCACCATGAATCACTCTAGTTCAACATAAGAAATGAGGCGTTTCACTTTTTTTTTTTTTCCTCCCTTTTCCAGAGCATTTTGACTGCTACTGAAGGTGGGGGGGAGAACAGAGGTAGAGGGACAAAGTGCAAGCTATTCTTTAAAAGGCATTTGGACAGCAGTGATCCTCTCTGTCATGAGTAACTACTGGCTCTGCCTCTACCATTAAGTTGCCAAAAAGCAGCAGAGAATTAAGGTATTTCTGCTCAAGGTTTTAAAAGGCAACCAAGAGACTGACGAGAGCGTTATTTAATGAGACTGCTGCTTAGCAAAGTTGTCAGAAGCAGAAATGGCACTGGGACCACACACTTGCAGGTAAGTAGAGACAACATCACGCTCCAGTTCAACAGTTTTTCCACCACTTCAAGCTAGGAATTTTAACTTGTTATAAAATGTAAGCACTGAAAACGCTATAGCAGCCTAGTTACTGAGATTTACTAAAAAATAATTCTTTTTTTTTTATTATTCCACATACTTTTGTCAATTATTTTGTTGGTTATTGCAAATCCAGTTTTCAGTTAGCAGATTTCTCTGTATGAACGGTAAAGAACAAGACAGCATTTCACAGAAATATTTATGAATAAAATCCTACCTGTTTCTGAGCTTCTACTTTTTGCTTTCTGGTCGGATCAATGGCATCAACCATCCATTTAATGGTAAAATATGTTACAGCACCAAATATGGTTAAACGAAAAATTAATCCAACCACTTCATTCCGGCTCAGGGGACGTGAAAATGCTTCAGCATGGACCATTTTGCCTCTCAACACTAAATGTAAAAAAGCACAGGAAGGGACAGAAAGAAGAAAATTAAAGCTGCCTTATATTTAAACACCATTTTATAAAAAACATTTCCCGTGCACACAGTAGGCATAAAGCTTATCGTGAAGTTATAAGGAAATATCTAAACAACAGCACAACCCCAAGATATAAAACTGAGCAAGATTAAAACGTGCAGCACCGAGTATAACAATGGTTTCACTTCCACTTTCACCGAGCAGAAAAGAAATGGCAGCAACAATTTGAGGCCTTACTTCTTGACTGAGTACATGCAAAAAAGTCTTGATTTCACTCTTCCCTCAAGAAATCTGCCTTCCTTTCAGCTATACAATACCCTAATAAAGTAATAATGATTACTTTATTTCAGTGCCAAGTTTGCATTCCCATTAAGACTGGCATTTTGTGACGTTAGTGACCCAAGAATGCCAAGTCATGGAGACAAAGGTAACTACATTATTTAAACAGGAAGTTCTTTTTAGAAGAAGTTTAAAGGAAAGGCAGCCAATTGCCACACTACGGAGCGAGCAACGACTTGTATTTCAAGAAAATGAGGTTAAGCGCTGGAGCCTGCACCTAGCAGAATATATTTTCAGTTATTAATATCCCCAGAAAACTGAAAATGCTGGATATGGCACACAGCTATCAAGGGAAAAGCCTGTCTGCTGTATGAGCCAAACCCAGAAAGTACAGCACCTTCAAGTTCAGTGAGCATGCCTCAGAGAGGAAAAATCTCTTCATAAAACATTGACAAATGACTTACAAAACCAGGGCCCTCTTTCTGCAGTCCACTTTCTCCTCAGCTGGTGGGGTTTCCACTTGAGAATCCCCAGCTCTCTCTTTGCTCGCTGCCTGATTTCCCCACTCCAAGGGCAAAACCAGTGGCAATTCCTTTGGCAGCTTCCAATGCTCTCTGGCTGGTCTCCAAATGGAGCTGTCAGCCAGGGAAAAGCCAAGCTACGTAGAGCCAAGATATTCTTGAATTCTCCCCCTCACTTGGCTAGCAGTCGCACGATGTCGACCCTGTATTTGACTCAAGGCATAGAGCCCGTTTACAAAGATTTGGCAGGCTGCAATTAAGAGAACCACCGCGATACATTTACCAAAAGACACCAGCGGCTCGCTACGATATTCCAGTGCGCAGACTTCTAAAACAGTTTCGGTTTTCTTTTTAACTCCTCATTCTCTGTTTAGAAATTTAAGCATCGAGGCAGTTGCTGTGCATACCTACTTGGAAATCAGATAAAATTTGCATGCTTAGGCATCTAAGTAAGTGATACAGAGCTAGGAGGTTCTGCATGTCCTCTTAAGCCTGATATATTAAAATAAAAGGGCAAACAAGAAAAAAAGCTTCCAAAAAAGCCCAAGAACCCTATGAAAAAAACCCCCACTTTTAATACAATCCTTGCCCTGAATACCAATTGTAAGAAAAAAAAAACCCAAACGTTAGCCGGAGAGAAATGTAAGCATAACCTTTCCAAACGAAGCTCTCCTCGCCCCACGCGAATTTTAGTATGTATTTTCTGGGCAGAAGGCCGAGATAACGAGCAGGACAGCTAATTGCACAGCAACCCTCAGCTCCCGACGGCTGGTTCCCGTTCCGTTCCCTCAGGGCAGCCGCGGGACAGGTCGGTCCCCGGGAGGACAGCCCGGCCTCTCCCCATTTCCCCTTCAAGGGCTCGGCTTCTACCCGCCCGGGGCCGCTTCCCGGACAGGCCGCCCAGACCGGGCGGGGGCCGGAGGTGACGGGAGGGAAGGGGCATGGCCACCCTGCCCAGCTGAGGGCAGGAGCAGGCCTCGGGGAGCCCCCGGGGCCCGGCCATGGCGGCACGGTGAGGGGAAGGCGGCACCGCTGAGGGCCGGACCCGCCGCCCGTGACCTTCCCGCCGCCCGGTAGTTGTCGGCGAGGCGACGGGCGGCCGGCCAGGCTCTCGCTCTCGCTCCCGCCGGTCACTCACCCCTCGGGCCGGTCTCGCGGAGGGAAGAAGGGAGGAAGAAGGGAGGAAGGAGGAAGGAAGGCGGCGACGGCGACAACCCGAACGCGGGCTTCGGCTCGGGCTCGGTGGCGCGTCCCGCGCTTCCCCCCTCCGGCCGGCTCCCGCCGCCCCGCAACCAAGGTTCCGCCCGCCAGAAAAACGGTTGCAATAAGGGAACGTTTGGGAAAACGAGGGGTTTGGCAGATTTGGGATGCTACGGGGACCTGCCAGAATGAAAATCATGGAAATTTAAGGATTCATTGGTAGTTTGCTAAGAGATACTGAGGTAATAGCTTGCCAATTTCAACTTGTAATGAAAACAGTAACTTTACTCTCTCTCTCTCTCTCTAGTAACAGAATAATGTCCAGAAAAAGGTTTAAATAAGGGGACCTCTGCAATGAGTGTAATTAATCCAAAGTTTTGGCAACTTGTCTTCAACTCTTCTGCGCTTTTGTCTGTGCTGCTGAAGGTTTAAGGCCTTTCAGACCTAGAGAGCCTCATTGCTTTGGTTTGCTCTTCCCTGGCATTCACACATTGTCCAGGGCCTTGCTAACCGGGCTCATCATTTGTTTGTCAAGAGCAGTCAGCTTTTCATACAACGCTGATTTTATTATGGGTCATTTTCAGACGTCATCCCTCGTACGCAAGGGCAGGTGCTGCACCCACCGAGGGGACTGCTGAAGCTGCTGGTGGGCCCTGCGGACAACGACCTGCGGAGCAGATCTTCTGCACCAGTTTCACGTTTCCAGCTTTTTCCAGTTTCATGCATTAGGAAAACGCTGTTGTGTTTGAATTACCATCAGCGCAGGAAAATATTTTGGACCCTTCTTTTTTTTTCCTCCCACTCTTAAATCACAGATCAGACCTTCTGCCCTGTGACTCCTCCACCGTACCTGCTTCGCCAGCACCACCACAGGTAGAGAAGGCAGCTGAATCTCCTCCCCGCGGCTGACCTCGTTCGTGACGAACCCCAGGCATGCTCTCCCTTCACCCGAGTGGGATGTCACCCACCCCACCAGTCATCGTGCCGATCGTGCGTGGCGATTCCATCATTAAATACACGTGTAGAGAAATTTAATTGTAAAATAAATGTGCCAGTGTTTAAATGCACCTATTGATTTACAGGCGGCCTGCCTTTTCTGCTGCTCCTCCAGTCTTTGACATTAAATAAGATTATAATCTTCTCGAGAATTATTTTTTTTCAAGCTATGTACTATATGTGAACAGTTTCCCTTTGATGTTTAAAAATGAACTAGATGTAATTAGTGATGCTGACAGCTTTTGCTATTAATTTGAGGCTTATAGTTATTCTTGCAATCACCCCTTTTGAATAGAAAAAGGATAATCAATCATTTCACAGTCTGCGTTTCATGCACTAGGAAAACACTGTTGTGTTCGAATTACCGTTACTGTAGGAAAATATTTAAGACCCTTCTGTTTTTTCTCCCACTCTTTTAAGAGCAACACCTGTTTTGTTGCAATTAAGGAGAAATGCGAATACGCATACAAGTAATAAAAGCTTGAAACCTACATTTTGTCACCACTATTTGACAGCTGTGGTGGTAACCTTTGAAAGAAACGCTCTGTTGAAAAATACTTAAAAAAATTTTGAGAGATGTAATTTTCCAGAAGACGAGCCAGGTCAGATTGAAGATAAGGTTGTGCAGAATTCATAAATTGGGTTGGGTCCTAATTTCTCAAAACATTGAGGGATTATAATTTCTTGAACAAATATTTCTTAAGAATGGTGAGAAACACCAAATTCATCCCACTTTCCTAAATACACAGCCTCAAAACCTTTACATTGCTGAAGGCTTGACATAGGACGCAACATACTGCTAGAGCCTGAGAAACCCACAACAATTTATTGTCATTTAGACAATTATTCTATCACCCAATGACCCTTCCCTACCCAGAAGGGGAATCAGAGAAAAAAGAAGGAAACCCGAGGGTTGAAATATAAGCAGATTTAATCCAATAAGACTAAATAATTAACATTAATAACACTAAAGAATCAGTATTGATCCCAACACTAATATAAAATGTACAGGGATTATACTCAGCCCATTCTATCATAGAAGCCGTGCACTCCCAGCAGGGACAGCAAACGTGGGACACTGCGAGTGCTGTGGCTGCGGGAGGAAGGGCAGGGCTCAGGGCTTCATCACCAGGGCAAGGAGTTCTCAGGATGGCAGCCATCATGGGAGGGAAAGAACTCCTCAGCAGGCTTACTAATTGAATGTGATGTTCGTGGTATGAAATAATCCTGTTGGTTAGCTTGGGTCAAGTGCCCGGGTGTCGCTCCTCCTCATCCACGCACCTGCCTAGCTCAAAAATCCCGAGACCTTGAAACCCACACACCAGAGCTGGCTAGAAAGTAAATATTTTCACAAATTCAGACACTAGAGTCTTCTAAAAGTGTGGTTTTCCCAAGCATTAGAAGATAAATTAGTCCTGTGTGGCCCAAACCATCCACTCACTCTAGAAGCTGATCCTATGGAGGTCTCCATGAAGTCTCCATCCCTCTGGTACTGCTGGAGCTTTCCCCGTTTGCACAGCAAGGTGTTGCTTTGCCGTCACTTGTGCCATCTCTGCACGAGGTTGATCAGGAGCTGCAGGAGCCAGGAGAGACTACCAGCCTGCTGCTGGCTGACTGTTCCTTTCCAGTGTTAGTGTGAACTGGGCCGTAGCTTTCATTTTGTATCTTCTAGTAAAAGCACCTGTCTGAAAGAGAAATGTACTGGAAATCATGGGTTTCTACTGGGAAAAAAAAAAAGCTCTTTGTGGCAGCTGCTGTCCCCAGGCACTTGGCATGCCTTGGCTGCTTCAGACCATGGAGTACACTTCCTACCTAAGGACGGATCTACAAAGTGGTAACATAAGTTGAAACTCATTCATCATGCCTTTTCATTAATTTTGGTTTTGCAGCTATGGAAAAAGAGAACATTTTGGGGGTTTGGGGTTTATGAGATAAATAGAAAGCAAAGCAAAGTGTATGGAAAGAACAAAATGAGTGATGGGAAAAAAAAGAACAAGCTGGATGAAAGGGGAATGCCTAGGAATAGCATGTAGTGTTTATTCTCCAAAAGACTCTTCCAAGCTTCACCAAGTAGCAGGTCAAAGACTCCCAGAATCAGAGGATATGTTGTATTTTATAGCCAGTTTTTTTCATGAATTTGTCTACTCTCTCCTTAAAAACTCTGGGCATCTGTGGCATTCTGTAGCTGAGTTTACTCAGCTTCATGCCGCAACACTACCCACCTCTCTCTATTGTTTTGAACCTGTCGCCAGCATCTGGAGCCTCTACATTTTATATCGAAGAGATGGCAAAGCAAGCAGTCCCTCCCCAGCCTCTTCTGTTGCCTAAGATTTTATAGACCTCCAGCTAGCTTTTTAAAGTGGGCCCTCAACTGTACGCAGAGTTGAAGATGGAGGCACAGCATGAATATTAACAGTGGCATAATTATGTTCTCTTTCCCTATCCTACCCACTGCTGGCATAGTTCTGCAGGTTGGATCATGAGATTTCAGCAGTGATTGTCATTACAAAGATCATCGCCGCATGGTGTGGCGAAAATCTGTCTGGGGCCTTGCTGACACAATGGTCACTGATAGACACCTACTGCTCAGACTGCTTTTTAGCCTTGGAATCAAGAATCTAGCAAAAGGACTTTCAATTAAGCCATACCAACTTCCTAGCAACATATACATTGTCAGATGTTAGAAAGACAGAGGCAGTCGTAGGACTTTCGGAAATGTTTTCAAAGAAGGTCTGAATTACTAGCCACATCTGTATTTGTCGATGGACAACCTCCGAGTCCAGGACCTAAAGGTAGGTTTCATGGGTTCATTTCATACATTTGAAGTTTGGGAAAGGAACAGTATGATCTCGCTGCACACACACACGAGTTGATCCCAAAATAACCATGAGCTGCCAGTGTGTGATCGCGAAAACAAGGCCCTGAGAGGTCTTGGGAGCAATGTTCCCAGCAGGGTTTGGAAGGGATTAATACCATTGTCCTTGGCGCTGGCAAGACACCCTCGGGAATGCTGCATGCCATTCTGGTCACCTATATAGAAGGGAAATAAATAATAATGAAACCGGAGGAGAAAGTCACTGCTGAGATGAGGGAGAGGAGAAAGTGAGGGGAGCTCAGCTAGCTTAGTGTAGTCAGACAACGGCCAAGAGGGACATTTCTGCCTGCAAGCACACAAAGGGTAAAAAGGGTAAATGCTATGGAGTAGGAGCTATTTAAGGCCAAGGCTGGCACAAGAATAAATGGATGCAAACCAGTCACAAATATATTTAGCATGAAAATCAAAAGAAGGTTCTGGGAACAGCTTCCCAGTGGGAATAATGGTGGCAAAAGATCTTAAGATGAAACTTGATATATTTACGAAAGGAATTATATAATACAGCATTTGCAAAGGCTGAAGGCTGCAGCAACCCAGGAAATCCCTCCACCTTATGTTCCAGTTTATTTTGAGCCCTTAAAGGCAAAGCATAGCATTTCACCCTCCCATTCCTCTTTCTGCTGCAGCCATCTGCAGCTGGACTTCAGCACCTCTTAAAAGCTGTTTAAAGATCGAAGACGACTCTGAAATTATCTTGCACTTTTGAATTCCTTTTTGCTGTTCCTCAGAAAGGAAAAGGAAAGTTTTGTAAAGTATTGCTGAATCTACATATGCAAAAATTACTATTTAATATATCTTCTCATATACAGAGTACTGTTTTATCCAATTTTTTTACTTGCCAGACTTGCCTATTAACCAATTTCCCATAGCATACAACCAATATGCAAGTGAGTGATATTTTACTCCAAGTTGTTCTGCTCAAATGTACCTGAAAGCTATTCCCTGGGTAATGCAATTACTAAGCAAACCACAGAGAAATCTACCATTTCTATTCCTGTGAGGGACATCTTCGCTGTGGTCTGATGGGTCTAGCAAGATACAAAGTCTCTTTGGCAAGGTGTCTTTCCCTGCCAGCCTCAGACACATTTGAGGTCAACTTATGAATTAAACCCACGATCTGTTCTTTGGGGAGATACCTGCTTGGTTTACGTCATCTGCTTTTCATGAAGAGAAAGGAAAAAGGGATGCATGCTCTTCCCACCCGGCTGGGCCTTTCCATGGTGTCTCTTTTCTAGTTGTATAGGAAGTGGTTTCATTTTCCTTTTTCTCCTGTTCCTTGTGGATTTTTGGATATGTCCATCACCCCTTCGTAAAACAAACAACTGGCTTCTCACTCCCTTTAAATAACTCCCTTCTCGTTCCTTCAAAGGTATGTTATCTTTGACCTCAGTGGGATATCCCCCACATTACGTACTGTCCAACAAGAGAATAAAGTGAAGACAGTATGTTTGAGGAAAGCAAATCTACAACTTTACTTGTCCCGTTTCTTCAAATGTATTATCTGGCAAGCTCCCCCCTGATCCCTTAGCATTTGGGGCAGATGATCTCCAGCAGATTTCACTCCTGATGCTTTACAGAAGTCATACATTTCAACCCGCCTTCAAATTTTGTTTTGTATTACTTCAATAGGCTAATATTTCACCTTTCTGCACACGAAAGGAAAAAAAAAAAAATCACACAACCCCCCTCTCTCCCCCCCCAAACATGCCCTACCAAACTATGAGAAAGATGGAAACTGCTAACTGAGACTGCAGCCAGTGTTCAGATTCAGCAGCTCAGGCTATGACAGGCTGTCTGATGGTCGTTTTCCTGTAAATCATTAACACTGGCAATTCCCAGAGTTATAGGAGTTTTCATCACAGAATGCGAAGAACCTTGTGCGATGGGATTTATTTGCTGAATCTTCAAAGGAATTTAAAGGCTGATTTGGAAATTGAGAGACAGTGCTTTCCCCCCCGTCAAGATAACCGTGATCAGCGGGGGAAGGAGCGAGGGCATAAAGCTCCGCGAAAACAGTACGGCCACGACCGGTGAGCCAGCCGGTGTGACCCGGTGGGGACACTTTCACATCCCCACCCCCGGTGAACGGCTGCAGGCAGGCCCCGAGGGCAACACCCCCGCTCCCTCCTTCCGCCGGGGCCCGGGCGGCTGCAGGGGGCGGTAGGTGCTCACGTACCGCGGAGGGGATGGTGGGCAGCGGCCCGAGTCCCTCGGCTTTACTCTAAACCGCACAACGGCGGCCGGGACGCGGGGGGGAGGCCCCTGGCGTTGGGCCCTGACTGGGGAAGGGGCGGCGAGGGCGCCCCGTCCTCTCGCCCGCTGCGGGAGCGCAAAGAGTAGGAAGGGGCCAGGCTACAGCTTCGCTCGGAGCTCAGGAGGGCTCCCACGGCCCGCTGGTAGCGATAGCGACAGCGGTGGCGGCGGAGACGGGGAGACAGACCCAGCCTGGCCCGGCCCGGCCCGGCCCGGCCCCGCTCCTCACCTCACGGCCCGGCCTGGCCACTTCCGCCCGCGGGGGGAGGGGCCGCCGCGAGCGCAGCGGACCGCCCACGTGATCGGAGTCGAACCACCGCCGCTCGGCACGGCG
>VXBH01009185.1:782829-810156 GCA_013400035.1 Rynchops niger
CCGCCGCTTCGGCCTCCTTTTGTCCGGGCCGGCCGCTGAGCCCGGGGCCCGGATTAACGGGAGCTCCGTGATGGCGAGGATTAACGTGAGCCCTCCTTGGGGCGATTGCAGCCGGCCTGCCTGCTGCCACCAGCCCCCCTTCCCCATCCCGGGGAGCTCCGGAGCAGCGCGGGTCTGCTCCTTGTCTCTAGCTGTGTTGATTTTTCGTCTCGCATGGCAAATATACCTGTCCTGCCGTGACTCCTTTTATTATTATTATTTTTTAATATAATAACTCGAATTGCACATGTAATGGTGGCAGGTCTCTCGCCTTAACTGGCGTTGCTTCTCTTTGCACGGCAGGAGAGGCGAAGCCTGTGTCCTCTGCCCTGATTTTCATCCATTCAGTAAGGCAGAGCTCGTGCTCAGCTGCCGTGTGATGCAGCAAGGTTCTCGATGATGAGAGGTGGCAATCGCTTCTTCCAAATTAAAAAAGAAATACCTTTTTTCCTAATGCGATGCGTGAACTGCGCTTTGGCATAATGTCAGATACAGTCAACATAGAGATGTGTTACAAACGAGAGCACATTGAGTCTTGTCGAGGAGGACTGTAATGCTGGAATATGTAATTAGTATGCGGTTACGACTAATGAGTCAAACTATAGAGAACCATTGCTAGTGTATCGTTTCGGTGGCCTTTCGAACAGATGTGCTGTAGCAGCAGCAGGCAGATGTTTAGCTTTGAATGCCTTACAGAGTTAATTGTATGTATGGGCTGTGCTGTGGGCACGGTCTTTTCTCTGTGGTGGGGAAAGATCATTCTTGTGTTTGAGAGGATCTGGAGCAAGAGCCTCGCTTAAAAGTTGGAGCTGTCCTAGGAAAAAGGAATTTTGACAGTATTCAGAGCTAGACTTACCCCTATAGAGAGAGCGGTCTATGTTCTGCAACAGGATCAGGGTGAAATTTATTGGGTTTTGGAGGAACTACACTTGGATCATAGTGAGTGCTACAAATTAATTTGATTCTTGGGCACGGTCAAAACCGGTAACAGCTGTAACTAGCACAGAGCTTGTGCTGTTGCATTGAGCCTCGGCCTAAAATTTTGGTGGCTTTAAAATGGCCTGAAAGGTTCTTGATTTTAATAGGTCAGGAGCTTTTAGTTAAAAAGCAGCAGCTCTAGCATGTGATTCCTGCATTCTGTTCATGGTACTGTTAAAAATGCAAGCCTGAAACCGTATTTTATATGTTTGGACTTGGTTATTTTGTTGGCCTACAGCTAAGGCAGCTGTAACGCTGATGTAGGCCAGCGCACCACTTACTGCTGATGTAACAGCAGAAGTCTAAGTTAGACTTTCTGATTCTCCGAGTGGTGGGTTTGCTGGGAACTTTGGGGTTATGAAAAAAGTGGTGGCAAAACGATGAGGTTTTGGCTTCCCAGTTGAAGAGTTTGCTGTTTTCAGATATCCTTGCCCAGATGTGCCATTGATAGAGATTTTTTTTTTTTTGACCCGAACAGATCTTTTTAACAAGTAATCTGCTTCTGGCAAGAAAATTGAATATTGAGCCTGGATTTTCTTGCTCAAGATTGCTAATGATATGCCAAATGGAGTTTATAGCTTATTTTTTACTTTGTCTTGTTAATTTTATTCTTAGGATTTTGCATTAGAAGTAGGCTACTGAACCAGCCAGGCTTAGGCTGGTTTTTCTAAAAGGAGTACCTGGCTGCAGTTCTCTAATGAAATTTATAGAAAAGATGGGGTTTTTTCCATGATTGCAAAAATGTCTTTGGAAGAAGCTTATACTTGGTCCGTTTGTTTTTTTTTTTTTCCATAGCTGCACATTTTGAACAGATGATTAATGAATGAAGACTTCTGCCTGTACAGTATAATGGCTTTGCTTGAAGATAGACACTGCTGCAGAAGTAAAAGATTTAATTTTTTATCACTTTGTGCAGGCTTCTTGAAGATGTTCTTTTTGCAGGAGATGGGTACCTGGTAGCTGGGAAATAACCTTACACGTGTAGACAGGGGACCGAGCTGGGAGTTAGCTCTCCAGTCATGCGATGTTAGATGAAGAAAGAAAACTTGAAGCCTGAGCGAGCTGTGTGGGAAGGCCTGTAGTGCATAGTCGGAGGACCGGGATTTAAGTTCTCAAAGCAACTTCTTACTGTGTGCCGGAGCTTAAAGTTTTGAGGTTGAAACAAGCTACCATCTTTCTGGTAGCTACTAGAATTTCTGCTGTTGGGTAGCTTTGCTTCCCTGGGCACCCGTATCTGTAGGAGTGTCCTCTGTTACAAATTACTGGTTATTTCAGGGTAGGTGCTTCTGTCAAGCTAAAAGAGAAAGACTGACACGAGTTGGATGGCCCGGTGGTTTGGGCATTTTGCTGGGATAGGGGAAGTTGAGGTGTGAATTCCTCTTGCAGTAAATGTTTCTGTGCAAGTAGTTCAGTGGTGGTGGTTCCAGAATACTCAGTGTTTACTACCTAGGCTTCAGGAGGTGGAGGATAAAATGACCATACAGTGAATCCAGGTGAGGTGCCTGGTCTCCAGCCTATATACCGTAGTCTCTCTTTTTCTTCTACCTGTCTTTGAGGGAGGGTTCATGTTTCATTGTCCCAAGTGGACAAAGACTTGCAGTCTTTATATTTTGGTCTCGGCTGATTCTCCCAAGACATTGCAGGGAAGACCTGAGTGCCCAAAGGCAGGCTGGGTTAGGTGCTGGAGTGTCAAAGTCCCCTTCGACAACCTCTTTGTTTTCTCTGTCGGGCTGTGTCAGATCCTTTTAAAACTGGCGCTGATGTATGTATGGCACAGTACGTCATGTTTGGGACTCTCGGCTCCTGTCGAGTTGGTTAAGAATTCTTCTGTGGGTAAGGTAGGATTTTAGGAAAGGGAAATGGTGACTTCTCAAAAATCAGTAGTTTTACACAATATCAAATTAGTCCTGTGTGCTAATTATGAAACAAGTGTCTAAAAAACATATTGACATTACTTTTCATCTAATAAGATGTTCTTTTTCTCTCTGAACAGTCTTTTTATGCACATTTTTTATGCAAATATTTTGAAATTAGAAGAGGAAAGGATTTTAAAGGTGGAGACATTAAATCAGCTTTTTAATACTTTATTTCAGATACTGTATTTATTTGAGTTTCTGTTTTATTTCTGTAATACTGGATACCTTTTGGTACAAATGGGTGAGAAGGAAAGTTTGGATTAATGGCTTTCTTATAAGATGGCTGCGTTTCTTTATGATGCAACAACCAGTGTATTTTCTGAGACGCTATGATCTTTGGTATTTCTGAAATTCTGCAGCTTGGTTGTTGACCATTTTACTGCAGAGAATGGCACAGAGAGAATGCTTGCATGGAAGTCTTGCACATTGCATTGTGTTCCTGTGTCTTAAGCGGTCTGTGTGTAACCGAGTTTAGCAAGTGGTTTAACTATTTGAGAGTAAAAAAAAATAAAAATAAAAATCACGTAACTGCTTCTTCTGCCCATTATAGCTTTGGTTAAACTTTGTCCCGTTTTTCCAGGCCTTCTGTTGTGTATGAAAATGGCCATCTAGACTGGGCATAGGGTAGAGACGTGCCTACCCTGATACTTAATTGAAGTATGTGTAGCTCGTGACCTACATAGTCGTATAAACTGCAGCAATATTCATTAAAGATTAGATGTTGGGTGCCGTTCATTTACAAGTCTCACATGTAGTTTGTCTCGCATAATGAAAGGCAGAGAATGCTGAAATTGTGAGCGGAAGCTGCCATGTCATACTGCTTTATGCTATTTGCAGTCCTAAAGCTCTTTGCATTTTTAATGAAATTTTAAATTATGTGACTTCACTCAAAATGGCTCAGCTTCCAGGAAAAAAAATGAATTAGTGGCATGAGGTACATACCGTGTTTAAAAATAGAGCCCGAGTTGGAAATGCCATTTGTTTGAAATATTTGGTTTCATTTTAAATTTGAAGTTTGTTAGATGTCTTGTAACAAGTTTCTCTTGCACACAAGCGCAGTAAGGGCTGGTAAGGGTTTCGCAGAAACTAGGAGAAACCAACTGGCAATGCATTTTATTGGTGGAAAAGTATTTCTTTGTTCTGGAGTAAACGATGTTACTTAGCAGTGTAAAGAGCCCGACAGACTCGTTTTGCTTTTGGAGCCTGGATTTTGGACAAGAAGATTAGTGCCAGTTTTGCTCTGAATTTGTCTAAGAAGTCCGTTTGAATAAACGGCAGTAAAATGGCACTGGCTGGGGACTTCTACGAGTTTGATTTCAATTATCTGGTTGCTTTAGGATGTATTTGATTCTGGGAAAATTGGTCTTTCAGTGCTTACCAAGGATAAGGATTTTTGAGTTGTCCAGGTGGAGAAAAAGCAAGGTTCTGGTAGATGGAAGCGTGCTCATACGTTTTCTCTTCTGGGATTAGGGACATGCTGGATCACTTTCTTTTCCTCAGAGCCTAAAAAAAAAACCAAAACCCCTTTGACATATTGCCATAGTACATGCATATTTGTGGATAGCCTTGTTTGACAGCTGAAGCTGACAAGCAAAAACCCCACCGGTTTGAGCAAGTGCTCCATCGTGCAGCCCTCGCTTCTTCCATTCAAAGTAACTCCAGCCCCTGTCTGCCCTGCTTTTTGACTGCGGTTGCTCAGAAAGGGACTTAAAAGATGCTTGAGAAATTACAGCTCCATCTCTTCGTGCTTGCTTAAATGTAGTGCAGGCTTTCTAATGAACTACTTGATCTTGCATCATCAGAAATTTTTAATCGATGTGCAGCATTGCTGGAGAGTGTTTGCACAAGCTAAACACGAAGTTAAAAAATAACTGCCTGTGCACACTTTTTAAATTGACAAAAACTGCAAAGTGATTCTTGGTTTCACGTAGCTTTGCTGACGAAGTGACGACTGTATGTTCTTTTCAAGGTGGAGAAAGAAATGAGTACAGCTAGCGTGGACACTTCATGAAATTTTCTTATACGGTGACCTTTTAGAAAAAACAACTGAAGCTAATCTTCACTGAAATCTGTTTGTGAGCTTAGTTAAGTGTGTGTAATTTTCAGAACGTCCAAAGCTTTGCTGTTAAGCGTAGAGGGGTAATGCTGAATAAAGTGCAGGCTTTACTAGGACTGGTACTGGTTTTGAGCATTTTTTTTTATTATTATTTTTTTTTTAGGAAAGTTCCAAGTTCATTATCTCTTACAATAAGGTGTTGGCACTTGAGGCCCTTGAGAAATTGTCTTTGTTGAGGCTGGTCAGTGACTTTGAGGGCAGTTAGGTCACTGTTGAGGACTTCTGAAAATCATGTTAAGCTCTTGGTTTACCTCTTGGTGTGATTGCTGGCCATGCATCAACACTGGGTTCAACTCGAGTCTTGAAAAGAAGGCTGATGAATTTTGAAAGTGCATCTTTCTAGGAACTTGTGCTAGTCGGGAAGGCTTTTCTTGTCCTCAAGATAATTACCTGTGACTTCCACTGACTTCCTAAGATGGTTATGGCATATTTAGGGAAATTCTGTAGCCTTGAGTGTGGAGCTCAGGCAATGCTTGAAGTGGCTGTTACTGCCTCAGTATAGTACATGCGGAAAGATTAGTTGGCTCTTGGTGGCCGCTAGGGTGGTGATCAGCAGATTTCTCTGGGACAAAAATGTGGTTTTCCCCATGCTATCCAGTGCTACACGTAATATGTCTCATTTGAGAACTTTTTTTAATTACCAAAAGGTTCTGAAGTACAGTGACTGCTGTAGAGAAAGCTAGTGTTTGCTAAATGTTGTGTTAATCACTGTGTAGAGGAGAAAATTTTCTTCTAGAAGACGGGTGACTGCATTTTCCATTTCATTCCTGGTAGTATGATGTGGACACCTAAATCCTCTTTGCTGTGGAAGCAAATGATATAATTTGCTCAGTAGTGATATGATGAAAGAATGTGTTTTATTAACACATTATGTTAAACCCTCCTGTGCTAGAAAGCATAAAGCCATGACAAAACTAAACTCCAGAATGTAATAACTAAAAGTTGAAATTTTATATATAGAATGCTTTTGCCTACCAAGTTGCTTTTACGAGTTACGAATGTCTGAATTGTTTCTGAAATGACATTATATTTTTAATGGATTAATGTTGTTGCCACATTAATACCGCATAAGCTGACAAATTATACCCTGGTACCTTAGCCTAGAGTCTTCCCTTACAACGCGTTTAAACAAGAAAATGGTTCTTATATAATGATTTAAGGGACGATGGTTGTGTTCTGACAAACTGTAAGAAAAGGGAGGGAATAGGCAGTTGAGCTGTAAAATCCCTTAATTACATTACGGACCAAAGGTGCTGTCATTAGTCATAACTAACTCCCTTTTAAAAAGCCCACCTCCTTATTTGAGTACCTGACGAGTAATCTGGAGCTCGGAGCTACATGTGATTTGTAGTCATTTACTGTGCCTAACGTAGGGTGGATATTGAAGGTTAATTATTGCATAACTTTTTTTTGAGGGGGTAAGTGGGATATAGCCTGCAGTTGTGAGTAGTGATTGCTGGATATGTCGGATGCCTCACCATAAATAATAGGGTAGTTGTGGGCTCCTTTCATTTGTGAAGGTTTTTGGGATTAAAGCTGTGCATATTTGTGCATTTGTTTGAGTTATTGGGATGGCGATTTCCGGACTGTAGGAAAGGAATTTATTTGAAAATACAGGAACGTTTGTAAGTGGCCCTGAGGAGCAGGATCTTTTCTGGAACACGAATGCTTTGTGGGTGGTTGACTCTACTTTGGGTTCAGAGATTGCTGTTAGTCTTTGACTGTATCTTAGTCCCAGATTCATATTTCAGATGTAAACAGATCCTTGTTCCAGTTTCTAATTCAAGCTAGCATCCTTTTTGTTCCTATCGTTGTCTGCCTTGTTTACTGTCTCGCCTATAAGGCCCTGGAAAAAAGAAGTTTTGTAGAACGGAAGGAAATAATTGTGCAAATAGGCCATGTATCATGATGCATAAATCTAGGTTATCTTAATAACGATTTTTAGGCAACATAGCTGAAGTAGTGGGCTCTGTGATTCAAATGGTAATTGACTGTGTAGCTAAAAAATTAAACTCAACTGCTCTGTGTTTGGGATGATTACTATTGCAAAAGCTGGCATTGTTCCCTTTAAATATGAAGTCCCAGCTTCACAGCTCCAATGTGCAGCAGTGCATAAAACCTGCTTGATATCAATTTTTTTTTGTAGTGAAGTGCTCAAGAAATGTCTTTATAAACTTAGTTCTGCCTTTGTGGAGCTGTAGTATAATAGCTTTTAATTGCATGATTAATTTTCGTAGAGGCCTCTGCTTAATTCATTGCATTGCCTGGGTATATATCGGGAACTACTGAAGTAGTTGTGTATTTTCTATTCTTTAATTTCTTGCGTGGGCGAATTAGAAAAGTAATGTCCTTTTTTTTTTTTTTTTTTTGTACTAACATTTGGAGGAGGAAAACACTAGTTCTCATTAGAATGAAATTAATATTACTTCCTCGGGGCTCGTTGGTTCAGGAACAGTTTATTATGTCTTGTTTTGCTGCTTGCCTTTATCTTCTCTTGGATCGCCACCCCCTTTACCCCCAAATCAAGGTTTCCTAAATTCATAGAAATCATGGGTTTTGTAGTTTATGTTCTGTAAAGCTTTTTAGTGTCATATATTTGTCCTCTAGCCCCATAGCTGTTTTAAATTCCCTTGTCTCTGCAAGTTTTGGATGTCGTTTGAGACTTGCAAAAAGTTGAGACTGAGCCATTTTTCACTTCCTGTCAGTAAATATCAAAGTAGTGACTCTGTGCTGCCTTCTTTTTACTGAATAAAATTCTTGTAATTTTTTCTGTGGGTGTTTGAGGTTAGGATATGCTTAAGTACACATCGGTGCTTCTTCAAAAGGGATCCTGCAAAGTGTGGTAGTGTGCTGAGAACGTGTACCAGGGAGGTCCCATACTCCGCCTTGAAAGAGTTCATGTTGAATTTGGTTTGTGGATTAAAATAGGCAAATTTGTCACTTTGGAAATCTCAAACTGAGGTGTGATGCTCAAGCTGCTCATATGGAAGCATATATGTCGCTTCCTGCTGAGAAGATCCACTTGGCAAATGTGTTTCCTTGAGGGCAGCCGCTCAGCCTCGCGTGGCGGCTGGCCTTTGCCGCTGGTGCAGCTTGCGGCCTTCAGGCTGCTGTGTGCTGCTGCAGCTAGTGGGGAGGCCGGGGTAGGTGTGAGAAGATGGGATCTTCTTCCAAGGCGTGAGCAGGAACAAAAAGCCTTCTTAACTGGACCCCTCTGCATGTTTTCGCCTCTAGAAACTTGTTGGGGTCGTGACATTTTGTTCAGTGCGGTAGGCCTGGGCTTGAAGTTGGGTAGGGAGTTGAGGCCCAGTCTTTTGACTCCTCAGCTGAAAAGTTCTTTCTGTCAAATTTCATATGAGTAATACAGCGTGCTGTTGCATTACTTCTTATGATTCTGTTTGCTCTTGGATTTTTCTGAATGGGAAGGGTAGCTTTTTTTGATGTCCTGTAATATTGTCAGCTATTTTAGATTTGCAGCTCTTGACAACACGTTCATGCTTCCTTTAGTATCTGCATGCTTCCCTCTCTTTAGTTGTGATTCCAGGCCATGTTGAAATGAAAGTGTAAGGCATTTTTTTATCAGTCTTTGTCAGAACAAGCTCCTCTGTAGAGTTGACATCATCTTCTGTGATTTTCTGTTACCGTTTTTTGTATTTACGCTGTGAGGTTTGAGGTTGATACTATGTTTTGCAAAAAAAAAAAAAAAAAGGGCTTATAATGTAGTTTGTGTGGGTTTTTTTTCCAATCTTCTTGATCGTATTAGCTGTTCAGCAAAGCCTCCACATGGCTGAAAGCTCCAGGCCACATTTCATACACCTCACAGAGGAGGGGAGAGACTCTTGCTCTGGGAATACTTCCCAAATGCAATATAGTAAGCAGGTCCAAAAGCCCTGTTATGGGATGAAAGTGAGCTGAGGACGTAGCTGGTTCCTGAGACAACCTGCTGGTATCATTTTCAAGCATCTTCTGATTTACTACCTCGCGCTGCGGGAATTTGAGTTCCCCTTCAGACCTGCTGTCAGCCCCCTGACCTCATCTGGACAGGTTTGCCTCCTGGATACAAAAGAGCTGCAGTTTTGTTCTTCCTTGTCTAGGTTGCTGCACTTCAATTACAAGCTGAAAGATTTAAAAAAGAAAAAATTAAAAAAAAGAAAAAAAGAACAAAAAGGGTTGTTGTTGAAATATTGAGCATTAAGGAGTTAATGTGCATTTCTTCTAAATCATAAAATGTTGCTCTCAGCCACATCTGAGGTGGTCTCTTTTCTTGTTCTTTAAGGCACAGATGGTGGAGTTGGCAAGTGCAGCTGGCTGGCTACAAGGAATCCTCCTTTGCTCTGAAGAACTTTCTTCCTGTTCATTTCCTCTATACTTCCTGATTATCCAGACTCATAGAAAAACAGTAAACTTACTTTGCGTTTCACACTGGCTAATGAAAATGCTGCCTATTAAAAGAAATAAATTATACATATGTGCAGGCCAGACAGTATAGATGCTAGGAAAGTTTCCTAGATTTGGACGGGTTTATTTTCCTATGTCCGTGTGTTTTGTTTTGTTTGGTGGGTTTTTTTTTTTTTTTGTAGGGATGCTGTCAAGAAAATGGCACTAATAAGAAGAGCTTGGCCATTTGTCAGGACTCTTAAATCTGCTTGAGGATGGAGTGTGGACGCTTCTCGTAACACTCCCCCTGTAGCTTCAGGCTGTCAAGCTGTTTAACAGCAAGAACAGTCCTTTTTTTTTTTTCTTGACAGTGCTATATGGACTTGTTTAAGCTGGAGTTAAAGGGCTTGAGGTTAGCACACTTAACATTTCGTAGCTGGTAGGGCCAGATGTACTGCTAGACCATGTTGCCCGGTTACTGAAGTCGGAGTTCCTGAAAATTGCAAACAAATAGACACAACAAAGCAACTTTCAGAGACTTCAAAGTCGTGTTGTTCCCCTGCTCTTTGGTGTCGCTATCAAATGGGACTTAGCACGGCCACCCTGTGCTAGAGGCTGGCTTCCTTTGCGCCGTGGCTCTCTGCAGCCGGGAGGGTGATGGGTGATGCACAGCTGAGCAAAACTGACGGCAGCTGGCGCACGAATGAGGAGTGGGCTGTTTAGGAGCGGATTAAAGCAAGTACATGCCTTGCTTGCCTGAACTGGAAGTGAAAATTTGCGTTCCTGGCAGTTATAAAGCTTTTTTTTTTTTTTTTTTTAGGACATAGGTTTACCAATTTAAATCTGTTCTTTGTTAAATAAGATTCAAATTTAGAAGCTGGAAACTGAGGGTCGGGAAAAATGGACTGTTGTCCTTTTATTTGCAGGTGTCAGGGTTCAGGTTTTGCGGTAGGTTTTTAGCTTCAAAGCATGACTTGAACAGTGACCATCGCTCACAGCTTCAGGAACACTCAGCTTGTTTTAAATTTCCTTTTTAAAGAAAGATGAAGTCTGGTGCCTGGCTTCCTGAAGCATTCGGTGGTAAAGGGCTAATAGTTTTAAAGTTGTTTTTTATTTGCATTTTGATTTAAAATCTGTCGTCAGTGGGTTTAAAAAGTAAAGCTATATGTAAATTCGTATGCACTGCGTGCTCTAACATGCTTACGAAATAGGAAGATTAGGTCATTTGCTTTCTATTTTTCTCTTGTAGCTGCCTTCATGAATGGAGCGAGGATAAGGGATCAAATACCTTGAAACAGGACTTAATAAAATGACTTAGAAATTCTAATGACTCATGTTGTAGCTATTAATTGAGAGTGTTGATCATTGCAGGAAAGGCTAGGGCTGTCAATTGTTGCAGCTTTCTTGTGGCTGTTTAAGAACTTAAGAATTGGTAAATATTTCGGTATGCTTTTTTGGACACCTTCCATTATTAGAAAAAAAAGCTGAATTTGTGAGCAAAGTCAGTTATAGGACCAACACGAGTCATTTGCTTTTATATATACGTATATAAAATTTCAAGTGTATACTGCATATTCTTTAATTTGATCGTAGCATAATGTGACTATATAGACAGCTATTTTTGAAAGCGATTATAACTGCTGATTTGCATAATGATACAGGATTTTTCTCATAGCAACTGGAAGTGCTATCATCTTTAGTATGTGGGAATGATTTCAGGCTTTAGGAACAGTGTTTTGTTAAACCTATGAGCAGCATTGGAGCAAAGGTGTTTCTGAAGTGGCATACGGATGGCATGTCTCCAGTACTGGCAAAGCGTTGCTTTTTCCTCGTTGGCGTTTGGTAGCTGAGCAAATTATTGGGTGTTTTCAGGTTCTTTGGGTATAGTGTAGTGTTGTCTTCATTCATTTGAAAGCTGAAGTTTTGTAGTTAAAGTATGAACTCGAGTAGAGGATGGCATTTTAATGTTTCGCTGTTGTGTATTGTGAGTCTGTCTCATGTATTTTTTTTTATTATTGTTGCTAACTAAAATGCCGGCCTCCTTGTTTACAAGACTGAGAAAGGAATGAGTGCTTTAAAACTGTTGAAACCGTTTCTGGGAATGGATTTCCTAGGAAAGAGCTACTTTGGCAAAATGTGGCAGGGTTTGCTTTATGGTTGTGGGGATTTTTTTTTTTAAGAAAGCCCACTTTAAATTTTGGTAGTTATGACAGTTTGGTTAACTCTGTTTTGTGTGTGTTGTAGATCTGCCCCAGTAAATGGCTGAGGCTTTATCCATTTTCATTTGCCTGTTTAAAAAAAAAACAAAAACAACAAACCTTGGAATTGATAATGAACTTGTTGCATGTTTTAAATCATCAGTTCTTCCAGATTTCTAAAATTGTCAGTATCATTACCAATTTCATGATGACTCAGAATTCTTGCTTTGAATGTAAGCCCGGCTTCCAAGCTCCTTTGTAAGAAATCTTGTCTTGGTAGCGAGTATCTTAATTTCAGCTTTGGAAATCAATGTTAAAATAACTGGTGTGAAAAGCGGTGTATCTGAAGCGTTGAGCCTGGCTGGTGGTAGAACTTCCTGAAGATGATGTTCAGTGGATGGTTGCTTCAATACTGGCTTGTCTTCGTGCCCTTCTGTGCAGTGATCACAGGACAGGCAAACTAGTACCAATGCAGTACCAGCCATCCCCTTCCCTTGCTGCAGATCTCGGGGCATCTTTTCGCAGGAGAGGAAAGGGTGGAAGAGCTTGGTTTTTACAACAGCTTTGTCAATTAAATGATGAAACTGCAATTTCTGCTCAGAGATTTAGATCATCTGTGCAAACAGAATCAGCACTTCCACTCTGTTCTTCCATCTTATGTTGCTCCTTAAAGCAAAAGGCATTCTTCTGTTGCTTGAACCAGCAAAAGAGTTGCAAAGCAGCGTGCTTGTCAGAAATGTATACTAAAAAGACCTAAAACAGTCTTCATCAGCAATATGAATGCATTTGTCATAGTTGTTGCTTGCTTTCGTTGGGTGCAGGTGAAGCCAGCAGCCTCGTGCGTCTGCTGTGGAGGGGTGTCCTTTGCTCGCTGTGGCCCATGTCCTTTAATGCCAGATCTGTTGCAGACAGAAGAGCGAGTCAGCAGTGGCGTGTGAATTGCATTCCAGTTTAATACTTTGAGATAATAAGTAAGGTACTTCAGGATGCTGGTATTTCAGTGTGGGAGAAATTGCCTTGCCTGTTTAAAAAAAATACCATGTTATTCTAAAAGCAGCCCTCCCCCCGCCAGGCTCACTGTTGGATATTTGTTTTTCAGCAACACTGAAAAAAAAAAAAAAAGTACCCCAGAGCATACAACACTTGTACTGAATCAGCATCAGTAAATGGATTCATACTCTCCTCCGCTTCACCCATCTGAAGTCTTTTTCCATTTTCTTTACTTTACTGGCATATTGTGGAACACCTTTTGCAGTACCAGCTCTGGGTTTAAAAAAGCACCTGTAATGATGCACGGTGCTCAAGCATTCAGTTCTGCTGGCTTGCTCCTCTTTAAAAGAAGAAACGCATGCGAGTTGTGCAAGGGCTTGTGCAAACGCAAGGGCTTGTGCATCGCCCTTGAGGAGCGAGGGAGGGGAGAGGGGTCACATGAAATGTGGGAGCTTTCCAAAAGCGTGAGACCGCCCTGGTTATTTTGGAACTTTTTATCTCTCTCTGCCTGCGTGTTTTGAGGCTTTGGTGTTTGAACACGTCTGTGAGCCTGCAAACTGGAAATACTGCTGTTAAGATGTTCTGTTCCCTTCGCTTGGGGTGTCTGCTTCGCTTCCATCTTGCACCAGCTGGGAATCCTGGAAGCGTCTCCTTTCTTAGCCTCTCAGGGAGGAAAAGCCAACAGCAGAAGAAAAGCATCTGAACATAAACTGCAGGCTGAAACGTGTGGGGAAAAAAATGTATAGTAAAGCTCATGAGAGCAAACAGAAATTTGCACAAGCTACATGGTAATTTGGTGAAGTTTGGGCACCTGCCTCATGGGTGATACTGTAGTTGAAACTGAGTTTTTTATTTTGATGCAGTGTGTCAAAATGAATTTATTTTACCCTACCCCTGTGGCTAGCATGAGTGCTTGTCTTCTACAGAGAAGTGCCATGGAAAAGCCCCCCAATATACTGGATTATTTTGCTATGGGAATTTATTTGACTCTGCTGCTGAGATCAGGACGCAGAAGGAGGCGCTTTTGAGCGTAAGTGCTAGAACTGGCAGTAGGTAGAAATCAGACTGAAATCAGGAGGGAGTGATGGGCTGGGCTAGCTGAAAGGCAAGTAAGTCGCTGCTAATAGGCATAGAGTGGGCGCACGTGACTTATAGACAGTTTCCTCTGTGTGTGGCAAGTAGTAACAGATAATTAGCAATGCATTTATTATTTTATGTGGCACCTTTTGTTAATTTAATGCAGAGGTGTGGACTGCTTGCAGAGTAAAATATGTTCAGAGTGAAGTTCAAAGTTTAAGATTTACGTGATTTGATGGTATCTGAAATTATCACAAGGTCTGAAAGTTAAGCAACTTAATATCTTGTGGTTCCCCCCCCCCCCGAGATAAGCTTTTTTCTAGGGTTTGGGCGTGTACGGAATAGCTTGGAAGCCAGATGTGAACCCCTTTCAGTGTCTGTATTTAAGGTAGCTACAGCGATTTCTTTTGATTTCTCAAAAGCTTTCGTATTTTTCTCATCGTCTGCATAAATCATGTTTTGAATAGTCCAAGCAGACCAATGTGTATTAATACTTGGGTTACAACATAGTAAACGCTGATTCCTTTTTTGAGAGTAGAAAACATTATTTCTGTGTATTCAGTTGTTAATGTTTTTCTTAAGTCTTCTGGTTAACTGTGTAAATGCAGAACTTGGTCCATGCTGCTTCCCCGTGAGTGCTTAAGCTTGTGGGAATTCTGCAAGGATGGTGTAAAGTAGTTTGCATCTGACTTCAGGCCTTTCTTTTTGTGCAAGTTAAATGGATTATTAACCTCTTGGATGCTGCTGCAGTGTCTTCCATTCTGATGGTTACTCTTTGAAGCTTTGTTATATTTTAACCATAAAAATGATTCTTACAGTTGCGGTATAATTTCGGTTGAAAAGGACCTCTGGAAATCACCTGTTTCATCCCCCTTGTTTAAAGCAGGGACAGCTTCGAACATATCGTGCTTTGTTCTTACTTGGTCTAAAATTAGTTTGAGGAGGAGTATGTTAATGAGGTAGGGTATGGTCTGTTTTTGAGCTGCTAGTTTCATTTCTGTTTTGCTTTTCAGTGAGGCTTCTTCATTATCATTTCTAATAACATTTGAAACTTGGGAATACTTTCTTTTCTCAAGTTCTGCTTAAAAAAAAAAAAAGAAAAGAATAATTAAATCCTTATAGCATTACACCACCAGGAAAATAAATAGCAGTCATTTTCTAGTGCTTTGTTGTGAATTCTTTAGTACATCGTCTCTAGAAGTAAACTTACCATTTTCTTATCTGGCCTTTTTCCTTGGTGCTAATTTGTTTTTTCTAAGAGGTACTAAGTTCTTTATCTCAGGTTACTTTTGGCAAGTGAGTTACAGGTAGTTCAGAATAAGAAACTAAAATATTTTTCCAGAAGTGTGAAATTGCTTTGCTGTTGGTTTTTTTTTTTTTTTAACAAACAAGATGTATAATCCTTTTCAAATCAGTACGTTCCAATCTATTGCAATATCTTGCATCTAGGCATTCAGAGCTACCTTAGCAGCTGCTATAGTGGTCTGTTATGTAGGAGTCATGGAAAGTGATAAGAACATTATTGTTTATGTAGCCTTGCCAGGGCTTGCATGCCTGAAATATGCTTTTTTTTGTTTGGTTGGTTGTTTTGCTGCTTTGTGTGGTATACCTATTTTGGGATCACTGGGGACTTGAACAGGGGTTTTAATTTGGAACATCTTGCAGTTCAGTCGCATAAGACTATTTTAATAGTTTCCCATTGGATTTCATATGCCACTGAAACTGTAGAGCAAGACCAGTGTGTAGCATCCACGTGATTCTGCTGTACGATAGAAGTGGATTACTTGGCTCTTCTTTTCTAGTGGATTGCCTTCCTAATGGATGTTAACCATCAGCTGCTCAATAGCATGAACTTCTAATAAGTTAACTCTTTTGAGATTAAGGAGATTTCTCTTAAAGGGGCTGTGGTCAAAGTATTGTGTTTTCAAAAGCTTCCCTCCTGGTTCTACACCCACCCCCACCCCCCAACCTTTTTCTCAGCTTTTTTTTTTTTTTTTTTTAAAAAAAGATCCCTTATTACTGCATATATGAAGCTGAGTTGACATATGGGAGTCGATCAGAGTTGTTGCCCTGACTTTGGTATGGTTAAATATTTGGTTAACGTCCATTTGCTGCTATTACAGAAATTTCACGTGCTTGACGGATGTTTCCATAACTAGCATATTCAGATATTTATCCAAACATAATTGCTATGGGTTTTCCTGCGGAGAGGCTTGAAGGAGTATACCGGAACAACATTGATGATGTAGTAAGGTAAGGCTTTATTTTTCTTTTCCTTGACTTATTCTTGTAAATCTTCAGTATCCTTTTCTGCGCACATTTAATGTTCTCCTAAGGAAAGGACGTGTATTCTGACTCATAACAACGGCAAGATTTTTGCATCTTGTAGATGCTGCCTTAATAGCTTTCCTGAAAAAAGTTGGAAACAACGAAAATGATATTTTCAAGAACTTCAGGACAGCCTGCTGTTCTGAGTTGATCTCAAATACTACATGTAATCTGCTTTTTAGTTTGAAAACTGACTTCATTAAATTGTGTTGGAGGAAAAGGAGGTTCTCTGCTTCTAGAAATATGTTAGTCCATGCTTTTTTGTTCATGATGTTGAGAGTTTGCCAAGATAGCTGATGGCATTTCAGAATACGTTTGCCCTTATCCTTTCTTCAATTGATAAACTAAGTGCTTGATAAGTGAATTTTGATTTAAAGTAGTAAATATAGGTGACTTTAGATAAAGGCTTTAACGTCTGGCTGTGTTCGGTAGTTATGGATGAGGAGAAGAATCAGCTAAAATTCATTATTGCTGGTGATGCTTTATAGCATGTTCTGGAAAAAAAAAAAACCAAAAACCACAAACCTGAAAAACCAAAAACCAAACAACCTGCAAGTTGTCATTTTTAACATAAAATAGTTATCTACTCTGAACTATTGGATACAACTGTGGAAGGTGTACTTAGTGTTTTAGGAGCATCATTGTAATTTGTTTAGTCAACACCCCACCTGGAGAACAGAGGTTGCATTAACAAATACTTGGCAGAAGCTGCCAAATGTTCGTGGTTTTAGGATCGTAAATTCTGATTTTTTTTTTTTTTTAATGTATGGTGCTTTTGAGGTCTTGGGCGTTTGAGGTCATAAGTTCAGTAGCTTTCCAAGAGACTTGATGTTTGGGGATGGGGGGACAGTGCAGTAAGAGGCATGGTTATGCAGTGAAGTTCGAAGTAGGTGTATCTGGAGTACTGTGTCCAGTTTTGGGTTCCCCAGTTCAAGAAGGGCAGGGAACTACTGGAGAGAGTCCAGCGGAGGCTACAAAGATGACAAAGGGACTGGAGCACCTCCCTGATGAGGAAAGGCTGAGAGACCTGGGGCTGTTTAGCCTGGAGAAGAGACGACTGAGAGGGGACCTCAGCAAGGATTATCAATATCTAGAGGGAGGGTGTCAGGAGGATGGGGCCAGACTCTTTTCAGCAGTGCCTGGTGATAGGACAAAAGGCAACAGGCACAAACTGGAACACAGGGAATTCCATCTCAACATGAGGAAAAACTTCTTTCCTTTGAGGGTGGCAGAGCACTGGCACAGGCTGCCCAGAGAGGTGTATTTTGGTCACAACAACCCCAAGCAACGCTACAGGCTTGGGGAAGAGTGTCTGGAAAGCTGCACAGCACAAAAGGACCTGGGGGTGCTGGTGGACGGCCAGCTTAATGTGAGCCAGCAGTGTGCCCAGGTAGCCAAGAAGGCCAACAGCATTCTGGCTTGTATCAGGAATAGCGTGGCCAGCAGGAGCGGGGAAGTGATGGTGCCTCTGTACTCGGCACTGGTGAGGCCTCACCTCGAGCGCTGTGTTCAGTTCTGGGCACCTCTGTCCAAGAGGGACATGTAAGTGCTGGAGCGTGTCCAGAGGAGAGCTACCAGGCTGGTGAGGGGTCTGGAGACCAGGTCATATGAGGAGAGGCTGAGGGAGCTGGGCATGTTTAGCTTGGAGAAGAGGAGGCTGAGGGGAGACCTCATTGCCCTCTACAACTACCTGAAAGGAGGTTGGAGAGAGGTGGGTGTTGGCCTCTTCGGACAGGACCAGAGGAAATGGACTGAAGCTGCGGCAGGGGAGGTTTAGGTTAGATATTGGGAGGAATTACTTTACTGCAAGAGTGGCCAGGCACTGGAAGAGCCTGCGCAGGGAGGTGGTTGAGTCACCATCCCTAGAGGTGTTTAAGAAGCGTCTAGATGTGGCACTTCAGGCCATGCTCTAGTAGCAGATTGTAGGTTGTTTGGTTGGACTTGATGATCTCCAAGATCCTTTCCAACCATGAAGATTCTGTGATTCTGTTGTGGAGTCTCTCTCTGGAGGCATTCAAACCCCACCTGGATGTGTTCCTGTCCAACCTGCTCTGAGTGACCCCAGTTTGGCAGGGGGGTTGGATGTAGATGATCTCCAAAGATCCCTTCCAACGACGAACATTATGTGATCTGGGCAAGAAGGCGTTGTTCCCAGGTTTGAGATGCCACAGAGAGTTTCTCATCATCGTTGCCAGGCAGAATTAGTGCTGCTTGAATTTCACTGGTAATTGTTTGCATCCAGGTTTGTACAGAAATGAGTTGTGACGGCTTCTTGGTTCCCACACTGGGAGGAATCGTAACCCTCAACAGAGAATCAGTCATCTGGAGGCAGCGACTTCACGCGCAGCTGCAGTTAGCTGTAGATGAGTTTGAGGGGGTTTCGTTTTTGCGTAGCTAACCGTCTCGACGAGTCTCACTATCCACGAATGGTACTGAAAACATCAGAGGCTGGATTTGACCAGGCTTGCAGAAGCGACCTTGTTCTGTCACGCGGTAGTGAGGAGAAGCCACTTTTCCAGAGCTGGTTGCATCAATGAGGTTCAGCATAGCGATCTGTAAATACTCTTGCTCAGTGTGTATGTCTCTGCTAGAATTGTTAAGAGGTGTGAAGTTGTGTTTTCTAATCATATCATTGCACACAGCTTGCCCTCGAGAAGAAGCTTTTGCTGTCCCACAAGCAAACCGTCTCGCCCCCTTTTCTTTACCAGCAGTCAGAGCCACCCTTTCACGAAGCTGATGTGGGCATTGCATCTGCTGTGTGAAATATGTGGTGCCTGATGGACTCCACCTTCACAGATTGTAGGATAGGGGCAAAGGCCAGACTTGGGATAAAGGACATGGGAATAATCCAAATAAATAATAATTGGCAGTAGTCTTTGGAGGCCTTCTTCCATTCACAGCATTGATTTCAGTTGCTTTTGTGTAAAGGAAAATGTATTTTATTGGTTAAATATGTAGGTATGTGTAAATTGGACTCTTCAAAGGGAATGCCTATGTAATTATTAAGTTGTCCATAAACACTCTGATCAAAAGGAGTAGTGATCACCTAAAAGTGTAATTAACCAAATTAAGATATGGAGAGATATAAATTTAGTGGCTGTAGGGAACTGGATGCTAAAGTAGCGTGATGTTTGTTTGCCCCTTATTTTTAAACGAGAATAATGCTCAGAAAGTGATCATGTAGCATTCTGCATGTTGCAGTCAGCAGGTCCTCGGCTGCTCCTGTTGCCTCTTAATTGTGGAATTCCACACCATCCCCCCCCCGCCCCAAGAGCTTTTTATGCTGAAATTCAATGTGTTTGAGCTCCGGAGCAATTAGTATTGTGCCAGGATATGCCAATGGGCTTTTTCTGAATAGCTGGTATCCTGACAAATTTAATGCTGATACTGTATGGGAAGTGTGACCTGGACTGCTGGCTCTCTACAGTGACAGAGGCTTTAGAGGTTTTGGATGGAATTTTGTCCTTAGAAAAATACTTGCATGAAAATTTATACTCAGCTTTGTGGATATTACTGGCAGAAACAGAGTCAGCTCTCCTTGCTCTCCAGTGTGTTTTAAACAAGTGAGGACATCTCCTTGAACAAATCGCCACATCCACCACCTCCCTTAATCTCTCAAAGTCTGCCAACAGAGGTGCCAGTGGGAGTCATGAAACATTTTTGCCGATGAAACTGGAGTCTCGTACTGAATGCCGCTCGAGGAGCGTTCACATCTGTTCTTATTTTAACGCATGGGTTTAACCACAGAGTTCTTCTAGGTTCTTCTGGAATATTATGACTGATAACCAGAGCTTGTTTTTGCTTGAGCTTTCCAGGATTTTAGCAGCTAGTGTTTCTTTTCAATTTGAACAGCATGTTCTGTCATGGCTAATTAAATTCCTTCTGGCTGATGTGCAGATACACACTGTTGATGATGTTAAGTGTAAACATTTGTATGTTATTTCTTCTTGAACCTTGCCAGGTGACACATCATATATAATCATGGTAATTTTGATGAATCATATTTGCAGTTTGGCTCTTCGAGGCCCGTATGGGAAGTTTTTGTTACAAAGCGAGCATGAGAATGAAATGGGTGTGGGAAAAGTATAGTGGTCTTCCTCCTCCTTTCTATACCCAGGATATCATCAGGCACTGTCCTCAGTGGCAAATAACGGCCATTTTAAAAACCTGGTATTAAACGAAATGATTTTTGACTGGAATATGAAAGTTAGTTTAACTGTTTGGGTTTTTTTTTCCCCCCATTGGAAACACCACAGTGGCAAAATATTTTGCATAGGTGATTAAATTGAAAGTGTTTACAGATACCTCATGTAATCCACGCTTTCCGCTTGAAAAATGAACAACTCTTCCTCAGCTTAACACATTGATGTGCAGCTATCTTAGAAATCAGCACAGGTGGGTCCATAGGATAAATATTTCAGTTGCAGGTCAGATCTTGGTCTCCTCAGTTGCGTAAGTGGTCTTAGGCATGCTGCTGGGTTATTCGTATGAGCGAGGTTTGTAACATGCTGCCTCCTTGACTTTGAGGCACGGCAGAGCCAGCTGGGGCTTGGAATGCAGAACTGCACATTCTGGATGTCGCTTTAATGACGCTGCAAATTAAGGTCGACGTTATTGCAATGTATATTAATGCATGCCTTTTTTGTTTGTTTTTTCTTTCTATTTAAGGTTTTTGGATTCAAAGCATAAAAACCATTACAAGATATACAATCTGTAAGTATGCTCTTATAGATGTATTTTCCAAAATAATGAGTTCTAAAAATAGCTTATGAGTGAAAGTGGCTTGTTGCTGTACTAAAGCAGAGCTAGAGATGTTTTGCACATTTTTAAAAACAATTAAGCCTGATTGAGGGCACTGTTACTTCATTTAGTGGAGCTGAGTGAGGTTAAATGAAACGCTGGTGTGTATTCATATTACTTGAACACTTGTAAATGACTTGGCATCTAGCCCATCTGGAGCTTGTACCATGTGATGAAAAAGTGAAAAGTAATTCACAGCAGGCTTTCTATTAATGTATTAATGTCCACAGTGAAGAAATTGCCAAATTAATACTTCCCTGTTTTTTTTCCTTTTTTTTCCCTCAATTGAACCGTATTGGTACCCAGGTTCGTTCACTTCCTCGCTCTTCTTCACTATCATGTGATAGTTACTCACTTCTGTAAATGTAGCATTTTCCTCTGAAAACTTGGTTATTCAGAAAGCTGTTCTTGTTACAGAAGGGATTTTTTTTGTTATTGTTCCTTGATCATCTTTATACGTTAGCTTAGACTAATTTCATTTGTATAAATGATTTGTCAGCTGATGTTGAAAAGTAGGTCATGGTTTTCCTACCCCTTGTGTTTTCCCCAGAAACCTAAGTTGAAGATTTATTGATTCTCTCAGCTGTTAAGGCTTTTTTTTTTTTAAATGCATATGTTTCTAAATATTTGCAATTAATGGAAAAATTGTTGTAGTATGGAAACCCAGGCAATGCATTACATTGTAATCTGCTGGTCATTAAAAATAAGCATTTAAATATGCCTCTGAATTAGTTGAAGGCAACTCTGAATTAGTATCAGGCAACTCTGTTTCCTGACGCTGGAGCGAGGTGATACTAAAAGCTGAGAAATTGCATACTAGTTATATAAATCCTGGGGTAGGATGCCACAGAAAAGGATAATGTAAACGAAATATGCATTGAAATAAACTCATTGGACAGCTTTCATAGAGTTCAGAGAAAAAATTATTTCATCCAATTTAGAAGCTCTCCAGCATTTTAATAAATGCTGTTTTGGTGGCACTTATGGGTGGAAAAGACAGTGCTTCCTAGAATAGATGATAGCTCCTTCTGTGTGTAGGTGCAAGCTCTCTAAAGAGGCAACTTTCTGGATATCTTCCTTTGAAGTCTTCTGGAGCCCAGCACTCTAAGATCTGTATCATGTAAAACCCAACCACCGTGTTATTAGACACTCCCCCCCGCCTCCCCGAAGCCTCCTAACAGCTTCGGCTTGGTTTGAGGAGCAAAGCAGAGCAGGACAGATAGAACTGAATTGCCTCCTGCTCCTTGGGGCTGAGTTCAGCTGACAGCTTCTGTGAAGCGTGGCTCTGGTATCACGTACGAGATCAGGGTTTGCTGAGCTGCCTGATACCGAGCTGCTTGTTTCGAGAGGTGACAGGTAAAAACAATAGGTTGCTGCGTGTGAACGTCAAGGCTTGGTCAGAAAGTAAGCGTTTAGTAAGCCTTTTCTGCATCTTAGCAGGTAGCTCCTCAAGGAGGTGGTGCTTGAGAAGTTTCCATTTTGCTGTATGCTAGCAACCTCGTTTTACTTTAGAAAAAAGCAAAAAACAGTCCCCCAACCCTACAGAGGAACAACTTTAAAGTTTTTAAGTGAGAAGTGATGAGGCAAATGCTTTTGATGTTTATGTTGCTGATACATGTTGTTTCAACTATGGAAAGAACTCGTCCAGGTTTTTGTCTTCAGGTTCTTTATTTAAAAATTTTAACTTTTCAGTTTTCGATGCAAGAACCTCCCATTGATTTTTTTTTTCCTTGTTGCTAACTTCAAAACAATTGCAAGTGAAACCTCCTGAAATTACCATACTCACCCTCAAATGAAAACTTTTGCAGGATGAAACATCCTTTTAAAGTGCGTGGGTTTTCTTCTTCCCCAAAATGTTGGATCAGTTGCAACTGAAGATTCAGGTGATGACTGCAACTGCTTGGAAAGCGTAGCTTTTAAACTGCATACCTCTGGCTAGAGAGGCCAGCTTATCTCTTTGTCTTTATGTGGGCAAAATTTGTACACGTTAAGTACATAAATGCCATTAGCTGAATTGTTGCAACGTTTGGTTTCAAGATGGGAAGAAATTGCGGCCTTCAGGTATTTTGGAGAACAGCATCTCTTTAGATTAAGCTGAATTTTTGTAAATAATCAACCTATTGTCTGTCTTTGAAAGAAAGAGGTGGGAGTTCAGAGCTGGAGTTATGTGATTATATTCAGAATTATTTCAAACACTGTCATGGGGTTTGAGTTCCCTTAAGGTAGCTGTTATATGAATTTGATAATAATGTTGAGCAGTTTTATTTAAAAGGGTTTAGAGTTGTTTTTTTCTGAAAGGATGCTTAAATGATGTCAGTTATGCCACATCCTTGCATCTTGGCTTTTAACTTCCCAATGAATGTTTGAGCATTCAGTTTCATTTTGTCTCTTGTATTGGTTTTCTCATGTGTTCCTTTCAGTATTCTTCTTTAACGTCTTCTTCCAGTTTCATCTCCTGACTTCACACGCTGGCAAATTGTTACCTCCCCTATTGTAGTAACGTCCATCTTCTCCAGTACATTGCTTTTAACTGTCCTACAGGCAGACAGTTAAAGGAAGGAGCTGTAATGAACAATGTGGATTTTATGTGTGTAATTCCTGTACCTCTGTGTTGGGCTTTGGCATAGGCTGCCATCTTTTCAGTAGCCTGTAGTCCTGTCATTAGTGGGATCATGATTTTGATCAGGAAGGTGCCTGGCTGGCAGCACTTGGGGTCTGGGTTGCTTTAAACTCCCTTTAATGGTAAGAAGGATTACAAGAACTGTGCCAGCCTGCTCCCCACCCCCAAAATCCACAAAAATGTTCAAGCTTCATTGGGAGCTCTGACTGTATTACAGGCCTAACAGTGTATAAAAAAAACCCAAATGGAATGGAAGCATCCCCCAAAGTGTGTGTCAGTGGCGTCTCTGCTGCAGATACACATTTTCCGTGCAATGAAATGGGAGTATATTTTGTACGGCCATGTCTGGAGCTCTGCATTTGTGGGCAGCTCCCATAAGAGGCATAAAGAGCGACGTGGCTATGTTCTGTGCTCAGTTTCTATCCGTGGTGTCAACACAACTAATTTTTTTTTTTTATCCCTTACGGTATTCTACTGGATACTCTCTCAAACTTCAAAATTTGAAGGCTTTTTTTGCCCATATGTGGATTTGTTTGTTTTGAAGACTTTATTCTCTTACTACCCCTTTGAATTGTGTAGTTCTTTAAAAGGAAGGAGGAAGCTTTCTTGGATAAGATCCTTTGTGTTAACCGCTTTGCTTCCTAGCAGCTTTGCCCAGCATGGCTGATGGCTGCGTCAGGTGGGATGACTCCATCTTGAGTGTGCATACAGCGTCTAACTTTTCTTCTCAAAGGCTCGAGTGCAGATAATGGGGTTTTTTTGAGTCCCACTGCCAGCTTAACCTGCTCTGTATCGCTTCTGACCCACAGAAAGTGTCAGCAATGTTCTCAGAGCTGTAAAAACCGCCAGGCTTTTCCCTAGCAGAGGTTAGAGTCAAGAAGGCTCTGGAATTCAGAGAAAGGGAAGTGTTGAGTGCGTCCGCAACCCCAGCGGACCTGCCTCTGTCCCTGGTGTATGAGTCTCGTGGCCAAAGCTCAATGTAGCACACATGGGGCTCCACGTACGTGCGACAGTCATACAAGTAGGAGCCAAAGAGTTTGCGTGCTGAAAGCATCAAGTGCACTCCATACGGCTCCGAAGGCTGCAGTCTTAACATCCCTATTAAGGAAAGATGAGTTTATACTGGTCCTGAAACTGGTGTGGGTATCTGAACCCTATGAAGAGTACAGGTTATAATCGGAACAGAAGATCTAGATGTGTGTTATCTACCGAAATGACTCGTAGGCAACCTGGAGGCCTGTTTTGAGGCAGGACTGTTCTCATTTTCCTTCTGAACTGCATTTTCACTTACATCGTAGAGGGGTGCATCATTTTGCCTGCAAAGAGCAACTCCAGGGAAAATTACAGAGGGCATCCACTTCTTGCTGTCTTTGCCTTTACCCCCAACATCTGATCTGGCTTATTCCCTTGCAGCATGCCGTTTCGGCTGTATTAGAGCCCTACGGATTGTATTGCTTACATCTGGTTACTAATGTTTGTCCTGAGGCAGGTCATCCTGCGAGACTAAATACAGTGTGGGTTGCTGTGCTACTAGCTAGCTACTGTTACAGAGTGGTGGGATAGACATTGATGCAACTTGGAAGTCTTCAGAAATGTGCCATTTTCCAGGGTCTGTGGGGGGAAAACTGACTGACTGGCCTTTTGGGGTTTTTTTTGAGGTCACCTAACTTCAAGAACAAATGCCAAGGTGGCGAGGAGTATCACAATCTCTTGATCACTTGATACAAGTGCTCTCCATTATAATATTCAGTGGTGCTTCCTGTTGCCTGTGGTGGCCTTGTGGCGGTCCTGTAATTAGAGGAAGAATGCTTGCTTAGGTTGCACTAGCCAAGGGTCTTTGAAATGTCCTGGTCATCCCCATCACCCCTAGCACCCATGTTGTTGTTCAGGGATCTTGACGTGTTTTGAGTTCAGAGTCAATTGGATGAAGGTCAGAGCCATCTACTCTTGATGTATTTGTGTGGGAGCATAAAACTGCTGGAGCTGCTGATACTACAGTGTTAAACAGTAATAGTGTATGGTGTTACTTGTGTGAATGTCTCCATTGAGAGTTGCACTGACTAGACCATAGAGACGGGCCACAATTACCATAGAGTAAGTAATTGCTTTTCAGAAAAATAACTGTGTTTTTTAGAGAGCAACTTTATACACCTGCAATAAACCAGTTTTTCTCTATGTAACCTCTAGCTATAATCTTAAATCATAAAGGTGATGGATATACGCGATTTTCCCATATGTTGATCTGCATGTTCCAAGGTGTGACAGATGTTGGGAGTGCCTTAGAGACTTGTCTTGAACTCTTGTCTATTTTTCTTTCTTAGATGTGCTGAAAGACATTATGACACCGCCAAATTTAACTGCAGAGGTATGTTTTTCTGTCCAGTGTTTGTTCTTCTCTTTAAACTTCAGTGTTTCTGGATGAAAGTATAAAGGAGGAGCTGATGAATAGTAATGTATGGGATTTGGGCACAAGGAAAGGTGTCAAATTGCTTTGAGTCACTGGAGGAGCTTGCTGTGTTCTTGATGCTTTCAAAAAAGTGTGTTCCTAGCGATTAACTAGATCAAGGTCTAATAAGGCAATCAGAAGGCTACTGTTGCACAAATTTTTTGCAGAATGGGTTATATAGAAGCTTCTGTTAAATTCATTGTGCAAACAGTGTAAAATTTAGATGTGAAGTGTAGACAACTCTGTTATGCAGAAGCATCACTTACAATAAAAATGGAGAACACTTAAGTCATGGTTCATATAAAACAACTTTGTTGGAACAAACCTTCAGTTGCTTTAAAAAAAAAAAAAAATTAAGTTGGGTCTTAAGACACTTTGCAGAGCTACCAGAACCAGTGGGGAAACTTTTAAGGGCTCATTTTGATCAGACCCTTGGTGAGTGGAAATGGATGTACCTGTTTTGTCAGTATTAACTCCCCAGGTAATAAATAAATACAGATTCACCTTTGCTTTTTGTGTAGAGGAACATCTCTGTGCACAGTACTAGAGCTTGTAGTTCCTCTTCGTGCAGTGCTTCAGAGTAGTTGGGTAGGTATGGAGTACTTGTGTGTATGCAGGAGGTGAATAAATTTTGGGCTTACTGGCTAATACTACAGCATAGCAAGGGCTCAACTTCTTCTTTCATAATTATTTTAAAGCATCCCTCTAGTTGTAAAGAGGATGTTTAGAACGTGATCAAAATGTCACTCGCTGCTTTAATGTCTGAATGTAGAAGGACTGAAATTTTCGTTTTGAAGGCATCTTCACTCCTAATTTGCTCTTATGATGTTGAACGACAGTGTCCTAAAACCTTACTGAATACATCCAAACCAAAGAGAAAGTATTTTAAGATCTGCTTGAACAGTACTTTGAGTAAGAGGAGAAAAGGCGTAAATGAAAAGGATGTGCTTCTAATATGTCCAGAACATATGCTTGCTTTAATTTATGCTTTCTGTTACAGGGGTGCTCAGCTCCCTTCACTGTCAATTCCAGCCCAAAATTTTGTTTGTGACCGCACCTTTCACAGCTCCTCTGCATTAGACACTGCTGTTGTAGGGAGCTACACGTTGCCTTCCTTTCTTTTCATCCCCAAATTAGTTACCTTAGATAACCAAGGTGGTGACTCGGAACTTCCCTTAGCAGAGGAACAGCAGTTCTACTTTAAAATCTTCTGAAGTGAATTCATTTCAAGGGGAACTTTTCATTTGTACACTTAGTATGAAACACTCAGTGGTTCATTACTCAGCTTGGATGCTCTTCCATCAAATTCAAACCCAAATGTTGAAAGCTCTCATTTGTATGCTAGCTTTCTGTCTAGGGTGCTGGAGTTTCTGAAGTACTTCTACACTGAAAATTGCCTTCTGCTTTGCCCTAGGCTTTCCTTTATGTATTTTTTTTTTTTT
>VXBH01009185.1:810213-841433 GCA_013400035.1 Rynchops niger
TTTTTTGCTATGGGATTTTTCTTGTAATGTCTAGGAGCTTGGAGAGATTAATCGGAACCGTTCTCCATGCTGTGTGCTCCCGTGTTAGGAACCAAAAATCCACAGAGGACCTTGTACCCTCTAAGCTCAAGGCTGTGCACCCTAATGTTTCCTTAATCCCTCTGCACCATTGCAGGGCATGCATTTCATCTGCTTCTCATTCCAGCTTTGAAGAAAATACTGCCAGGTTTGCCTGTGATCCCAAATCTCAGAGAGCAGCTTTGGGATGCTGTTACTACTTGGGATTTTTCAGGCCGTTCTTTCAGGATTACTTTGGCTCTCCTCTTCACAAGAACCTTATTGGATATAGTTAAGATAGACTCAAAACTGTATGGACAAATTTGCAGCATCTCCTAACAGCTGCTTTTCTTGGAGATTTCTAAATAAAATCCTCCTTACATCTCCTTCAGAAAGTGGCATCTCTGTAAGTTCACATAAAACTATAATTTGGGCAGTCTTTGGATCTTCCATGTGGAAGAATTTATTAGTGCACGTTTACATTCATTAGCCTTTACTGCTTCTTTAATAAAGATTATTCACTTTATTGAGCCTACCTATTTGGTCTCCTGGGAGACCAAGGGGGTGGTCTGTGTTGTGACTGAATATTGAGCCAGCAACATGCCCTTCTGGCCAAGAAGGCCAATGGTCTCCTGGGGGGCATTAAAAAGAGCGTGGCCAGCAGGTGGAGGGAGGTCACCCTCCACCTCTGCTCTGCCCTGGTGAGGCCACATCTGCAGTGCTGTGTCCAGTTTTGGGGTCCCCAGTTCAAGAAGGGCAGGGAACTACTGGAGAGAGTCCAGCGGAGGCTACAAAGATGACAAAGGGACTGGAGCACCTCCCTGATGAGGAAAGGCTGAGAGACCTGGGGCTGTTTAGCCTGGAGAAGAGACGACTGAGAGGGGACCTCAGCAAGGATTATCAATATCTAGAGGGCGGGTGTCAGGAAGATGGGGCCAGACTCTTTTCAGTGGTACCCACTGACAGGACAAGGGGCACAAACTGGAACACAGGGAATTCCATCTCAACATGAGGAAAAATATCTTTCCTTTGAGGGTGGCAAAGCACTGGAACAGGCTGCCCAGAGAGGCTGTGGTGTCTTCTTATCTGGAGATACTCAAAACCCACCTGGATGAGTTACTGTGCAGCCTGCTCTGGGTGGGGACTGGACTAGATGGTCTCCAAAGGTCCCTTCCAACCCCTGCCATTCTGTGATTCTGTAAATTGTCCTTGTGGATCCCTCCAGAAGACTTTGGACTTGTGTCTCTCACTTCTGCTCTTTAAGTCCTTGGTGCTTCATCAAAAGAACTCTTGCGTCTATAACAAGAGAAATAGTACTTATGGAATGAATACAAACACTCGCCAAAAAATGAGATGTAGGTTTTGTTTTGTTTTTTTTTTTTGACCAGCAAAGGATATGGTGGTTCTAGCTGAGAACTTTTAAATGAACCAGACTGGCATTTATAAGATCCCTAGTCTGTCAATTGAGAATTGGGGTGCACTTTATAAAGTGCTGTTCTCCTGATGAAAGTAGGACAGCCCTATGTAATCTGCCAGTCAGCGTTGCATTGTCTGTGATCTTATCTGAGGCATTAGAGGTTTGGGTGCTTCTCTCTGCTTATTGCTTATTTTTTTTCTCTTGAGTTTTCTTTCATCTCCTGCATGCTCACTTGAAATTCTTTCCATCACTAGATGGAAGAAATGCTTGTGTGTATCCACGTAAGAAAAAGGACAACTTCGGTGGTTTGACTTTAAAACCCAGAAGTATTGCAAGTGCCTTACATGAGATTTCTTTTTCAATTACCACTTTCTAATATGGAAGTTGCCGTTTTTTGTTTCACAACCCCTTTGAGCAAGGTCTGAGAGTTTGTTTCTGACGTAGACCCAACTGTGCTCAGAATTTTTCAGCAAAATTCCTGTTGTGTGATTAGTGACTGAAATCTGGCCCTGTTTTCTCTCAGCGGGTGGTCTAATTATTGCTGGAGTAATGGGTTTTCACAAGGTTATTCTTTGTGTCTGCGTACTCTTAAATTCTGGAGAATTCAGCATGTAAGATATAGAGTCGGTGCCACTTTTCAGTGGTGGTGTGAAATAGTCTCTTCATGTAGCAGGATGTCTGTTTATGTATTACTAGAGAAATGTCTGCAATGCATATAGTATGCAGTACATGACTGAATAATACTGGAATAAAAAATGTACTTATCTATAAGATGGGGGGGGTATTTGGAAAGTTAATTTTTTGCATGCTTATCGCACAGTTGACCTGCCTAATTGAGCCTGCTGTTATTTCCTTTTGAGATTTTGATAAACGACTGCTTCTCATTGCAGTTGCACAGTACCCTTTTGAAGACCATAACCCACCACAGCTAGAGCTTATCAAACCTTTTTGTGAAGATCTTGACCAATGGCTAAGTGAAGATGACAATCATGTTGCAGCAATCCACTGTAAAGCTGGAAAGGGACGAACTGGTGTAATGATATGTGCATATTTGTTGCATCGAGGCAAGTTTTTAAAGGCTCAAGAAGCCTTAGATTTCTATGGGGAAGTAAGGACCAGAGACAAGAAGGTGAGTTACTTCCTGTTCTTCTGTTCTCTGACCTGTATCTTTATGCTTTTCCTGCATGAAGTCAATTTGAGTAGTCAAGCCTTTTAAGAAATACTTGCCATCAATGTGATATCTGGTTTGATTTAGCTTTAACACTTATTGGATCAGGGCAATTGTTCCAAATGAAAAAGCTTTCCTAAACAGCAGCAGCAATTAGTCACAACACTGAAACAGTCTGTTTCCTTCCATCTCCTGTTCAAGACTATCTGTACGGTTTATTTTAAATAGCCTTTTAAATAGCATTCTGCTGTGTATTGCATCAAATGGGCGGTTGATGAGTGAACTTTCTCGTTCAGCATTTTTAACCCAAATAAGAGGATTATTCTAGCTTGTTTTGCCTGAATGGATGAGTTGTTCATCTCCTCAGGTTCTCTTAGCTTCTGTGGTGGTGGTTGGAGATGCATAGTCATTACAGTGCGTGTTACAGTTGAATATCCCAACTGGAAGAGTCTGTTGTTGGATGCCCCTTTTCAATAAAAGGTTAGTTAATTCTCAGAGCTGAGGCAGCCTCAGAGCCTGCTTCAGGAGGTGCTGCCATTTAGTTTCCTGTACTTCTCCTGAGGAGAAATGAGGGGCATGTCATTTCAGAGAAACGATGTTCACAGCTGCAGGAGCTTTCTGTTAAGACCTTGTCAGTGGTACAGACAGCAGTAACCGTATGTTGGACCTTTCTGGTATGGTTGTGCCTCATGAATGGGAATTTAACCTCCTTAGTTGAAATTTCTCCAACTATAATGAGGTGTGACTTGCAAGGTCACTTCAGTGAGCTTCCCTGCTCATCTGCCATCGTTTCCTTGTGGATGTTGGTGGAGCAGCCCAGGGGAATGATCCCAGCAGGCCAGTTTTACCCTGCTCAAGTACAGAGTTCTCTCTGTTCCTGTAATATTTGCATAAAGTATTAATTTCACAGTGTGTAGACCTCTTACAAGCAGAGCTTCATGTTTGAAGGCTCTTGAGAGCTGAAGTGTCACATAAGGATTTTTAGAATTTGCCTGTTAATTCATGGGAAGGAGCAAATAACAACTTAGTTTGCTCTCTTTACAAGCTAGAGCTGTTATTCCACGTACTGCTGAGAAGATAGTGATGGTGTGACACTAGAGCAGAGACGGTGTCAAGGTTTCCCATCGAAACTTTGTGGCTTTTGGTAAGGCTGCATGGTAGTGAATAGGAGTGAGCTGCGTGATGAATAAACAGTGTAGATCACTGCTGCTGGCAAAGATTATCTGAAGAGCTGGATCATGAAAAGTATAAAACTTAACAAATCCACGGTGAAGCGTGTTGTACCTCAGTTTCCCTGCTGTAAAAAGAGGGTAACGTTTTCTGCGTTAAGGTCAGTTAAGCGTTCGTCAGTACCCCAGTGGTACCTCTGGCATGTTTGGGGTAACGGAGAACTTAGTAAACAGGAATAGTGAGAGCCTTGTTTAGCTTCACTGTAAATATTGTCTGTAACCAGCAACTTTGTTTTGGTTTTCATGTCTCTACTGGAAGAGTTGACACCCCCCCNGGGCAGTGTGTGATTCACGTAGTCATTAAAGTAGAATCTATAAGCTGGTATTCCAGTGCAGATTCTGTGAGCTGCTTCTTCCCTTGTGGCATGTATTTCAGTGTTATATTGTCAAGTGCTGCTCTCTGATTTGACACTTCATCACACTTTTATATAACTGACTTCCTGGACTCAAAGTAAATGAGGCATCAGAAGAGCCGTTTGCACCTAGGGACAAGAGAATGTGCTTTTTTTTTTTGGTTGGACCAACAGATATACACAGGCAAACTGCCTTTAATTAGGTGCTGAATTTTCTTTGTTTAAACAAGTGCAGGGTGTGCACTTTGTATACGGCTGCTCAGAATAGCCTAGCTAAAATCGCTGTTTCCATCAGTGTGCCTGGTGAAGTGATTCTCGAGAGAGTTTAGTCCATGCCGGCAGGAAGTGTGTGTCTGATTGCAAGAGGAAGTATGACTAATTGGTCAAGAGAACAACCTCAAGTACTTCTGTAGCAAGCTTTTCCCAAATGTGTGCTGGGAGAAGCAGCTTCACGGAGGCCTTTGCGATGTGAAATGAGAGTTGCTGTGAATAAGGCTGACAGTTGCTAGATAGTCTGTTAATGTACTGTTGTCCTGGGAAAGGTAGTGGGGAATAAGACGTTGCAGAACTGACTCTAAAAGTCTGTCTCTCACCAAAAACTTCTGGGTTTTTGTTTGTTTGTTTTCTTCTCTGTAAGCTGCCTCTTTTGACTTCTCTAACCCCTCGTAGTGGGGAGAACTGTTTTAGAAGGGAATAATGAAGGTCAGAAAGTATTGGCTAAATGGTTGTCTATCATTCTCCGCCACTGTAGTAGAACAGGACTGATTTCTCTTTTCCCTTTGAACCCAGGGAGACAAACTGTTTTCTGAAATTGGATAAAGAACTGTAATTGTCCAGCCTATTCTCAGAGCTGGAGGAGAAGTAAACACCCCCCCACCCCCTTCAAATCTTCCAAGAGAGCTGCTGAGCCCACTGTTTGAAATGATTAGCTTATCACCTGTTTTTTCCTTAAGATGGATGCTGAACTACTACTGCGATGACAAAGACTGACAACTTACCATCCTACAGCCTGCTCTTGAGGGGTTTTATAGTGAGGACTATACTCAGAAAGAAGTAGGGTATAATCTATGCAACAGATAGGTATCAGCTGGGGACAACTGTTCAAGTCTGGAGATGATCCATTCAGGAGCAATCTTTTACCGTATTTTTAGGAATGGCTCCTAATAGTAGAACATTTTCCAGGAAATGGAAACCAATTATTTTGTGCGAGGAAGTCTGAGGATGACTCTTTGAGCAGGGTAGGTATTCAATGTGTAGTTATCGGAGCTGGTGAGTTTTAATGCTTGTTTGTTGGAAGTAGTCGGATGGCAACCTCTGCCCATAAGCCTGGTCTGAGGCTGCAGCTTTAGCTTTACTCTAACCGTAGGGCACGTTATTAAAGTGAATATGGGGGAATATGCCTTCCAAAAATGTTTGTTCTTCAAAATAACTGCCTGTGCTACGTTAAGAGGAGAAGCAGGAGTGCACCTGACAATCTTTGTGATGTCCACACAGCTCAGCAGTGCCCTGTGAAACTGTGGCATAAGGACTAGAGGAGCTTATCTAATGTCCATTTTAAAAATGATGATAAATGGGAAATGCAAGCTTCTCGGGGAGAAAATACTTCAGCTGCTTCCCTGTTCTTTATTCTTCTTGACTAAAAGTAAGCAGGGGGTTGATTGCACCTCTTGGAATATTAGCTTGTTATGAAAGTGTTTGGCTTTGAACTCAGGCCTTTGGAAAATGGAGAACTTTCCGTTCTGCTTCAGTGTGGCTGGTTCTTAGGATCTCAGGGTAAAGGCTATGTCTCTGGGGAGTTAAATTCTCTGGCTGCAGGGATAAAACTGCCCTCCTGGCTGAGAACTGGTTTTGCTTTGAGACCAGCTGTCACTTTATATAGCTGCAAAAAGTGACTGTGTTCCCTTCCATCTGGTCCCAGCCCTGGTTGCCCTGGTAAGGTGTGCTGGGGTTTCTCTGTGGGACACATCCTTTATGGCATGAAGAAGGTTTGAGTAGAGGAGGCTGTGTTTACCTTACGTGCGTAGTTTCATTCTGATTGGCAGCACTGGCAGATTATTGGCAGCACTGGCAGATTACTGACAGTTTGTTCTGAGGCTGGGATTTGGTCAGTCATGAAGCTCGGATCCCAGGAAAGCAAACTTTAAAGCTCTGCGAAGTCGTGGGTCTGATAACTGCTGAGATGATATCTGAACCAAAACCATGGTCAGTGTAGAAGGCTATGTAACAAAGTCATTGTACAAGTGCTGTAGGGGAAAGTCTTTTGTGGAATTTAGAAATAGCTGAAGTGGTAAGGAGACATAATTATCAACTTTTTTTTTTTTTTTNAGGAAGTGAATATTTTCACGCGTACAGAGTAGATGCTTACTAAACTGAAAGCACTCTGGCCACTCATAGCTTATGGCTGTTTTAAGGTGAAGTAGGTATTAGAGCTAACAGTTTATAGAAATACTGTGTTCTGGGTTTTGTGACCAAAATGCTCATAGAGTGGTATGTGAACACCTTTTGTTTATCTCCAGTTTATTGCAATTTCATGTTTAGCTTTAATATCAAAGTTTACTTACTGATGCTTTTGCAAGTATATAAACCATGTAGTACATTTTCTAGAAAATGAAATAATTTTTCATCTGTGTCACTCTTGCTTGAAAATATTAGCTAGAAAAGCTTTAAAACTATTCCCTTACTTGAAGCTTAAATTTTTAAAAACAGTAATAAAAATGTTCTTTGGTTATACGTTCTCAAAGCAAGTGTTTACATCAGAGTTGTAATTCAACTGAGAAGTCCTTCATTTACCAGTTTGGGCTATTGGGCCTTTATTAATGAAACATTCCACTTCTGGTTTTTGTGCAAATGTTTCAGAAGGGCATTTTGTAATAGAAAGTAGCATCAGTCTTGAGTACAGTGGTATTAGCAAACAAAATCAGAATCTTTTGACTTAAACTGCTGTCAAAATGTAATTCCCGTATTGGCGCTTTAAAATTAGCATGTGTTCAAGGCGCCTCCTGCTTAACTTCCATACCCCAAAAAAAAGCAGAAGCATGAAACTGTCTTTTACATGACCTCAGGGTGCCTGAGGTGTGTGTTTTTAAGATATTGAAAAGTCTGCATTCTTTGCCTTAACTGTTTGAGATGGATGTCTGGAGATATGTACTAAAGTAACTGGAAGGCCGGTGTCCTGCTTGTTCCGTGATGGGCACTGGTTGGTAATTAATTGCCTGGCGTTAGATACTGTGTGCCAACACCTTCCTCTTAAGTGTTCTGCAGGAGGAGTACAGGAGACGTGGACATGTGTCTGGGGGAAAAAGGAATGTGTACAGAGGCGGTCTTTGGAAATGGTTTGGAGGTGGATTGCGTCTTTGTTAGTCCTTGAGGTGCCCGGGGTGGTCCACATTGAAGAAATCGCAGAGGGTCCTCATGAATGACTGTGCTAAACGTGCACGGCTGGGTTTCGGTGCGATGTAGGAAGCCATGCAGCACTCCCCTGCTTCCTAGGTACCGCTGGTTTAGATGCTTTGCTCAGTGTGCCGGTCTCCACTGTGTAGCTGCTGCAGAGGTGTACTCGGCATAAATCACGATGGTCTATTCAAGGTGCTTTACCTATCTCTTCATTCGTGATTTATTTGCCCTTAGTTATATTCTGAAGTCATGGGAGGGGCTCTGTTAGTAATAAATGATTTTGATGGTTTTTGACATTTGTTTTCCCTCTCTTTAGGGAGTGACAATTCCCAGTCAGAGACGCTACGTGTACTACTATAGCTACCTGTTAAAGAATCACCTGGATTACAGACCAGTGGCACTGCTGTTTCACAAAATGATGTTTGAAACAATTCCCATGTTCAGCAGCGGAACTTGCAGTAAGTACCCAGTGCCCCATTAACCTCCATTACCTCTCGTAAGGAAACGCGTTGGCCTTTGAACTTGGTTTGGTTATGTGACCGTTACCAGCCTGTTACGTGACACTAAGAGCTGCTTGTCTTAATGGAGAAGATCATACTCAAACACTTAGTGTTCCGAAATCTGCTGAGTTAGTGTGGTCTATCTGCTAGCATCCTCCCAGGTGTAGTAAGTTTAGGTCTGTGGAGGACTCATATGGTTGTTTTACTACAGTTTTAAATTGGGAAGGATTTAACAGTTTGAAGATAAGTGATACCATATATATATTTTTTTTTTGTAATGTAGCAACTCTTGGGAAACATGAATTGCTGAAAAACATTTGCTTAATGGCATGTTGTGGCTTCAAATGTAGCAACATTACTCTTCCCCTGATGTTTTAAAAAAAAGTTCAACGGGGCAGATATCTGATTAACTCTGGAGTAAACTTTTCTTTATATGGGGGCTTATAAAGTATTAATACACCTGTAAACAATTAATCTGGCATGCTGATACACAGTGTGTTAGTAAGGAAGAGCAGATTCCTTGAAACTTTGAAGTATAAGTACGGATTCACTTCTGTCCTGTTGGCTGCATTACAGGGCAGTAACTGCCTAGTGTTGCATGTTCATTTTTTGTTAGTGGAAAAAGTTTTTTTTCTAATGGTTTTGCTGTGGGGATTGCTGCAATGGGTAATTAATTCCAGTTCTTCCTGTGACTTTGATTAAAATTGCACTATTAATATTGTTGTAAGACAGTACCTGAACATGGACTGCACATAAGAAACAATCAAGCAACTTGTCAGGCCAGCTGTATTTACAGGAAACCCTGCCTGTAGGGTTGAGGTGTGGAAGTTACAGATTTCTGCCATTACCACTAATTTAACGCTTTGGATAAATTATGCTATACTTGCGAAATCAAGCTCGCGTGAACATTAACTTGTTTGTCCGTACTGGGCTATTAGCATGCTACTTTTGCAGTAGGATGTTGGGATAAATGAAAGAAGATGATTAGAGTGACTGTTAACTTCAGCATCTTTGTCTACTGCGATATTTTACATTTCCGTGGAGTTTTCAGGGATTTTTCAGAGTGTGAAACCAATGATCTGTGTTACTTTTTTGATTATGTTATCAGCTGCGGCGGCAGTAATTTTACCAACAGACGATAACTTTAAATCTGACTTCCTTGTTATCTTACTTCTGTTTTAAAGTCACTGACAGAGCAGAGTCCTGTCTCTCAGGTAAAATGAAGAGATTACAGGGTTTCACGGCTCTGAGGATTTGAGGGAGATAAGTAGCAGTTTTTATAGCTAGACCGTTCAGCAAGAGAATGTGCGTGTGCTCAGCAGGGACTTCTGCAGCTCTGCAGGGGTGGTTTCAGGGTGGCCACATACCCTACAGCAGGATATGGTTCGGTGTGTATTGTCTAGAGAGCAGTCTGCATCTGATTCTAATGGAGAAGTCAGGAGCAAATGCAGAAAGACTTCTTTGAATAAGTCTCATTTAATATTTCTGGCTTTCATGCTGGTGTCCGGTAATTTCCAAAGAAAATCTGCTTAGGCTGCACCAAAAAGCCCTCATAATTTCAGCTATTACTATCAGATTTAGTTTGGAAAATTACACTGTGGCTGGCACTTTTTTTGGTCATGGTGATTTACAGGCCCAACTTAAACGGTCTGTGTCTGTATAGTCTGTCAGTGCTGGTTGGCTTGTGTATTACATGTTAAATTGTCCTTGTTTTTGTTTGTGTAATGGTTCTGTTTGTGTAAGAGCAGAAATCAGTTTGTGCTGACACAACCACCTGCTCTGCAATTCAAAGAAGAGAGGATACAGTTACGTCCATATAATGTGGAGATGAGGGGCAACACGCAAGGAAAAGCCAAGAAGTTGGCACTTCATATAGTAATTTCTTATCATATTAAAAAGAAACAGCAACTTTCTAGGAACCCTATGGTTGCCTTAGAGTAGTGCTACAAAGGACAGAAATCTGTTAGGTTGTTTCCTGTAACATCTAGGAAAGTTTGATGCCCTGCAGGGTTTTACTTTTAATAGACAGTTACTTAACTTTCAAAATACTGTAGCTCATGATTGTGATTCTGATACTAATATTGTACTTTTTGACGCTTTAAGGCATTTCTTATGCAGTGATGCTCTGTTTTGCCATGCAGATCCTCAGTTTGTGGTGTACCAGCTAAAGGTAAAGATATTCACCTCCCCTTCAGGACCCTCAAGACGTGAAGACAAGTATATGTACTTTGAATTTCCTCAACCTTTGCCGGTATGCGGTGATATCAAAGTGGAATTTTTCCACAAACAGAACAAGATGTTGAAAAAGGTTGGTTTTTTCTGGAACTTTTCTGAAAAATGTTGTTGAGCCAATCCTGATGCAGGGCTGGCACGTTGGTTATTCTTCAGTGACATGTAATCACAGTATTTAATTCTTCAATGTCTGGTTTTCCCAACGAGAGGATCTACCACAAAATGAAAGCTGGATATTTTGAGAGCTGGTGAGATTAAGTACAAAGGTTGGATAAAAATCATACTGGATATGTATTGCAGTCGTTTGGGTATTAGTGAGTAATCTAATTGAGGAAGAAACATTCTCATTCTAAAAATAGACTCGCATACTGAGTGAGTTAACTCCAGCTGTTTTCTTCACTAAATTTTCCTAAGATTTGAGCAGCCACAGAAGATCCTGTCTGTCTGCTGTTTGCTGATTTCTACCCGTCTGTCAAATTTGGTTGCATTTCCAAGATAATTGAGTTCCTACACACTTTGTAAAAGTATCTCTGCAATGTATTCAGCCATCTCTCGATTCCCAGCTGCAATGCCTTGATATTAGCTGTGTAGAGAATTCACACAGAACTGAGAATTTTCAGTGTCTTCCGTTGTGGGGGAAAAGTTAATCTAGAACTTATTTTGACACCAAAGTCAGTGGGTTCTTAAAGATGAATGAGTCTTCGCTGGGTTTCATTAATTCTGGTGCTTGTGGAGCTAGTTTGTGGCTACCAAAGTGAAAGGTGAGGATGAGACCATGTTGATTAAAGGCTACCTTTGTATTTACTACTTAAAATTCTTTATGAGTACTTGTTCACTGCTTAATGGATGTTATAAAACCTTAAGAGCGTTCATTGAGTGAATCCTGTGTACAGGCAAAGCATAAAAATAAGAAAATAGTGGAGTGGCTTGGGAGATAAACGTAAGTGGTGAGATAAACACAGTCTCTTACAACTGTGCAGGCAGATTGTACCTACTAGATGTGCGTGTAAGTACGCGCGCATACTACTTCGTGGCCTTGTTCAGTTACAAGGTATTGTTAACTAGTTTCATGGTGTAATTTCACTAGCTGGAAATACCATGTTCTGTTGCTTGCTGTGTGCTGATGTCTGAAAAAGTTTTTAAACAGGTTCTTAATGGGAAAATTTTCTTCTGCCGGTTTAATGAGACGTTTTATGTGATCAGTGCGGCTATATGCAATACAGAGAATTGTAGAACAAAGCATTTTAAAAGTAGAGATTGTGCTTTAAGTCAAGGTTAAAATTTGTTAACGTGTAAAACTGCAATGCATAGGAGCCAGTTTTGAGAAGGGACTTTTAATGGAGCACCTAGATGTGAGCTAGACATGAGGCGTGCAGGGGGAAGATGAAGCAAAACCCAAGCAGAGAGACAAGGGCCTGTTTTGTCCCGTCTCTGTCCTATCTTTACTGTGAAGTTTGTCATTCCTTTACCATCTTCAGTAACGCATGGATTGTGAAGGGACTTCTAGGAGGCATTGTGCTGCACTGCCCCTCCCTGAGCTCCTGAAATACCAGTGCACAGCTCAGATGTTGGAAATTGGCTCTGTAGCACCAGGGACGAACTCTTGTATTTGTTTTTTGCACTGAGATCCGGCGATGGTATAGGCTAGAGCTCCCTGTTATCACATACAATTTCTGTAATATAAATTCAGTCTTCAAGAGCGTGTAAAATTGTCTTCAGAAATGCAACAAGCATGTTACTGTGCTGTAGTTTCTTTTCAGAGTGTCATATCAACCACGGTTTCATTTCTTAAGAATCTCTTTGTAGTTTCTGAGTAGCTGGTTGATTTTTTTTTTCATTTTTTTTTTGCCTGTTCTTATCAAGTACCCTGACTATTCAGGCTTTGTGCAGATAGCGTGGAGGTGCTCCTTTTCTCTGTGTTTTTTGGACGGCTAGGACCCAGAAGTGCTGAGGTGGTGAAACCTCATCTTTCCACATCTGCAAGCTTTTTTGAGAGAGAAAAACTGTCCCTTCACTAGGTGGAAGTCTTTTGTAAAAAAAAAAAAAACCACCTTGATAATCTGCCTCCAAGATCTGTTGAATCTAGTGTCCAGTTGTCCTCAACCTTGTGTAAGGCTGGAGGTCAAAAGAAGGTAGGTATATGGTGTTACACAGTTCTGGTAAGACTACCTCTGTTAGCTCTACTGTAAACGCAGACACAAACTGAGGGCAGCTGGGACTGGGTTTGTGGATCCCTCTCAGATATAAGGACGTTAGCCTGTTTTAGGAAGCCACCACCGAGGTCTTCATCTTGAGAGTTAGTGAAATACTTTGGCACGAGAGGAGATCCTTCCATGTGGTCCTTTTGACCACTTGTTACATAAAATGGCTAAGATGGAAATAGGGCAAAGGCGAATATTTGTGGCAGAAAACCTGCCTTGGCACAAAGTTGAACACTTTTCTCTGTGCAAGTGTCCAGTCTGCATTTTAACTTGCCATAAGAAACCTAATAAAAAACCCACTCAGCTGAAGCGCTCCAGATTCACTTACCTGTACTTGCTTTCAAATTTCTTAATCCTCTGAAGAACCGTAGCGTTATCTGCAGAGCTTCTGTAGTATGGAGGGTCCTCATCAACTTTGATCAAGCTCTTCTTGGATAAAATTATCATGCGTGAAACAAACTTGCAGGATCAAGTGGCTTTAAGCGCCTAGTATCCATGTGAAATTTAGAGCGGTCAAGTGTCCTGTTTTTTTTTAGTGGCAAAACTTAATTTAAGCAAATCCAGTGGCTGTTGAGAGCTGACCTCAGCCAAAGGATTATTGGTGCTGGTGAGAAGATGTTGGTAAGAGGGTGACGGCTTGGAAGAAGTTACCCTGTTTCAGCTCTCCCGTAACCTGAGGCACCTGGCATCAGTTAGTAAGTCCACAACTTTTGGTCTTTCCTTGTCTAATAATGTTTACTTTATTCTTGGACCAGTTCTTGAGTATGATGCAGCTCCTTCCTTTCAAGAATGAAGTGCATGCTCATACGAGAACAAAATGGATTGAGGCTTGAGTACAGATATAAGTATCAATTTCTGATGGATAGATGTTAGTAATTTGGGGGTGTTTTTTGAGCATGATTTTTTGTTTTTCTGACTTGTAGCTTGGCTGTTCTTCCATCTCAGACTGCTGCTGTAGTCTGCGTTTGCTTCCATGTATCCGTGGGAGCCTTTTTTTCTTCCACTTATTGATGTTGACGTGATAAGGTATTTCAGAGTATCCTTGTATCGTTTGGTTCAGTGAGAGTCTGTTTTAAAATAATACGGAAGATCTCGTAATCTTCCTGCCTGCAGAGCCTGGGGATAAAGGAGACCTTTCTCAGGAGTCCTCCCAGTATAGATGAGAGGGAGACATTGGTGTGGGTTTTTTTTGGTAAGAGTCACTGCTGTTTTATACCCAGACTCTGGCGTAGGCAGGACTGACAGCATTGTTTGTGCTGTTGGGTACGCCATTTCATCTCTTGAGTCTGTATAGATGAGAAGTTCCGCTACACAGTTGAAGCGGATGGGCAATTGCTGTTTAGCAAACACTGAAGAATGAACTCTGAAAATGTCAGAAGACTTCAACTGTTGTTGTGAAAATGGTACAAGAAGCTCCTGTTAGCTGTGACTACGGGAAGACTGTGAGGCCAGTGTGGAAAAGGTTGAAACTTGATCTCCAGATTCTGATTGCTGGGACAGCATCTGCAAAACCCTTAGCTGGCGCTGCAGAGTGATTGGAAGAGCCTTTAGATCTCTGCAAAATTAAACTCCCAGGAGGATGTGGGAACTCCTACCTGATGGCTTAACTGATCTGGGATTTGGATCTCAGTCTGCAGTTAGATGCAGATATCGGCTCTGTAGTGAGGTATGTTTTTCTGACAGTCTGAGAACTGAAAAACTGCACAAGGTAGAGATAAGTATTCTGTGTCAAAATAGTGTGATTAAATCAGCTTCTGTCTCAAGTGTCTGATACTGTACTGTAGATTTTGTGATACAGATTTGGTTATGGGAAGAAATGCGTCTGCCTTTTTTTAAGGCAGATGCCTGTGATGTAACTGGAAGTCAAGCAAAACACATTTAAAGAAAAGCCTCTAGCTAATACTCATTTTCTGAAGCCTGTTCATTAAAAACTGTGTTCCTGTGAGCACTTGATCTGGTATTCTGATTTGCTGTATAAAGTCCAAGTTCAGTTCATGCCTTAATCTTTAAAATTCCTGTCTTTTGCCCATATTACATCAACTTGCTTCATTGTGTCCCATGAAATATCTTGGAGCCTGATGCTTTAGCTGGAACTGGCTGAGTCCTCACTTTGAATAATGAGTTTTGTTTTTCAGTGAACGCAATGACAGTTATCAGCCTTAAGAGCTAATTCCAGAAAACATGACCATGTCATCCCTCAGTTTGAATGGCTATGCCATGTTCCAGTACCCATGAACTTAGTTTAAGCTAATTAAGTCAGTGTAGTGGGAAAGGAAGGGAAATGAGGTGATGCTGTAAAAAGCTGGAGGGAGGTAAAAGGATAAATGACCAGCTTGGCCAAGTTGTATTGTTTAGTTTGAGTCCCTGAAGACACCTGCAAATTTATCCCAAGGAAAACAAATTAAAAGATGTCTAGTGAGAAGTTTGTCATCTGTCTTGTCTTCTCCAGGCTCTTATCGGTAAAGCTGAGTCCCTGCAGTTGCTTGTTCAGGCAGGTCCTTAAATGCCAAGGAAATCCTTTCTGGTTATGCTCCACCTGGTGAAGTTCAAGGTGAGGTGTAATGAGACCGTGCCCTCTGCTGGCATTGGTTTACATCCAGTGGCCTTATTTGCTTTGGCACTGCTTTCCTCCAAAGCTGCTGCAGCGCTATTGGTATGAGCCATTTTCCATCCATCTGCCACAGCGTGTTCATCAGCTTTGTCCTTTCCTCTGCTGACCTCCCTGGAGGTGTCATGAGTGGCACTGAGGACCAGCACCAAAGTGCATTGCTGCTTCTGCCTTGTGGTCCTGAAGAAGGATGGAACGTAGTAGTACCACCACCCCATGTGCAAGAGTTGGAATCTCTCTTAACTGCGGTCACGATGTGGAAATGCACTTTTTTCTGTGAATCCTCACTGGAAGGATGGCCTCTTCACTACTGGTGAGACTGCAGGTGGTATATCCACCCGCTTACAGAGCTGTTGGGTGCTGGAAACGGTCAGCTCAGGCTTGTCTTTACCCACTGTTTTATTGCAGACAGCACCTGGACTCCAGATCCCTCCTATTTTGTAGCTTGAAAGCCGGTATCATTGGTGGTTTCTATTCTGACCTGAACTGATGTTTTGGTTTGAGCAGGAGTAGCCATCTCATCTCCTTGGAGGACTTTGAGGGACTCATCATCTGGGAATAGGAGGAGCCTGGACCAGGTTGCTCTGAAGATGCCTTCATGGGGATTTTGCCTGCTGCTGCTTTCTTCATGAGACATCAGCAGGCAGGCTGATGACTTGTTGCAGCATTACAGAAGAATAAACCCTCTTGCCCAGGATGTTCATCCTCTGCTTCCAGATCCCAGGGTGGGCATTTTTTAAGACTGTTTCTGAAGTAGCGGTAGTGAAGAAGAGGGTGCTAAGTGTATGATCCAGTTGGGCCTGGGAGGAAGCTACTGACTGCTGCCTTGCATGGATGGGCTCCAACAAGACTTCTTCATAGATGTGATAGTGCAAAGGGACTTGGTGGCAGTGCAAACATCTGTTAGTCTCCCAAGACAACAATAATCACAGCATGTTAATCTGGTAGATTAACTTGATTCCCAAAGGTACTGAAGAGGCGTGCGTTGAAGTGAATTAACTGCTTGACTACCAGAAGTGTCTCTGACTGCATTATTTAACTTTTGCCTTTGCCATTGCACTTCCTTACAGGTTGGAGGTCTCATAGGTGCTTACAGAAACGCACATGAGCTGGATGGGTGTTTGTGTGCTTTACCTAAAACACTGAAAATGGGACTGCTGAGCTTTGGTAGAGAAGGCAGGTAGAAGTTGTTTCATCAGACACTTCTGAATTCCCGGTATTTGTGTGCTTGTGTGTTTTTATTAATTTGTGAGGAAGAAGAATTTTAGTTAAGCAGTAGTCTGGCTCTTACCTGCCCCCTTCTCAATGGCCCAGGAAAATACTGTGGTATTTTGCTGGTGCCAGATTGCTTTCAGTGGAGAGGCATGCTCATACGATACACACTAGAACCGCTTCCACCCACGCTTACCAGCAGAGGTGAGTAGCTGGGAAGATGGTGCAAGACCTAGATTTTCCAATAAGAAATTGGAATTAGGTCTCTCTGGTAAATCAAAATACATAAATTAGCTCAGGAGTCGATTCATGTTCTGGTCTGTTGTAATATCAAGGAATGTTAGATTCTAGTACGTGCTAGCTTTTGTCACCCCTGCAGCTTTAACAGAAATGCAGAAGCACTGACTATTGTGGGAAGACTGGCCACTTGTGTTTTGGATCTTTTGCCCAAAAACTCAAACTGGAGTCAAATAGAAAGTATCATTTGTAAAGAGGAAGTAAATGTAGCTCGGTTTCAGGTGACGTGCTTAATGTGCTAGTCAGGACCAACCTCCTAATGGTAGCTGATCTTGGAAACATCAACTCTTGAGTGACAAAAGTATGGCAAGCGATGGAGAACTAAACCAAGAGCCTTCAGTGCATCCTATGGACTGCTGAGAACTTAGAGGCGAAGTTCTTGGGCATATCACCTTCAGAGATTGTCTAACCAAGAGCAAAACGTTGCTGCTTGTTCAGTAGCACGTATGGAGACAGACACTCAAAACGACCTTGTTAGTCATAGTGATAAGCACGTAATGTACTGGCTGATAGCAGCTAGTTCTCCAGTGACTTTTAAAAATCACCGATAGATTTATATTTTGCGTCGTTGTACAGCTGTACCTCTTGTAGTGAATAATCTAACTTGTACCTTTCCAGCTGTTGGATCATCAACTGTCAAGATCTGCTTAAGCTGAATATCCTTAAGCTGTCAAGGCCCCATCTTCTCAGTAAAAACTTCCTGTTGCGTGGAAGGATAGCAGAGACCTTCAGAGTCTGACTTTATCTTAGTACTGGTCAGCAAGCACCTGACTGGTAGAAACCATCTCCATACAGCAGTAATGAATCCACTATGAAAGGAGTCCTGTACTCGTAGGGTGGCTTTGCTCAATTACAGCTATTTCTGTATGCAAATAAAGAAAAGCATTCTGTTAGGCGGGAAGCTGTGGGGGAGGATGTCCTCAGTTGATAAATATTACTCACCTAAGCTGCATTGCACAGGATGTCCGTTAAGTTTGGCAAAGTATGCGCAAAAAAAATAAATCTCTTTATGCCTTGTGATTACAGGTCTGAAACTTGTTTAATGTGTCATCTGCATTTTTTGTAGGTATGATTGTTTTAAAACCAACTTTCGATAAGGAGTGACTTAAAACTGAGTTTGATTAGTACAAAGTTTTGCGTATTGTGTGGAAGAATCGGTGAAAATGTCTTTGCTTGCAATGTAACCAATGATGTACCGTTGTGCAAACAAGTTTTGTTTGATATTACTGATTTGTTTTTGACCAGATGATGATATTAGTCTAATTAATGTGCTACTAGTGAATATTAAAGCAAGCTTGTTCTTTCTGTTCTTCCTTCCCCAGGACAAAATGTTTCACTTTTGGGTAAATACATTCTTCATAGGACTGGATGAAAATTCAGACAAAGTAGAAAATGGAAGTCTAGTTGCAGATCAGGAACTTGATGGTATTTTCAGTACAGAGCGCTCAGATAATGATAAGGAATATTTAATCCTTACATTAACAAAAAACGATCTAGACAAAGCAAATAAAGACAAAGCCAACAGATATTTCTCTCCAAACTTCAAGGTCAGTATATATTACGTGTAAACAAAGCTGAAAAGCTGCATGACGTTATCTGATTTGTCTGTCTTGCCTTATGGAGGAACCATTTGAAACTGCTGTCTGTGGAAATTGAATTCATGTGTTAGTATTGCCGCCGCTTATGAAGCTAGAAGCTTTGCGAAATTTATCTGCTTTTTGGGAAGTCGGTAGATGTTGAGAGACTGGGAGTAACAGCTTTGGGTTGTTTCAGGTATTTATCAGAGCCATGAGGGACGAGTAGTAGGAGACCCAGGTAGCATCTCTCCTGTACCAGCTGCCTTGCCAAGAACTCCGAGCTTTACACAGTAATTCCTGAGTCGATTTGCAGAGGTGCCTGTTTCCCGGGAATAACCTCAAACCTGCGAGTTCAGCTTTGAGGAATGCGAGCCATTGCCAGCACTGTTTTTAAAAATTAAAAAGGCATTTTTAAGAATTTTAGTGTTTTCTAACTTGCTCATAAAATATCAGTTACACCCCAGCAGTGCTCGTTTGAAGGTAATGGTCATTGTTGGCACGCTGCTTGGATCGGACTTTTAAAACACGCATGCGTGTCATCAGTTATGGAGTGTTTTGTTCAGTCCTGTGCACTCTTATGACAATCTCCCTGTGTGCTCGCAGGCATCTAGAAGGTAGCAGGCCATGCCACGCTAAGCTTTTTGACCACCCTGCAGCGGTATGGCCCGCTGCTGTAACGAAGGAGTACCAGGGGTTGGGACAGATAGGCGGAACTCCTTCAGCTGGACTTGACAAACTGCTGCTTTGTCGGTTCTTTATTTTGTCAGAGGTGGTGGTGAGAGGCTGGCGAACCTCAGAAGAGCTCTTTATTTCCTCCTTTCTGGAGTAGAGAGAGGACCGCTCCTGTGATTCAGTGTAGGAAAAGGAACCACGCTGTTAAAAATTGCATTGTTACCTGTGCTCGGTTAAAAGTCCAGGTTCCCTTTTTAAATGTTGTTTTTTCCTTTCCCAGGTGAAGCTATTTTTCACAAAAACAGTAGAAGAGCCATCAAATCCAGAGGCTAGCAGTTCAACTTCTGTAACACCAGATGTTAGTGACAATGAACCTGATCATTATAGATACTCTGACACCACTGACTCTGATCCAGAGAATGAACCTTTTGATGAAGATCAGCATACACAGATTACAAAAGTCTGAATATTTTTTTTATCGGAGATAAAAAAAAAAACCCACACAAAAAAACCCCAACCACGAAGAGTGACAAACTTGAATAAACTGAAAAATGGACCTTTTTAAATGGCAAAAGGACGTAGTGTCAGATTACCAATTATAGGAGAACAATTCTTTCCTGACCAATCTTGTTTTGCCCTATAAATCTACAGGGTTTGACACTTGTCCAGTTGGAGGAAAAAGAAAAAAAGGTTACTTAGCTCTGATATGTATATACCTTTTTGTGTCAAAAGGACATTAAAACTTCAATTAGGAACTATAAACATGGCACTTTCCCATTTTATTCCAGTTTTATAAAAGTGGAGACAGACCTAATGTGTATACGTAGGAATTTTTCCTTTTGTGTTCTGTCACCAAACGAAGTTTCAGAAATATACAGGTTCACATCCTGCCCCTTTTTTTGCACTTGTGTGGCAACAGAAAAGTCTGCAGTTGGCTAAGAGATGTCTCCAGAAGGTTTTACTACATTCTAATGCATGTATTTTGGATGGGGGATGGAAAGTAATGCTCAGAAAGGAATATAGTCCGCTGGAGCTTGGCCTGTGTACCATATCCGGCTATTTACACGCACCTTTCTTTAGCATGCTACCGTAATTCATCCTGGACAAGTGAAGAGTCGCCGCTGTCACTGCTTGTTGTTTGTGCATTTTATTTTTTTTAAGTGTAATGGTGCTAGAAAAGGCAGCTAGAGGGAGTGATTCTGTAAAGGGGTACAGGAATGAACCTTCACAACATCCTAAAGACCCGCAAATGAAGGGAGAAAAATTACTGGGGTCACAGAAAGGAAACACAGCAACAATGACTTAACCATACAAATGTGGAGGCTATCAACTCAAATGTGGGCTTGAAACAAATTGTTACCAAATTTGACAATGAATTATTAATTTTTTTTTTCTGAATTGTAATGGCTGCTCCATCTCCTCTGTAATCAAGGCCAGTGCTAAAAGTCAGATGCTATTAGTGCATACATCAAGTCAACATCTTACAGTTATTATATTAGTTTTTCAATCATATTCCTGCTGTGAATACTTCATATGCTGCCTTGCAAGCTTTTTTTTTCCTCATTAATATAAAAATATTTTGTAATGGTGCACAGGAAATTCAATTTCAATTGGAGATTCTCCGGGTTAGTGTTTGTTTTGAAGATTTGTGATGCATTTATTCAATCAAACCTCTGTCAGCCGTTCCACTCCTTTGACCTTACACATTCTATTACAATGAGTTTTGCAGTTTTGCACACTTTTAAAAAAAAAAAAAAAAAAAAAAAGGAAAAAAAAAAAAGTCATTAACTGTTAGGGAATTTTACTTGAATACTCCGTACCTACAAAGTTTTGAAAACAGACAATTAACACATGATGCTCCGAGGGCTGCAGCACCTCTCCCGTGAGGACAGGCTGAGAGGGTTGGTGGTGTTCAGCCTGGAGAAGAGAAGGCTCTGGGGAGACCTTAGAGCCCCTTCCAGTCCCTAAAGGGGCTCCAGGAAAGCTGGGGAAGGACTTTTTACAAGGGCCTGTAGTGACAGGACACGAGGGGAAATAGCTTCAAACTGGAAGAGGGGAGATTTAGATTAGATATCAGGAAGAAATTTTTCACTGTGAGGGCAGTGAGCCCCTGGCCCAGGTTGCCCAGAGAAGTTGTGGCTGCCCCATCCCTGGAGGGGTTCAAGGCCAGGTTGGACGGGGCTTGGAGCAGCCTGGTCTGGTGGGAGGTGTCCCTGCCCAGGGCAGGAACTAGATGGTCTTTAAGGTCCCTTCCAACCCAAACCATTCTGTGATATAGAGGAAACCAGTGTTGCAGTAAATTCTCAACACTGTTTGTGTATTGAAGACGTGGACTTTTAAAAAGCAAAGCTTGTCCCAAATACATGGTTTGCTATTCAAACAAACAACAAACCACCCAAGGAATTAGATTTCTAAACTGGCAGTGTTGTATTATTTGTTTGTAGGAGTAGGGCTTGAGATTCACTTTCGGTATATAATTGCCCAGACTGCAGATGACTTAAGAGTACAATTACTGTTACGTACAAACGTGAAGTCGCTGACAAAATTCTTCTCTCTAAAGTACGCCAGGAATAGCTGTCCCCAAATTGACACTTTTTTTTAGGATGTAATACACCACACCCCCCTTTTAATTAACTTATTGGTGCTGACGTTGGAGTTCAGTAGCTGCGTTCTCACCTAGGGAACAACTGCGTATGGAATCTGTAAGGGCCCTGTACAACAGCATTAATGGTAAGAATTTGAATGAGACAAGGCAGGATTTCCAGTAATTACTATTGGTAAACGAAGGTATAAAATGCTTGCTTTTTTTTTTTTTTTGGTATCTGTAGGTCAGTTTTACTCATCAGATTCATGATTTTAACTTCTAACAAAGCTGATAAATATTTTCTGACTTCTAGGTTTAATTAGACTTTAATAGCTTAATGGATCAAGATTGCTGGTTCCAGCGCTCATTATTCCCACTGTTATTGACGAGCAGGAGGTGGTTACCTTGGGACATGACGTTTAACTCTTACCCTTCGAATTGTGTTTCACCTTGTCTGTTTTTTAACAGTCGAAAGTCATGTTGGCTAATAAACAAAAATGTTCATGCTTTAAAAGTATATGGATATTGACACTGCTCCGTGTCCCGCTTTGGATAGTAAAAATTGGATTGGCGCTGTTCCNAAGGTTTTTGAGTCCTTATTAAAACTTTATTTATGACAGTATTCATAATTAGCTTGAACTGCATTCTGTAGGTAATCTTTCCTTGAGTTTCTGGACTGTATGCTTAAAGCTTTTTGGATGTGCAACAGCTTACATGTCTGAAACTACTTGAAGGCATCACTTCGGTAAGAGCTTACTGTTAGGCCCTGAAGCATCCCCTAGTCATTGGTAGCCCCGCTCAAACTATTTGCCACGGCTATTAAAGGGCGGTTGTCTAAATAGCATCCGGATTCGTTCCTGCGGCACACACATTGTAAACTGAAGTGGAGTTTACGGGCAGCATCAAATGTTTCAGCTTTCCACAAAAAAAAACAAAAACAAACAAACAAACAAAAAAACCAAAAAGGATGCTGGTGTGCAAGTTCCATGTTTAGTCATAGCAAATGTGTGCAATATGTTCTAACGATGCCTGTGGTTGCCACAAAGTGCCTCGTTTACCTTTTAAATACTGTTAGCAAGTGTCATGCATGCAGATGGATGGGGTGGAACTGTGCACTAAAAGGGGCTCCAACTGCAGTGTTTGGCAGAGCTGCCTTTCTCTGCCGGTTCAAATTTTCAGTCTGTTTTCACATAGCATATATATATAGAGATACTAAAAGGAAGAAAAAGGAAAAAAAAAAAATAAATCAGTCTGTTAAGCAGCCTTATTCTGATTCAGCCTCTTCAAATACTATTGTGCTGTGCAACAGTGGCTCTGTGTGTAATGCTATGCACTGAGAATACACAAAACCCAAGTATGACATGTACAGGATAATGCCTCATACAAATCAGATGTCCGTTTGTTATTGTGTTTAACAACCCTTTATCTCTTAGTGTTAAAACTCCACTTAAAACTGATTAAAGTCTCATTCTTGTCACTGTGTGGGTGTTTTATTGAAGCATTTTGAGTATGGAAACGGTCATCTAAAGCATTTTGCTTGTAAGCCCTGAAATTTTGAGCATGATGGTAGAGCCAAAGGATGCTCCTTGCGCGTCAAGGGATTTTTAAGGGAACCTCAGCTTAAAACCCTTTTACATTCAGAAGCTTCAAACAAGCGTAGGCATTGGTAGTGCAGATTGTGCCCAGGGAGTTCAAACCCTTTACTGTGGTGCTATCGCGGTGAGATGCGTCACCGCTTTCTTGGGGAACCAAGCCATTTTTGGTCTCCCGAGTAAGAGAACTCTTTCCAAAATGTGCTTTTAACGCTGACCAGTGCGTCTCCAGCAAAATCAAGTCAAAATTGCAAGTCAAACCTGAGAAGTCTTTTCCTAAAGTGGCTTTAAACTGGCAATGAGATGCATTTGTTTGGGTTTTTTTCCCCGTGGAAAAAGCATGCTCAACAGGTATATTGAGCACGTAGGCTGGGGTTCCTTCTTTCTTGTTGCTCATCCGTTTTCAAACTAGACTTTAAACCGGCACTTTACTTAAAACGTAGTAGTCTTCTCCTTTTCTGTTAGGGTTACCCTTCGAGCCTCTGGGAAAGAGAGACTGGTAGCTTGGTGTGTAGCCTCTGCATTCCTGGTGATGGCGAGGAACCAGGGCACTGTTCCGTGCCGCATGAGTCCTGGGGATGCTGGATGGGGTTACTTTAGATAACTCTTGGTTTTTCCTCCTTCCTTTGCGCTGGTGTTAACATCTCTAGCCCCGTGTCGCGTCTGGCTGAGGGGCTCCAAAAAAACCGTGCCCCTCAAGTAGAAGTTTTGTGCTGCGTGGCTGGTTCTGCCCTTTGGTGGCAAGAGAAGTGGGAAGTAGTTTGGGTGCTTTGCGGGGGTGGAGGGTTTGCCAGCTGTGTCTGGCCCTTCCAGGTGAACAGACACTGTTAAGGGATGGCACAATTAAGGGCTTTACACCATTTTAATAAAACAGCAGGTGGTACTACCCAATCTGTTAATAGGTGTTTCTTTTTGCGGGGGAGGGGGGTAAGCTTTTTTTCATCCAGAAAATGAAAGTAGAGGGGGGAAGGTGTAGAAAGGAAGGATGGGAAGCTTTAAGGAAAGTAGTCGACTGTGTTCAGTAGGTTGAGTAGCTTCTATAAATATATAGATCTATAGATACGAAGGGATTCTAGTCTGAAGACAGGCAAAAAGTTCTGTTGGGATGTGGGTCAAGTGTTTGTCGTTTGGACTTACACTCTTGTCCTGTTGACTGAAAGTCCCGTGCTCCATTCCTTAGCAGCTAAAAGCCACTTCTGTAAAAAAGGTGTTCATTTTTCACATTTACGGCTGCGCGTATCAGTGCTCTGGCGAGTGCCGTTGATGACTGCGCTTCCCAGGACCAGGGTGGTGCTGGGTGCCTGCACGGGGGATGCTCCCGCGGGCTCCATCCCCGCATCTGGTGTTTTTGTGTCCTCTGACTCTCTCCTGCCGAAAGCTTCGGTGCGAGTGCCCTGGTGAGCTTTTGCTGTCTCCGGCGTGGGCAGCAAACAGCGACTTGGTGTATGGTTTATGCGGGTCTCTTTTTAGACAGCTGTGGAGTGGTTGTTAATAATTAATTGGCATCTTTGGTTTTTTTTAAACTGCAGCCAGACTTGGAAATTTTAAGGAGGAATTGTATTGGTAGCAGGCTCTTGTAAAGCACCTTTTGGGGTTTTTTTTTTTTGCGGTCGGTTAGCGTTTTGGTTATGAAATGAGTGATGATATCTGCTGGTGCCGGTGTTTTCTGTATTAGTCTAGGCCCATTCCCTGAGATGCCGCGCTGTTGGGGTCCCCTGGCGGGTGTCCGTGTTGGGCTGCGGTGGGAGCCAGGAGGCACGGCCAGGTGGAGGTGGACCCCCGGGAGGGGTGGGCTCGAAAAAACCAGCTCCACAGGCTGAGGCCGTTGATGCAAGGCGGGGGCCAGGTCGTGTCACGAGCTGGCTCAATTTTTGAAAGACATCTTCTGAAAAACATACAGATTGCCTGCTACTTCTACTTCTTTAGTTTCTTCTCAACCATACTCTTTGGTATGTTAAACCCCGCTCTTTCCACATCTGCCCTTGGTAGTTACGCTCCTTTCTTCGTACAATTGAAAGCGCCTTGTGCTCGGCAGACGAGAAAATCCATTCATTCGGAACTGACGTGTCTACTAGAATAAAAATCCGTACTTGGGTTTTTTTTGCCTTTTTGGTATCTCTTGCTCCCTGCGCTGTGAGACTTTTCCTGGTTGGGCTTTTTTATGGTGTTTCATTATTTCCCTGTGTGTTTCTTCTCATTTTCTGCTTTTCTCCCGTGCCTTCAAACTTTCTAGCCACCGGTGTCTGCGTTGCAGTATTGGACAGGTAATTTTCTGCCTGTTTCTTATTTCGTCTTCCTTTTTTTTATCCAAAGCTTTAGTCCGAAGGCGTAGTAAGGGGAAAGGCTTTTAGGCCGCTTTTCTTAAAAGAATTAGTTCTGACAATTGTCAGCGTTGTGCAGGTTCAGCGAATGCGTTTGCCTGGGTGAGCTGCTGATGTGCTGTACGAACCCGCGCGTGTTTATTCAGCCTCATGGGAATGATGAGCGCATGTACTTGACTTGCGATGAGCAACCTGTATANTCTGAATGGGTGGGTTGTATCGACTATGGCAAAGTAGAAGGTCTTAGGGGGGGTATTTTTATTTTTGGAGGACTCTTGTGCTTGATAACTTACCTTGTGTCCCATAGCTGACTCCAGATGGCGAAAACAGGGGGCACTTTGCGTTCATGAAGCATCCGTTTCCTGCTTCAGAGCCTGTCCATATGAGAGTTTTGAGTTGCTAAAGTTTTAGAGGCTGAAGCTTGTACTTTAAAATACCCTTTGTATAATTGACGCTGCTTTCGGCTCTACTTTTTTTTGGCCTTTGGCCTTTTTTGGCCTTTTGGCCTATACTTGGCGACAGTATTTTGATTACGTGGGGTTTGGAAGATGAAGGGGCTTAAAAGCAGGCAGGAGATGGTGGATCAGGAAATTTGAGCAGGCTGGACAGACATCAGGGGTGCCCCCCGTCCTCCGCGACATTTATGTAGTAGAAGGCAAATGGTAGAAGAAAATGGGAAGGATTCTGTAATGGAAATATGTGCGCGAATGAGCATTTTAAATGGAAATGATGGGAGTTTCAAGGATAAGAAGGCAAAGTCTTTGATGTAAAGCAGGGTTTGGTAATGGGAGAGAGAAACCTGGGTGGAGGCATGGAACTTGTGAGAAAAGGGGTGATGGCACATGTTCAGACAGATTTGCTGAGGTTTTGCAAAGATGGTGTAAAACAGCTCACGAGAGGTGTCTGAGAGGCATCTGGAGGGCTGAGTTTAGGCAGGAGATGAATTTGAGAGGTTGGCTTGGGGATCATTTGCTTTAAAAGTGTTTGAAACTATGGAAACGGGGTGGCTGACAGCTATAGGCTGAGCTAGGACTGCAAGCAGCTTAGGAAAATGTTTGGCATTCGCGTGGGAGGATGGTGAAGAGATCATAGAAGAGATGGTAAAGATCATGCAGCAGTGAAAGCAGACTGATGACATCCATCCACTCACAAGCAGAAATGAGAGTCATTTCCTTCTCTGAATATTAGCCCTTGGGAAGGACGTGGCTTTTTCACGAGGCTTCTCAAAATCCGGATATACAGTAAAGTATATGATTTTTCACCGTCTGCAGGTTCCGTATTGCTCGGATCTGACTTACAGATGGGCTACTGGGCCAAACCAACTGGCGGCCGAGACATGTTGGAGAGGGCCGAGGGCCCGATGGCATCCTGGGTAAACTGCAGCCCCACTGGAAGAGGAAAGGGCTGGAAGCAGGTGGGAACCCCTGAACTGAGAGATACAGGATAATAATAAAAAGCAGAAGAGGAAGGAGGTCCTTCTGCCAGGTTGGGATTATTTTTGCCCCAGAGGGTTGTCCATCCCCTTGGCTCTCAACTTGGCTCTTTTGCATGGAAAGGAAGGAAAAGCTTTGTACAAGAACCCAAGCTTGCAGCTCGTTTGTTTTTGCCTTGCTTTATGAACCTGCAGAGATGCTGCTTCTAGCATGTCTCCAGGATGATGCCCTCCCATCTTCCTGTTGAGCGCAGAGGGGTGACACCTGGTGCCATACAGGTTGCTTTATATGAGTAGAAAGTAATTTGCGTGGTGGTTATTTCGTGATGTACTGCTAGTTTTCTCTCACCGTTAGCTGATGATGTCTTCTTCAAAAGGCCTCCTTTTGAACCATGTGCTTCTTGCGAGAGTTTCATCCTCTCACCAGTGGCACTCTGACGTTTCTTCGTGCCCTGGAGGCTCCTCCGTACCCCAGAACGATGGCCATTTCCCAAGCCTTCGATGAGAGCTTCAGCTCTGAATGTTGTTGCTTGAGCGCTCTGAGAAGACACTCTGTGACAGGTGCTGCCGAGTCAACCCTGGGCATCCCTTGTGCTGATTTACCTTGTGCAAACACGTTCCTTGGGAGGTATCTGCTGTTCTGGCAGGGCAGTTGGCACGCGTCCGCCACAGTGTAGGGCCTTGGGCCCCTGAGGTGGCTCTGTAGTCCCCTGATGAAAGCTAGCTCCTGACCATGGCACACCCTGTACTGGTTTTGTCACGGGGCCTTTGCCTCCAACATTGCCTTCACTTCTCTTTCTCGTGCTGCAGGCACCAAGCTTTGGGACTGGGAGATAAGGTGCTGGGAACCGTTCCTCTGAGTCCTGCTTTCTTCCTAAGTTCAGTGAATAGTCTCCCACTTTGAGTCCGTTGGTCTCTCTGCCCATCAGAGACTGTTTGCTGGCTGATGGCTTCTTGACGCAACCTCCCTCAAAGCAGGTGGGTGGGTGGCACCCAAGGGTGAAGTCCACATGTCCTTTTCTGGCTGAACCTGTGCTGCAGCACTCCAGGGGATGCCCTCGCTTCCCCTGGAGGTTGAAGCAAAGAAGGAAGATGCTGCAAGGAACAAGCTTTGCCGCCTTCATCTCTGCAGCTCCATCTGGCAAACTTAGATTCCGGGAGAGTAAGATCTGGAGATCTTATTGTAGGGGAATAAGATAGGATCTGTCAAACTCTTATGTTCAAATAGCTACCCTACCTCTTTGATAAAAATCTTAGCTTTGGCAGAGCGTGTCTTGACCAGTATCTGGAAGGCGATTTGCTGCTGCTGGTGGAAGTATGAATTACTGTATGCCAGCCTGTTGTTAATGTTGCCCCTGCGTGCCCAGTTGCTGTATTAACCAAGCAGGGAGAAGCAGATCCTCCCGGCTTTGCTGCAGAGGACTGAAATCGGGGATGCCAGACGTTGACAACATGATCAGCTTCTCTGCAGTTAATTTGCCTGGCTGCTCTGCTGTTCCTGTGGAGGACAGCAAGATTGCAGTGCAGCGAGAAGCCAGGACCTCTGCATTTGTGTCTTCGGTGAAGGTCCCAACCTGTGATCATAAGCTTAGCTGGGCTTGCTGGCTCGGGTTGCTTGCTTTGCAGAGATTTTTCCCTCCCTGCTCACTCTTGTCCCTCTTATTCCCTGTCCTCATAGCAAAAAAAAAACCAAAAACCCAACTTTAGAGTCGGAAATTTTGATTACTTTGGTTCAGAGCAGTGCAAGAGCACAGCTTCAGGCTCCTCTGGGGAGGTAGGACTCATTTGTTAAGGATATGCAACACCAGGAGACGGGTGGGTGGGTGCCGTTTTGTGCACGTGCCCTCCAGCGCTCGCAGCTGGGTCTTGCTGAGGAGGTGGGAGGATGTGGCATGAGGAGGTGGATGTGCCCTGGAGCCACTTTTCGTTGGCCGGAGAGGGGCTGTGTAAAGCAACACAGCTGGGAAAGGAAATCGGTTGGGGATCCATTAAGCATAAGACACTCTTCTGAGAGCAGTCTGGGACCCTGCAGCAGTAACTGCACCTTCATCTAGATGCTGTGGCGTGAGCTGGCAAAGACGTATTTTCCAAAACCCAAATTACCTGTTAGTGTGAAGGTTCAAGGCATGGTTTTGACGTATGGGTGGCCGCAGCCTGGTGTTCTTGCTTCGATACTTGTTTGCCTTGGGAAGAGTGCGTTTTTCTAAAGAAGTTCATGACCTTTTTTTTTTTTTTTTTCTGGATGAAACGCTGTGCCTGGTTGGTCTGGTGTGCGTGTCTATAACTGAACTTTTTATAAACCAGCCCACTTCCTGCAGCGGTTGCGTAGGAGCTGGTTTGGTCTCGCATGGTTTCAGACCCAGTCAACGGGTCGGCTCTTCCTCCTGTGCCTTGAGTTTGATGCTCCGTTCTTGCTTGATACTTGCAGCTTCGGGCAATTTCTCTCCATAACGCTGCTAGTAAGATGACTCATGGCAGAAGAGGGCCCGCCGCTACTTGTCGCTTCCTTTTGACAAAACCATTGGTATTTGGCTCGTTTGCGTATCTCTTTGTCGGGCTGGAATGATTTATTTCAAATCGTGCATATTCGTGTACAGCAAAGCTTGCGAAGTGCTGTCCAGTTCCTCTCTTGCCTCTTTCCCCTCTCTTAATGAAGAATTAAAAGACCTTAGGGACCAGATGCAGCTCGATGGTGGAAATAGTTGCACAACAGCGCTTTTGATGAACGCCTTATGACTTTCCCAAAAAGTTGAAGTCCTTCAGACGAAAGCAAGCTTGGCTTAACCGCAGGGAGAGTGGGAAGGCAAGAGGAGAGGGAGAGGCAAGGTGAGATGTGTGGCCAAGGAGGTGGAAGGGAGATAAAGGATGCTGAATGCCCACAGAACTGAATATTTGAAGGAAAACCTGAAATAGAAGAATTGAATAGCCCGTTGCTGACTAGTTGCTTTGGATGGTTGGGATTGGGGTTTTTTTGTTTGATTGTTGTTTGTTTTATGGTTTTGGGTTTGTGTTTTTTTTTTTTTAGCTCAGCATCTTTCCGTAAAGCCTTAAAATATAAGAATAACAGTTTTGAGGGTACATCTGTGTAACCGTACAACCGTTTGGGTTTCTGGCTTATTGAAATGGGTGTCCTGCCTCTGTGGCTGAAGGCGACTCTTCAGGGATGAGTAAGAACAGGGTATGCACATACGAGACCGGCCCATAACCAAAGACAGTTGGTGGCCAGGGACTTCCGGAGCCTGAAGTGGTTTGTCTATTTAGCAACCTTTGATAACGTTTGTCTTCAAAGACCAGGTCCCGTTCCCCCTCAAACTGATGTATAAAGCCTTTGCATCCACTGCATCTTAGGACAAGGGGTTTCACAGGTCCTGTGACCTTTTGGTTGAAGCGAGGAAACATCTCCTTAACTTCAGTTGATCGCTCCTGGTCCTTGGGGTGGAAGAGAGAGTGGAAGGCCAGTCCTTCCTCCTCCATTTTGTGCCACTTGCCGTTTTGTAGATCTCTGGCAAAGACACCTCCAGGCTGAAGACTTCTAGTCTGAACTTCACAAAACACTTCCAGAAGAAAGTCGCCTCCAGAGTTTTATGCCGTGGCGAAAGTCAGCCTTTTCAGAGCGATTTGAGCGGCGACTGTATTCCGCCTTGTTGCTTAAAGGTGCAACTGTGACTACTGGACTTGTGCAGAGTTTGCATTTCCCCAAGAGATCATGCGGTTTTGCATCATCCTCTTTGTGACCCGGCGGCAGGGGGATATGGTTAGGGGCAGAGCGGTGACAGTTTGGTGGGGAGATGGGCACGGATGGCTTTCCCCAGGGGGTTTGTGTGGCAGAAGTCCTGCGTGTGTAGTTGCCATAGGTCCACGGGCTGTTGTGTGTGCCCTGGCTGCCTGTCAGCGCCGGCAACGTGCCGTTATTGCTAGAACGCTTTTTCTGTCTGGTCTGCATGTCGAATTTAAATTCGTAAGATCAAAGTCAGCAGTTTCCATCTCAAGCGTGTGTTTTCTTGTTTGGATTTTTTTTTTTTTTTNCTGAAATAAGAGCGGTGGTTGTACTCTGCTCTCAGCTGTCAGGGCTCAGTCGAAGCCCCAGCGGGGATTTTACAGCCTCTCGGCTGCTCGGTGTCCGTACTGGTGCCTGGTGCCCATGCAGACATGGCACGCACGAGCGTCATCCGGCTGCGGCCTCTGGGCGCTTCTGTCTCACCAGGACTGCAGGTTTTTTTGTTCCATTTGCTGCTGAAAGTTGACTTTTTATCTTAATCTGTGGTCTCTCACCGCGAGCTGATGTGGTCCCCGCTGTGATTTCTGCTGCGCCGTTTTGGTGCTTCGGACCCACCGTGCTGGGTGTGGGTGGCAGGGCTGCTGCAGAACAGCTCTG
>VXBH01009185.1:843558-941977 GCA_013400035.1 Rynchops niger
TTTTTTCCCCAAAAAACCTCCCGTCACAGGCTGGAACGATTTTTCACCGTTCAATTTAATAGCAACGAGCTTCCAGGCTGTGCTGTAAAATCTGCCCGCAGGCCTATTTAATAGAATAGGAAATTCCCTCCGCCACCCAGCCCGTAAATGGATTGAGAGGATATTTTCACCTCCAAAAGACCCTAGGCAGAGGGCTGCTAATACTGGTTTTATTCCAAAACACATCCCCCTCCCTGGAGGGGCCAGGATGTGCAGGCATGCAGAGCAACGTCTCCGTGGCCAAAGAGCCGGAATCTGATGAGGTAGGAGATTATCCAGGAATTAAATTGAACAGAGTGGCCAGAAGGGAGCTAGGGCTGCTTGAAATCACAGGGGCTTATCCAAGCACGTCTGCGTGACCAACGCTGAGGTCTCGTGGTAAAGGTTGCGGGTTTGCCATAGCTGCTCGCTCGCTGGGGATGTGATGGCCACCAAAACTGGGCATCAGGGACCTCTCAAAGGCACCCTGGCCTGGGTTAGAGGGTTGTCCTCGTTTCCTACGCAGCTGTCAAGAAAGCTTTTGCTTTCTCAAAGACAAGTTATTTGTGCTATTTGCTCACGATGCTCTGTCGCAGGTCCCGAGTCTTTTAGCTTCGGATGCAAATCGTTTCGTTGTCGGTGTGCTACGTGCTGCTGGCTCAGGTTTTCTGACCCGTGTTTGATTAACAAAGTCACCAGTGAAACTTCCAAGCATCTAAGCCCCCGTGGTGGGGGATTTAAGTATAGCTGAAGGTCAATGAAACTCGGGGTTCGCCCTTCCTTTTGCTCTCAGGAAAGAGCCTGAAGGCTCCCAAAATACTCCACGTGTTTCTGAAAATGGAGCTCCCCGTTTGCCTTCATGTAACCAAAACCCGTGATGCTAAACAGATTCAACTGAACTGAGACCACCTCCCAGGGAAATTAAAATCTGGTGATTTGTGACTAATTAGAACAGAATAGAATATTTTCAGCTGGAAGGGACCTACAGTGATCAAATTTGGTATTAGGCTCCCTGAAAATGTCCCTGAATTTCCCCTCTGTGCAAACTTTTCTTCAATTGAACATGGATTCTCAACTATATAGTGGATATATATGTATAGTTTTATTCACTGTTTTATATATAATCACTATTATATGTAACTTCTATGCGTACAGTCATGTGAAATACTGCGTTATCTTCTAATAGGAAATCAAAAACGTAGACCTTGCTAAAAATATCAGTGTTGATTATTGTGCGTAGTGATGGCAGGATAAGGCTCGTGCTCTAAATGGCATCAGATTTTATTCAGGAGACATTTCCTCTTTAAAAAAAAAAAAAAAGTTAAAGAGGTCCCTCTGGAGAGCAGCAACACTTTCTCATGGAGCAAGATGTGGAAACAGGCTCGTCGCTTCTGATTTTATTCTGCACAGTGGGTGGAAGAGGGATACCAAACGCGTTCCCGCATCAGAAGACATTGGAGCAGCTTTGGGATGTCGCAGGCTCTTGCTGGTGTCTGTTGGACGTCTCCTGACCAATGCCATGTGTATGAATTCCCAGGAATGCTGCTTGTTCTTCAGAGCGGAAAAATGTTCTATTTTTGGCTGTGACAACTTTTTTTTTTTTTTTCCCTGGGAAAAAAAGGATTTTAAACAAAGCATGGCAAGGGTTCATGTGTGTAGGTCTTAATAGTGTGTAATGGGGATGGAGTGAGGCTTTGCAAATAAGCTTCAGGCAGATACATGAGGAAGCTATTAATGCCCTACTTGCAATTTAAGGCTAGGAAAATGCGTCGTTAAGTGGATGATCGCGGAGGCCCTGGCGTGTTGGAGTGGAGGCAGACTTGGATATGTGGGAAAATGTCTCTCTGACCAGAAAAACAGCAAAACAAATGGGTAAATAAACACAGAAGCATATGTCTCAAGACTGAAAAAACCCGAGGTACGTGGTGCATCATAACCTGACGTCATTCGGCGGCTTGAGGAAGCCCCGGCTGAGCAAAGAGCCAGCAACGGGGCTATCACTGAAAAAAGCCATTTTGGGGTGGTGGCTCAAGGCTCCAGCCATTGGTGCAGTTCCTGGTGGTGGTGGTGGCGGCTGGTGGTAGGCTTCCAGGTGCCATCCCACCCAACCTGTGGCGTTTCACCGGGAGAGGTGACCCGCTCTGAGGTGGCAGAGGGGTGTTACATCCTTCCAAAACGGTGAACAGTTTGTTCTCATCGTGGGTTGTTGCTCAAAAGATTGGTTGTGCACAGCTCCACGTGTGATTTTCTCTGGGGACGAAGTGTTTCCTTGTGTCTAACCTGAACCTGTGGATGGTGACCTGCGGCTGCACCCGCATGTATCACCTGTTGCTTCCAGGAAGGGTTTGCCCCCATCCATCCCCTCCATCCCTGCCCATGCTGCAGCTGGGAGCTGCTGGCAGATGCCCCCGGTGTCCCCATGGCCAGACCCAACAAGCCCGTTCTCATTGCAAACCCCAAATTGCACCTGTGCTTACACCGCTTTAACCTTTACAGGTAAAATGGAGTTGGACACCAAAGGTGTCGTTACTAGGAAGGACTGGACAAGCTCATCTGCTTCTAGGTGATGGCTTAGAAAAGGATTTGCTTGACTTGATTTTTTGCTGGTTCCTTCTCCCGCCAGAGGCGATACCGTGTGGTAGAAGTGTTTTATGGATGTAACCTTTTTTACCTCCTTTTCAGATGAAAACAGCAACTGGAGAATCTCAGATGTGTTTGGAGTCAGCGGTGAATGAGCCCCAAACTGCTTTCCTTCACAAACTGCCCTGCAAAAACTCTGGTTTGAGATCTCTCCGAAATACTTTGAAGTAGTACCGAAGCAGGAAGTTAATTAGAGCTGCTTTGATATCTTACAGCGTGTTTTAACAGCTGCTTCGGAGGCAGCTCGAACAGTAAGAGCTAGCGTGGTTTAGTGCATGATCCTGAGAGTCGGCGTTGCCCCTACCAAAATGCCTCTGTGTGTCACGGCTGCGGCCAGTTGTTTTCTTTCCTAAGAGCTCAAACTCGCTTGCACAGCGACGTGGGAAAACAAAATTGCCAAACCTCATTGGACTGCTGCTTTTTGTCTTTTTTTTTTTTTTTTTAAGTAGTAAGAATTAAAAAAAATCCCTTCATGCTGTGGTGTTGCAGCCACTGTCTAAAATTTCCCTGTTTCTCACTTCTGTTTTCAGTTGTCTTTCTCCCAACTTCTCCAGCATGCTAAACATTTTCCATGGCTTGTTTGCACTTAAATGACTTCCCTGGATATTTTAAAATTAAATCATTGTGGTGCAGAAGTCTGAGCTGTCTCTTCTTGGTGAAGAACCTCTATGTAGCCCAAAAACAAAGGCCCTCTTGGAGGAAACCCCCTCTTTTATGCCGGCAAACATGAATTGAAGTCTTTTACCACGGTGATTAATGGTTGGATTTGGGCAACGTGCTCTATTGTGGAAAATAATTGACTCTTCTGTTTTCCCTCGCTGCAGCTATAACTCTTATCCTTCTTTCTTGTCTTTTTGACTGACCTTTAATCTTATGACTTGATATTTTGTTGTTATTTTTTTGCAATTCTGATTGGGTGAGTGGCGCTTTGGAGATGGATGCTGCACATCAAGCCCTACTCTTGGTCTTCTTCCTTGAAGCCCATCTCCATGTCACGTGAGAAGGAAGAACTGGAGAAGCCACACGTATTATGTGTTGTGCATGTGCAAATTCTCGCATCGCCTCTCCATCGTGCTTCTTCCCATCCCGTGGTTTTTAAGGTGAAATAAGAATGCAGCGCTAAGGCTGGAGAAGCAGCCTTAGGCAAAAAGTCCCAGGTCGGCCCTTCTGCCCAACGAGGCGGCTTCTCGCTATGACTCCATCCTTCTGGGCAGCGTGACAGTCTTTGTCGTAAACATAATGGAAAGGGCTGCACCTTTTCCTAGAACAGCAATTGCTCAGAGGTAGCATTTTGCCCTGGTGTGGGAATTCAGGCTCGCAAGAGTGGCTCCGGCCCAAGCGAAGCTCCGGCACTGCTTTTACCCACGGTTCCCTTGGTCGTATTCTGTCCGCCTTGGGTTGATCTTAAGCAAAGTCAAAGTCTGCGTATAGAGGTTTTTTTTCTTTTTTAAAAACGTTGGTGACTGTGGAGAGTAAAATAAATAAAACTAAGAAAAAGGAGGGAAGGTTTCCAGCTTGCATACCTGCGAGCTACCTCTTTTAGCTTAACATGTGTGTACCTAAAATGCGGGGGGAACACATATATTGGTCACACAATAGGACTGAAAGCAATGACTAGCCTAATCGGGGCAGAGGGGGGAGAGATCCAGGCTTTTTCATTGCTTTTTGCTCCTCCTCTTTTGGCTTTGTGTGAGCTTTTAGGAAAACGTCCGGCCAGGGCTGAGCTGTAAACACAGGGGCAGGTCAGCAGAGGCTGCGAATCTGCGGGGCTCTGATGAAGTTAGTCCGATTAACAGCAACGGGAGGATCGGCCTTTGCGGAATCAGTGATGCACAGGACCGAAGCCTGCGTTCATCCCTGGGAAGGACGGGCGGCCTCGGTGCCTTTCTTCTGGAGGTGCGTCCCAAGGTGAAGCAAGCTGGAGGACAAGTCCCACCAGAGCCCGGTTTCACCTCCCGAGAGTCTCTGCTCTCTCCAACTGGATCAGCATTGCTCCTGCTAACCCTTGGCCCTAGGCCCGCCTGCCTTCTGCAGTGACTCGAGCAACATCTGCTTTGCCCATTAGTGACTCTCCTCTCCTGGCCTCCAGCCTGCGCCTTTGCTGCCATTGATTAACAGCAATTTCCTTCCCCAACCTGAAAGCGCACGCTGAATGGGACTGCCATCTCGAAGCATCGGGCTGGGCACACACGGGCGTGCAAATAGCCTGGACTCGTAAATAGCGTGGACTTGTCGCCCTGCTGGGCATCTTGGCCATCTGCTCCCTCTGAAGTTGGGATTGCCTTTTAGCCACTTCCCTTTTGCATATAACTCGTTTCATGCCCCTCCGTCTTTGACTCCTAAATCCAGTTCTCTCCTTCCTTTCCCCTGGTTTGGTTCAGCAGCCATAGTGCTACAGGTCGCTCGGCGGTGACTTTCGCTTCCCTGGAGCTGTCCCATCGCTGTGCAACCACCCCCGGCAGATCTCCCCAGCTGGTCGCTGGATGCAGACTGCAGTTATTCCTGAGGCCATAAGTACTTGCACCTGATTTAAAGCGTGGGGCTGAATTTGGGGTTGGACTAGATGATCTCCAGAGGTCCCTTCCAACCCTATGATTCTATGATTTGGTTAGATGCAGTAACCAAGTGGATGATTGGGCAAGGTCTTTGGGAGGAACGTGATATCTTTCTGTGCTGTCTGATAGAAGGGCTATTCTTGGAACAGATGCTCCTTTTTGGGTGAAAATCGATGCTTTATCTTGCAAGAGTTGGTGGAGCCTGCTACGGGCAACTCTGGCTGGCTGGGCTTCAGCCAACGGACTACTGGGTATGGGGGGAGAAGAGCAAGAAGATTAAATGCCTGGTAGCTGATCACCTGGTAAAAGTCACCACTGCTTCTGCAATCTTTGAACTTGCAATTTAATACTATTGATTATTAATTATACTTGTTGTGCTATTTGTATTTTGCAGGACTCTTCACTGGTTTCTCCTGACGTGGAAAACTAATGTCTGTTACAGTTTGTGAAACGCTTGCTTGTCTTTCTGGAAAGAAAGGGAGGTGGTTAAAATGTAACTGTGAGGTTTTTTTTTTTTACATAAATGATCTCTTGCACCTTTACAGAAATTTTTTCACCCCCTTTCTCAGATGTATGACCCTTTAAATCTCTAAAAAGTCGGTTCTATTCAAATGGTTTTTTCACTTAGCAAGGAGCCCTGGCCTGCTCCCTGTGAGGGCTGGAGTGTGGGTGGATGGGCATCTCCGAGTGCAGGTGGATGGGCATCTCCCACCTTTCTGAGATTTACTCCTCTCTCCTGCCTGGGGCTGTCGACTCCCATCTCTCCCTAAAGCAGACACGCTGTTGGTCATCGCTGCTTTTCTCGTCATCTGCAGCTGAGAACCTGTGCGTGACTGATGGGGTGGGAGGGAGGCAGCAGCTATATCAGCATCTTGTAGTTCCCTGTCCTCGAGTGCCAACAATACGAAGATGTTGGCACATTGTCCATCTCTACAGAATGAATACGCAGGTGGGGATACACGGTCTCATGGGGAAGACATAGCTCATCAAAGAAGGGCAGTGATGTACCTGGGAGAGCCTGGGTTTGTGGGACGACAGCTGCTCTCCTACTGAATGGACGTGGTCAGTTGGTTTCATGCAGGATGTGGCTGCATCAAGCTATCTTCAAAAGAGGAGACTAAGAGGAAGCCATGCCTCCGTGCAGTACAACGTCATGACATGGAGGCAAACTGTAGCACCTGAGTACATGAAGGAATAATCTGTTGAAGTGTCTAGTGAATGAGAGAGGATGGGGCTTAGGATCAGAGAATAATTGAGGTCAGAAGAGCCATCTGGGTGGTGTCTAGTCCAACCCAATGCCATGCCAGCTGTTAAGTTACTTCGTACCAATGCTGCTAGCTTCGGCTTACAAATGGTGTTACTGAAATCGAATGGGATGGCTTTCCTGGGGTATCAGACTGCTGATTTCGAAGACTGCTTAGAAAGGCACTTGGCCTCCAACATTCTTCCTCTTGCAAAAGGTGTCTGTCACCAAGCCACTTAAAATGTGGAGAGGGAGGGGAAAAATTTCTCTTGAATGCCTGCAGGTCAATGTCCTTCCAGGAAAAAAAAAAGAGGGAATAATAACATTTGGCTCACACTAGAGAACAAACACAAAACCTCCCTGACTGCCTGAATTGCCATCTGCAATGGAGGGAAAGGGAAGAGCGTGTTTACCATGGCAGGCTTGAGGGTGATGCAGGCTGTCAGAATTATAAAATATTCTTGGAATTGCTAAATGTTATAGATGGTAATTCCGCCTCGGAAAGTCTCCCAGTGCAAATGAAATCTGTTAAACGTGGTCTCAACACAAAATGAAACTGGGCATCAGTGTAGGAATTAGTTACTGCTTGGTCCTAGTTTATGGGGACTTGCTCATGGACATTTTACCAGATGCTCCAAAGTCTGTAACCTGATAAGGAAGGCTGTGCTGGCAAAAAGACAGGTTGGCATAGAAGGGAAGTCAAGGCAGCTTGACTTCCCTTCAAAGTGGAAACCAAACCCAACCAACCAGTCTGCAAGAGATGGAAATGGCAAACAGAGAGCCATGGATATCAATGATATGTTAAGAGTTGTTCAAAACTGACAAGGAGGTAAAAGTAAATGAAAGAAAATTTGGGCTAGTGGGATTACAAGGAGACGATAAATGCCACCATTTCCTCTTCCTGCTGCCAATGTTACTGTCAGGGGACCTGAACCTTTAGGTAGGTAGAGTTGGTTCATGGTTGATGATGTTAAATGGTTGGGGTTAGACCTTAGAAGATAAATTACATTGGGATAAATTGACCAGGAAGGTGTTAGAGGTTCTTAAAGTCAGAAAAACCTCTGGTCTCCCTTGGGATCGCAAGCTGGTGGGGAAGAGGCACGGTGGGCAAACACTTAGTGCCCTCCCATGTCACTATTTGAATGAAAAACAGCAATGAGAACGCTATTGGCTTTCAGATAAGTAGCTCCTGACAGCTTTGAAGAAGTCTGAGGAGCTCTGAGAGCTACCAGAACCCACTATTGAGATGGTAGCAGAGGCTGCAGGAAGGCAACTCTAGACATTGCAAAGATGCAGGTTGACCTAAGCCCTGGCAGCAGCGAGGGGGGGATAACGTAATTAGTACTGCTTGGTGGGTAATCATGGGAAAACACCTGGTCCGGCCTTTTCTGCTCACGACTGGCAAGTTTTAATCATTGAATCTCATGCAGATGAGATACTTTTGGCTTCCATAAAGGCATTATGTCTGTCCTGCAAGACAGGCCGAATGGGAGACATCTAAACATGTAAATGGAATGTATGAATGGGATTAAAACTGGCTGGTCTGGACATCCCTCTAATTGAAAATAACTGGAGGGTGTGATTCCCATAGCGAGGGTCTGGATGGATTTGGTTCTTGGGCATGTGCTATTTTATGTTAAAAAAAAAAAAATTAAAAAATTTTGGTGGTATTTCCCCCAGTGCTCTGCAGGGGAAAAAGGCCTGCCAGCATCATTTTCATGTTTTTATGAACTTTCATGCTGATGAGCTTTTTCCAGCACTGGCCCCAGTCCCATGGCAGAAGTGTTGTTTGGTCACAGCACTGGGGCTGGCCGGGCCGCATCCAGCCCTGTGTTGCACAACGGACCCGGGTCCTCTGCTGCTCCTTGGGCTCCCCGTCCCGATGCACAACTTCTTCCCGTGTCCTCACACTGGTGGTTGTTGTTATTGCTTCTTTTTTACCTTGCCCTGGCAAAGGCTTATTTCGGAAGGACCAATTAGAAAAAAAAAACAAACAAACCCAACACCTTTATGGAAGTGGTCACGTAAATAAGAGGTTGCATGCGAATAACATGAAGATAGCACTCGAAAAGCCAAGTAATGCAGAATTTGGGTAAATCTTGCTGCAGTTGCCTGGTTTGTCTGCTGACGCTGCTGAGGCTGTCCGCAGAGCTGAATAACAGCCTTGGGAGCAAGCCAACCAGATGCTATTCTTAAAGTCAAAAGGAAAAAAAAAAAAGCAGGCACGCCAGGATCCAACGTCTGCTAGTGGCCTTGGTGTCACAAGCTGAGGTATGGTGGTGACTAAAGCAGTGGACGCAGCTCTCCGCTGCCCACAGGTACCACCTCAGCTGCCAGAAAGCCCTTGAGAAACCTCTTGCATGGCAAACCCTGGTGTCCTCCTGCCACCTATGGAGGGAGGGATGTCGTAGACGGCAGGAGTGTGCTGGGTCATTCCTTCTGGGACTGTAACTCAGCACTGATGATGGGGAATTAAAAGAAAAAAGCCCGCATGGTGGGATGGATGGCCTCAGCTGAACTTCTAAATGGTGGTTGTTTATGCCAACATCCCACTCATACATCAACTTTAAATGGACACTGAATGGGCATTTTTGGATAGACCAAGACCTTGATGACTGTTCTGAGGAAAAAAAAAAAAGCAGGATCTGCCATACATCAACCTGGGTAAAGTTGAATGGTGGAAAACCTTAGGTAGGGAGGCACCTTTGTGCCAACACTGCAGCTACAGCAGGTTGCTGGGGGTCATGTCCAGGTGAGTTGAGGCTTCCCTGTGGATGGAGATCCCCCACCTCCTGGGGACCCATTCTAGGGTTGCCCCACTCACACAGGGAAGATCGCTCTTTCCTATGCGGTGCTTAATGCAGCCAGGTAATAAACCTAGCAGCACAATCATCAATGCTTAACTTTGCAGTTTATATTGTGTAAAGAGTCTAAAAGTCTTGCTTAAACTCGGTCTTCCTTTGAAAAATCAAATCCTGCTCATAGAGCAACAGAGTATGACGTTGTTGAACTGTGATTCCCTAGGAGCAACCAAACCACTAAGGATGGACACGTGGTTATCTTTGGACAGGGAGTTCCTATTACTTGGTTTCTTTTCAGTTTTTCTTGAGTGAGTTTGGCCCTGGAGACCTGTGGGGCTTTTTTTCTGGATTTGATAACAGGGACCAAATTAAGACATCAGTGTTGTTTGCTACTTGATTCAACAGACCTCTGAAAAATTTTCTCACAGAGGGAATTTGGGGGAAGGTAAGTGTTTGCCTTTCAAATGTAGTTGTGATAGGGTATGAAAAGCAACGAAGCAAGAACACAGAAAAAACCTAACCCAAATATGCAGAAAATTTGTACTAAATCATGGGCTGGCTGCAGAATTATTTCCTTACTTGCTAAAATCCAGAGCAACTCAGCCCTCTTGTTCGGTTTTGGCACTGAGGGTGCAGACTCGACGCGGTTTCCAGGGGGCTAGCAGTTCTAAACCCAACCGAGATGCTTCCAAAATGAGTTTGTCCTTAACAGGAAAAGCCGATGCCACTTCATGAAGACACGTTGTGCTGATCCAGATAGCCCAGAGGAGAGATGGCAAAGACAGAATATGCTCGTATGACAAATTTGAGCCATGGGATCCATATGGGAGATGTTGGATGGGAAAAAAGAGATGGGCAGCTGGTGGAGGGAGAGCGACGCTAGAGGGGACCTGGGGTCCCAAGGGGTGGTGGGCTGGTCCAGAGGCAGCTGTGAAGGTCAGACCTCTGCAGGGCGGCACTGGCCAAAGGACGTGCAGCAGATCTTGGGGAAGGCATAGTTCTCTCTGCTTGGCACTGGGCATCCACGTCTGGACACTGGGAACAGTTTGGTGCCCCCAGCACAAGAGAGGCATCTGCAAACTGGAGCGAGTCCAGCGTCAGGCCCCGTGGAGGCTGGAGTGGGGAAAGTAGCCCAGCGTTTTCTTTCAGGGGAAGAGTAAACGGTAATCTTTTTTTCTTTTTAAGGTAACAGGCGGAGTATTTTGAAATGGGTGGAAGGAAATCCTCCCTGCAATACCTCTTTTCTCTTCCACAAAATCCTGGGAACCTGTAAATGCTTTTTGAGTGTGTGTCTGTGTCTGCCGGAGGTGATTGAGAGCACCCGTGCGTAGCTGCAAAGTCGAGATGCTGCAGGCGGGCTGACTCAAAGCACAGGTTTGAGTGACCGATTTTATTTAAAAAGTTTCAAATACACTTACTTTCCAACTGGGCTGCCTGTGCTCATTTATTGACTTCCTTCTCCACCTAATTTACTGTGTGTCAGACGTTCACACCCAGGAAATGTGTGCTTGCATAACTGAAACTTTTGCAACTTGAATGTTCAGTGGTAACTTTGGCTTCTAGCTGGCTTTTTTTTTGTTTGTGTGTGTTTTTTTTTTTTTTTTTTTTTTTTTTTAAATTGTGCTTTGCAGCCTCCGTTGTGCGTGCAGATCTATAGTACTAGCGTGCTGTTAATTCCTAGGCTGAGTAAAACAAACCCACTGTCTTCCTCTGACAGGTCATAAAAGTACTGAAAAACAGCTCTGTATAACATGGGAATTGGCTGATTTTTTTTTTTTAAATTTTTTTTTTCTGGGGGTTTAGTGGGCAAACAAAGTGCTTTGAGTGAAAACGGGAAGCTGGGCTGCACACTTAAGAGCCAGGTCTGCTCCCATTTTGGTTCTTGAATTCACTTGTTTCATTTGGGTGATCAGCATTGTCTAATACAACAGCTAAACACCTGTGGTAGCCAAACGCTCATTTCAAGATCACTTATTGCACGACATATTAGAAAAAAAATAATTATTAGCTCTATATTTTTATTGATACTCTTGCCATAACTTCAGTATGAGGGTTTCCTTGGTTGGAGGGTGCAAGTATAGAAGGAACATGCATCGCATCCTGTCAAAGCATGGCTGGTTTTGATTATTTAATTTGCAGCTAGCGTTTCCCAGGGCACGACTTGCTCCTGCATGCAGGGATCTCGTCCCCCCGCTCCCAGCCTTGCCCCGTGCTCTCCCAGCTCCTCACGCTGCAAGACATCACTCCTGGGCTCTGCAGCCCGGCCAAGATGTATGTTCGCGCAAGTGACCTCCCCTGTGCCACCAGCCGAGATACTGGGTCTTGGCAGACGATGACTGCGGTGATGGTGCTGAACCACTTATTTTTTGATTTGCTGGAGTATCACCTACCCCAGCACTGAGGGAAAACCCTCAGCATTGCCTGTGCAGACATCAGGATGTGAAGGGTCTTGTCTGAGCATTTTGACTCGAGACAAACATTACTGATAATTATACGTAAGCGGGGAGACCCTAATTTTGAGCTAATAAATGTAGGGGTTTTGTGCAAACCCTGTATGCCGGAGGGTAAGGGGGCTCTGCTTCCACCTCTTGGTGAAGAGGGAGAACAGCCACGGAGCCACAGCACCCAGTCGAGCATATGCTCACCTGGAGACCTCGGGCTGCCCACGGAGAAGGGGAAAAGGTGGGCACAGACCTCAGAGTTCTGGCACAGGTCATCCAGAGAACAAGGGGGATCTTTGTCCCCGTTTGCTGCTGGGCTAGAAAGTGCAATGGCTGTCCTTTGGCAGGAGCAGACTCCTGCTGATTGGGGAGGTTGCCCCCCTCCACCTTGGGGCTCCCAGGCTGGAATTTGCTGTTGTCTGTCCAAGTGGGATTAACAAGTTGTAGGGGAAGGTATCATTTGCCTGTGAATTTCGGGAAAGAAGAAATACCCCATTGTCTAGGCTAGTATGAACACATGGTGGGAGCCACAGAGTGCCACCAGGCAGGACAACCTCTGCTCCAGAGTCAGCATGGGGAGCATCACTTGTTCTTCTTACGGAGATCTGATGCTGTATTGTCTTGGGCAGTGAGAGGCTCTTTGAATGCTGCTGTCACCAGCTGCTACAAGGCTGACAGTGTGTTTTCCTACTGAATCCTCTTTAATCCACGGAGCAGGGCAGATGCTCTGCTGTGGGCCTAACTCGTTTTGAGACAGTTACAGTTCTTGGACACTGTAAGAGCAAAATTATTTCCAGATTAAGCATAAATATCTGAGGCATTATTTAGAGTACGCAATTCATTGCTTTTTTGGTTGATTGTGATCTCAAAAGAATAGATGCATATAAAGATATGAGGTGAGACAGGTTCAGATTGCAATCTAGCAAGGAGTTGAAACATGTGCAGTGATGAAAGCGTTACATGGACTTTACTGGCTTTTGTATTTAGGAGTTGTACCGATACATCTTTCCCCAAAGAGAAACACTGACTTGCAAGAGCCCTCCTTTTCAACAAGCAAAGCTGCTCTAACAAAATTCTGCAGTGCTGCAGCTACTTTACGATCACACACACTCTCACTGCCTCAGCTTTAGAAAACCGTGTGGTGCTCTGGAATGAACCATGAACACTGAATTGTGATGAATTGTGGTTCTAAATTTGCAATAATGCATCCTAGATAGGTCAATATCAGTACTTTGCTTAGAGAACAGTGCGAATGTTGCCGGCGCCTGCAGCATGCTCAAAACCTTATCTGAAACCACAAAACGGAGCAGCTCTGAAAAAAAAAAAAAAATCGTGCCCTGGCCAAAAACATGGAAATAAGGGCTCTTCAGATCTTTGCTTAGGAGTTCAGGGTGCCACGCTGTGTTTGCTGCGTAAATGCCACAATATGAAACAACACAAAGGTTCAGCAGCAGAATCAGAAACACGGTTTATAACCAATGCTGGGTGAGACTTAATTACTGGTGGTGGGTAAAGCTTCTCCATCACTGGGGAAAAACGTGCCCCAAACCAGTGAGATGACCAGTGAGAAAACAATTTGGTGTTAAGTGGTTTCCCGAGCAGAAGATTTAGAGCCTGGTGGTATCGGCAGTGCTCTGCAGATGATAGCGGAGCCTAAGGGACTGTGGAAGCGGGGTAGCAAGCTTGGAAGTGAAACTGGAAGTAGGATCACCAGCGAAAAGAGTTTGGGAGTTTCTGCTCTGCGATTGGTGGCGGTGGTCGGAGCCCTCACAACGTGCAAACCTATCAAAGGGAATGTCTCAACCGCCAGGTCACGTTACCTTGCCAAGCTCAATAACTTAGATGTAATCACAAGGCTCAAGAAGTGGGATCTCAGGCTGGGAAGGAGAGGAGAGAGTTACGTCCCATATCAGATAGGAAACAGAAGGTGGAAAATGTAGGTTTAAGTCCATGAGCTGAATTATAATGGGAATTAAAGTATGCATGTCCTCCCTGAAGGCTTCTAAGCACCAGGCTGCTGTTTATTCCTACAGGCGTCTATGAAAAGCTTCAGTTTTAATAGATCTAAACTTTTCCAAGAACATCATTCTGTTGTGAAAAAATCCTCAAAAGAACCTGGAACATTGGCTTGCTAAGAAAGGGCCTGTAGTATTTCCAGAATGATGGGATTCCTACGAGAATTGAGTGGGTTGTTTTGGTGTGGGAGTTTGTTAGCCTGTGGCCATGCTCTAACCACACAGGTCTTCTGGGCCCCTATTCCTGCAGATAGGCTGGTCTTCTGGATAGCATGGAGATTTATGAGATGCTCTTGTCCTCCTCACCATGAGGATTTAATAAATGACCCATGTGTTCTCCCGGTGCTCATACGTTCAACTTTTTTTTTTTTTGGAGGGTGGGGTGGGTGGGAGGGAATGACTGTTGCCTCCAAAGAAATCCCGACTCTTGGTGATGCTATCTAGCGTTTTCATGTTGTTGTCATATCTCAAGCTCATTTTGTGGTCCTGTGCAAGTGTGCATCAAGGCATCTGGGTTTTGGTACACCACAGACATCACCTCCTTCTGAACTGCCACCAACTTGGGGCAGGAGTTTAAAATGCAAAGGACCTAAATAGCTAGAAAGGAAAGGATGTTACTTAGAAATTAGAGGGAGCTGCCCATTTTCATTTTGGGTGAAGAATAGGGATTTTCAGAATTTGGGCTGGGTGGTGTTAGAAACTGGGTAAATCAGCTTTGAGCTAATCAGCTCTACAAAACTTCCATATTTATTCGGTACGCTTATTAATTTTTAAACCCACCCCCCACCCCCCATCTTTTTCTTTTTGTTTGATAGAAAGTTTTGGGGGTTTTTTTTATTTTTTTTTCCAACATCCTTTGGTTTCCATAGCGGAAAGAACAGCCTTTATGGCAGCTGCTGAGGGAGCGAGACATGCAGCTGAGGGAACACTGCGTCTTTCCTGCGGCATAAAGCTTGGCTCTGGTGGTGCTCCATTCAGGTGGCTACATGCATGGCACAGGTGACACGAGTGACTCACAGATGACTGCAATACTTAAGACTTCTTACAAGGGGTAAGGTGAAGGGAAAGAGAGGAAGGAGAAATCTTACGTGACTCTGTGGACTGGTTCTTTGAGGGTCATGTAGAAGTCATTTGCCTGTAAAGTTCTCCCTCTAGCAAAGCTTAGCCTTACAGCAAAATATTCTCAGTACTTCTTCTAAACTGCTAAAGCCAAGATGACCAACACACGTGGCAAAGCGGACGTTTCCTGATGTGTGTTTGAATGCAACCGAAGACTTTATTTAACGTGCTAAACTGTTGTGACAACGCCTCCAAAACTAGAATTAAGCTACAGGCCACCCTACAGCTACTACTACAGGAACTTATTTAGGTCTACAGCACCCCTGCCTTCAAGCTTGCCCCGTCCTCTGTCACCCGTATCTCTTTTGGAGGAAGAGAAGAGCTTCAGAAGAGCTGTCTGTGCTTCCTGTAATTGTTAGTGTTATTTCCATCTTGTTTCAGAAGTGCAGCTTGCCCATTGTCCTGCCTTGGTGCCATCAGAAAGGGTGGATGGATTCAAGAAATTCCAAAATGATGATATCAAACACAATTTTCAGCCCTTAATGCTCGTCACCAGCCCAGACACATAAGCGTGGTTGTAATCACATGGGTGCTACAACAGACAAGACAAAGGCTTAAGATGACATTGGTGGAATTACTTTAACCTGGTGTCAGCAATGCTAAGCTGTCAATGGGCAACATGTGTATATTTGAAAAATGCAAGCAAAGAAAACGACACAAAAGCTTGAGATTCCCCTGTGTCCTGGGGCGAAAGCTTTGGATATACCAAAGGTTCAAGTAGCCCTGCCATTTCTTGAGGTTTAAAATTCACATCTGCCTTTAGTGGCTTGCACTTAATCTTAACGTAAGCAACCCCTTTGGCTTGTTACACTAAGGCTCTATCTGGACGGTGTTGCAACGTCCTTTGGGTTGTGGGAGAAGACAGCACTTGAAATATGCATGTTTGAGCAAGTTCAATGCAGCTTGCGTTTGCTGGAGCCTGACTTCCTTCCTTGGATGAAGCCAGAGATTTGTGGGCAGCAAACCAACTTGGCATATAGAAACGAGAAGGGTGCGTCCCTGCTCCAGTTGCATAAAAATGTCAGAGTGTGTGGACAGTAGAAGAAGGTAGAAGGAAGACCTAGTTTATTTTCTTTCCTTCAAAGTGTATTGTATTTCTTGTTGCTGAGAATGATTTTATAATTGCAAGCATATGCTGAAAATTTCTGGGTATTGGTAGAGAGTTGAGGTCTGAACCTGTGGCATTCAGGGGAGAAAGCCTTCTTGTGGCAACATTTCTTGACATTTTAACACAAGGAGCAAAGGGAATAGATGTCGGTTATGGTTATTGGTGTTGATTTCTTGAGTGAATTTGTCCCAACCTTTCCACTGGCAGACACGGTCACTTCTGCTTTTGTGGTTGGGTGCCATGGAGCTGGTATGCAATGGGTGTTCATCGCTGCCAGCCATGTGATGACCTGACCAGCCCATGGTGATCTCAAAGAACAAAACTAGCCCAGCATGGACTGTTCTTTGTTTTCCAGCTTTTTGACACGCTTAGGGTTGTGTTTTTGAGCCGTACCCTGTGGCCATGTAAACTAGGTGTTTCCTTCTCACGGCAAGAATTAAGACTGCTGTAACTACCGGTTTTCAGGAGCAAAGGCTTTAAAACAAATCATCAGAAGTTGCAAAACTTGTTGTAAAACTGAGAGTTCATGTTTTACTTGTTACTGTTGTTCCACATGTGAAAACGGAGAGTGCTTCAACATCATTGTCACAGTGCTCTTCCCCATGAGGAAAAAATGCCTTCGGTCTGCTGGGAATGACAAACAATGCTGGCAAAAGGAAAGTCAACAAGGCTAAAATCAAAATGCTTGTATTTATAATTGCTTTTACCATGGTCCCTGGAAGGCTCCCGTTGCAGATGCAGGGTCCTGTAGGGTAAGGTGCTATGCAGAAATAGAACAGAGCATAATCCCAGTCCCCAAAGGGTTTGAGCTATGTGGGACTCCTCCACTGGCCAGATTGACACTGATGTGCTTGGAGACCACGTCACAGATGTATTGTTTTTAAAAGAAAAAAAATTTTATAGACTTCTTTTTCAATTGCAAATTAAAATTCTTCCATCTTGTCAACAGCTCTTGGATGGCCACTGCAGAAGGATCCCTTTGGTGAGACAAAAAGGCTACAAAAATAATAGAACTGAACATCTGCAGCTGAAGAGCTTGACTGAGACTTGAAAAGTTTTCTTTGGGTGTGAGCCAGGTCCTGCTGAGGTCTGCAGGAGTTCTGCTCTTGGCCTCGGTGGGGCCAGGCTTTCACCCTTGGAGATCATGTCCTGAGAATGAATTTAGCCTAAAATAATTTTCAAAACTTGTATTGTTTGACTCGCATCCAAGTGGTTTTTTTGAGACTGAGTGGCTTTGTGTTTCTGATTGACTCAAATTGCTCCCCTTAGCATCTTCCAGGGGTGAGCTCTCAATGAAGGGACAAGCGCAAGGGAGGATCAGATGTGAACAAGCCTGCTGCCAGGTTTCTGAATCAACAGCTTCTTTAATGGTGTGAGCATAAGAACATCTTGGGTGTCTGCTTAAGCTGAATATTTTTCATGGGAGATGAGCCTTGGAGACCTAGCACATGAGAGAGCCATGCCATGATCATGGCCAGGATCTGGAGTGTGGCATCTTTGGTAGATTCTTCCCTCCCTTCTGCAGATGTCCTGTCAAGGAACTTTTTGAAAGAGGAAAAGAGAAATGGTAAAAAGCATTTTGAATCCTAGTGCATGTGCATGCTCTTACGGATTATTTTCATGGACATGAACCATGTCCATGGTCTCATAGGACCATAGAATGTGTTGGGTGCGAAAGGACCTTTCAAGGCCATCTAGTCCAAGCCCCTGCAGTGAGCAGGGACATCTTCAACTCAATCAGGTTGCTCAGAGCCTCATCCAGCCTGGCCTTGAATGTCTCCAGGGATGGGGCCTCCACCACCTCTCTGGGCAACCTGGGCCAGTGTCTCACCACCCTCACTGTAAAGAACTTCTTCCTGATGTCTGATCTAAACCTGCCCTGCTCTAGTTTAAACCATTGCCCCTCGTCCTATCGCTACATGCCTTTGCCAACAGCACCTCCCCAGCTTTCCTGTAGGCCACCTTCAGGGACTGGAAGGGGCTCTAAGGTCTCCCTGGAGGCTTCTCTTCTCCAGGATGAACTGCAGCCCAGGCTGCTTCCAATCTTGACATCCCTGATGAGCTCACTTGCATTGGTGACTATCTCGTCCAGTATGGCATCCCCTTGGGTAGGGCTGTCTATTTTCTGTCTCAGGAAGTTATGGTCGAGGCACTCCAGGAACCTCCTGGACTGTCTACAGCTCGCCATGTTACTTTTCCAGCAGATGTAGAGGAATCTCCCCTCAGGTTGAGAGCCTTTGAGTGTGATGCCTCCTGTAGCTGCAGTAAGAAGGCTTCGTCAGCAGGCTGCCCTTGATCAGGTGGCCTGGAGTAGATACCTTCTTGGCTATTCTTTAGGGACACCTCTTCACACTCTATCCATTCCTTAACATAGAGGGCAATGCCTCCGCCCCTCCTTCCTTCCCTGTCCCTTCTGAACAGCCTGTAGCCATCGATAGCCACACTTCAGTCACAGGATTCGTCCCACCGGGTTTCAGTAACAGCCACTATGTCGTAGCTTTCCAGCAGCACGGTAGCTTCCATCTCTTCCTGTTTGTCGCCCTTCCTTTTTCAGAACATGGTGTTGGGAAAAGCAACTTGTTCAATTCACAGCCCTGAAACCCCTGGAGACGCAAGGCGGGGTTTTTCCCTCAGTATGAAGACCTGCTCTGGTATCGCACTTGGGCAGTACGTAATTATCAAGACTTAAGGTTTGCCTCCTGAAGTCAATTGGTTCCATAGCAGACCCTGACAAATTAATATTTTTTTTTTACTGAAAGAGAGCGTGAAATCATTTTAACAGGTATCTTTTTGAAAACCCTCAAAACTGCTTAAGAAATAGGTTTATAATACATAGGCTCTGTTCTGTTACACTTGACGTTGTCCAGCGTGGAGTGAACGACTTAGACTTGAAAAAAAAATTAATCTGTGAGTCAGTGATTGCAATACAGGGACTATCAACCATCAAGATGCTCCTTTCAGTCTCTGCTGAGCTGTGCTCTCTAAAAACTGTGTGTTTGTGTGAGGAGGAATAAGAAGAATAAAAGGAAATCTGAGAAATTTGGGGGGGGGTATTTTTAGAAAAATAATTTCTTTTTGCTAGGAGAACTTTTATTTTCTCTGCTCTATAACAAAGCAATGATATGGTCCTGCTGTGCCTCAGGCTGTCCACTTAAAATAAAGGAAGGGCTAAAAAGGTGGGCCATCTGGAAGCCTGTGTAGAAGGAGCATGGCCGTGCAGTTTGACAGGGAGGGATGTCCTTTGGATGTATTTTTGAACCTGGTCAATCCACTGAGGGTGCTTTTTTTTTTTTTATTTCTTTTTAAAATTATTTATTGTGTTGAGTTGATGGCAACTTCTCAGAGGCTTTTGCTTCGTGTTCTAGTCCTGGTCGCTTCCTTCCTATTTCACAACAGGCTGAAAGGGAAAGCTGGGACATGGTATTTCTCCCTCGAAGCAGCTTACCTCCTCCTGATGTGGCTGCCACAAAAACCATCTCTGCGGAGAATGAAGGGTGAAGAAAATGCATTTTCTCCTGGGTTTGGGGGTTTTATTTTGGTGTTGTGTCCCTGTCTGGTTTCCTCCGTAACCAGGACAGCGCTTTGCATAGCTAGTTTCAATGTTGTGATGAGTGCCAGTTGTGTATCTTCTCCCACGCAGGGGTGATGGACAGTCTTGCCCTTGCCTTCCCTTCCCTCAGCTTCACAGAGGTGGTGGTGGGCACTGCCGTAGCCATCTGCTTTTCCTGAGCTTTTGGGCTGAAACTGCTGCCAGGAGTGGGTATTGACTGCTGGGTCAGTGGTCTCCAAGCTTTTATTATCAGGCACCCCTACCTCCCATGTATGTGTATATAGTTATTTATAAACTACATACACGTGCTACTGAAATTCTAATATTTCTTCCTGCAACCCTATGAATCATCTTGCACATCCCACTTTGGAGATCACTGCTCTAGGCAATGAAAGCACAAGGAGAGCCAGGAGGCTGGTGGCACAAGTTTGGCCAGATCTGCTCTTACCAGGGCACAGTAAGGTCTTCCTCCTCTTCCCCTTTTTTTTTTTTTTTTGAGAGGCCTGGCTCCTGTGTCTGGGGATTTTTCCATTTTGTTGGATTTTTCAGGACTTATGCATTACTCAGCAGGCTTTGTTTCAATGCTGCTTCTGAGATGAGCAGAGATTCGCCCCCATTCCTGGGAAAAGGGTTGCATCGTGCAGCATCCCTCTTCTTAGGTTGTGTGCTCCGATGTTGCAGTCCCAGCCCTGTACATGGTGACACGTATTTGACTTAACCCGCACATTTGACTTAGGCCATGCTAGGTGCTCTGTCGCTCATGATTAAAGGACTGCTCAGGTGTAAGGATTTAGAGGCTTGTAGTCACAAGCATCTATAGGGAAAAAAGGTAGCTGTTTTGTTTTAAGAAATGTTGGGAAAATCTGATTTTTCTTTTGGTTTTTCTTTGGTGGAAATTTTCATGACACAAGCAAGACCAACCCCGCCTCCTAAAAGAAGCACTCAATGCTCCATCTAACCTCCATGAGGAGATGATTCTTGGGTTCTTGGAGGGTGGTAGAGAGGGACATTTGAAAGCTGCTGCAGATTTTTGAAAAGGACAAGCGTAGGCACTTTTATTCCTCTCAATGTGGCCTATGTAGAAAGCGTCAAAGGACTAAAAGGCATCACAATGTCATGGACATTTGTGCCGTTAACTGCTGTTGCTTTCATCAGCCGTATGTACAGCTGCGTTCTTTTTATAGTGCTGCATATGGCACTATCATAATTGAATTTTTCACAATAATTGGTCTGACCTGTATCATTCCGTTCACTTTAGCAGAGCTAATTCAAACAGATTGAGATTTGGACTAAAAATATGGTCTGGTTAGCAGAAGAACCATGAAGAGCCTGACTTCACAGTAATGATGATGCACAGTCTGTTTTGCTCAGTCCGGTTTGTGCTATTTACACATAGTACGTGACCAAGGCTGCCACCAGTTTTGTTTCTTCCATAAGATGTGACACGGAGGGAGCAAGTGGGTACCTCTGTCCATACTTAACATCGATGTTCACTCCAGCAAGGCTGGCAGGTTTAGGGCTCTGTGGTTGGTGACTATGCAAGGGATTAGAGCCGCAATATCCCATCCCTTGACAGTGGGATGCTAAAGGCTCTCGTATCATCTGCCTAGCTTCGTACAGCAAACTACGGGAATATCAACGAAGAAAAAAGCTGAAACTGGTGAGCTGAGTCTGGCCTTGTATTTAGGGGAAAAAACAACGCTGCCCTTTGGTGGGGGTTTTTCTCTGAAGCTCCCCTTGCTGAAGCTGGAGCTTCGCTCTTCGCTTCAAGCTCTCAAATGAAGAAACAGTGGCGGTGGGCTGTGGACAACCAGTAACATTACAAACTGTCCTGCAAGATTAGGAGGCTGCAAAAATGAGCTGCAGCTACTTTCTCTCCCAGCGCTCTCGGCTGCAGCTGAGAATCTAGACCAGTCTTTATTTTTGGCAAGGGGGAAAAATAAATCTCTTTTGATACTGTGAAAAAAATGAAAGTAAATGTCGAGCCCTGTGCCTTGAGCAAGGATCTCTTCTGCTGTACAGCAACAGCATTTTAGAGATGAAAGCCACTTGCTTTGATCGCTGATGGGAAAAAAAAAAAATAAAAGGACATAAAAGGGATTTATTGTGAAATAATGGATTTGATCCCCAGTAATCCTTTCTTTGGGATTAAACTTGGAATATTATTTTGGTGATCTCTGGAATTAGACTCTGCTGGCGTAACAAACAAAAGTATGTGAGTTTCACTGCAGGATGAGGCTGAGCTGTGACTAGAGCTGAGTGAATTACTTGCACAGAACAAAGCAGCTGATGAATTTACAGTTCTATTTTTGATTATGCAAGATCTACAGGCAAGCTTAAAAACAGTAAAAATTCCCCCAAACCCAACCCAAAGCAGAAAAGACCCCGGACCCTCTTTTCTTTGCAGTCAAAAGCACACTCAAGCCGTTGGGATCTCTGAGGACTATTGGTTACAGCTTCTTTTTTGGGTATTTTCTGCTTACGGGAATTACAGTCTGTGTGTGCCCCTGTCGGTATGACCACGGACATGAGATGTAAAATATCAGTGCAAGCTTGCTTGGTGCAGATACTTATGTATGGCCACAATGCTTTCCAGAGTGATTTGGCAAGCCCAGATTTCTCTGCCCGAATGGTGCCCACATTCACAAGCCTTAGGTCTCTCAATATGTGGTTAATTTGGCCCGATATGTGCTGAGAAATCTTCCTGAGCCTTTTGCTTTATGGGCATATTAAAACAAAATAGGTACAAAAACGTGCTGGGAAACCTTGGTATGCAACTTCAAGGTCCCAAATTTTTCACAGAAAGCTACTCCAAGGAACTTCTCTTGGTTTCCCTGCCAAGTTTCAGCTTTCTGCACTTGAGATGGGGCATAGATGGCTTTTAAACAGGGGAAAAGTTCTGTTGTGTTATGCTTTGAAACAGCTGATCTTTAAAATAAATAATAATAATAATAAAAAACAACAACAACAACAACAACAACAAAAGCTGTGGTACAGAGAGCAAGCTATGGAAAGGGAAAAATATTCAATGCCTACCCCATTCCTGGTTTTGCTGTTGGACTCGCAACCTCACTTCTGGTTGCAAAGGTCACTTCTGCCATCGAACTTTGATGCGGCTCCCAACCTAACCGTGGGAGCTGCCATCCTGGAGTGGCATAAAAAGCACGGGTGAAGAAGAAGCAAGGAAATGAGCCCTGGAAACCCCCTTGGGAGCAGGGGCCACATTGGTCTGATACTCTATGCCAGCTGCATCTCTGGGGTCTCGGCAGTGATCTCCAGTCGTTGCACTGCTGCATTGCTAGCAGCCCCTCTTTTGGGAGCCGTGGAGTGCCCAAGCCAAATGAGAAGCATCACAAGCATTACCTTTTCTGAATTAGCTAGGGGTAGGATTGCTATGCCAGCTGTCTGGATTTGGGAAACTCAGAGTGCTTAGATTCCCATTAAAACTTCTGCTGCTAGCATGGGGATCCTTACCGAAAAAAAACTTATAAGGATTTCTTGAAACTGGGCAAGGCATGCCATGTAATCCCCTAGGAAGCAGCCAGTGACTACGGCCCATTTTCCAAAGGTAAAATGGTCTCGTGTTTCCTTTGGGGGATAAAAAAAAGTGTTAATCCTTTCCATTTTTGGTTCAGAGAAAGCAAGCTACTTTTCCCAGCAGCAACGTATATTGAAGGGTTACAAGCAGTGCACAAGGAGCTGGGAATAAATCCTGCTTGGCTGTTGTTCAGAAGCTTTTCTTGAGTACATTGTGTCTGATTGTGACTGCTGACAGCCTTGTACACAGCGTACGGCAGACACCACTCCACTATAGCACACTTGCAAGCCACCTAGCAGAGCTGTGGGTGAAAACTACTGAGATTCAGAGACTGGTGTGAGAGTTTCTCCCCTTGAAGTCTTTAAGCAATGGCAGGAGGGACGTTTCAGATGGGTGAATGTGTTCGTGCATGTGTCCTGTCTCCTGCCATTCGTGCAGAGCTGGTAGCTTTGCTCGTGTGTACCGCTGATGGGGGGTGCCCAGCGGGATCTCCAAGCCCTCATTACAAGCCTTCATGGTGCTCTGGACCTGTCTGTGCATGACTCCGCTTTCATCCGTTCAGTTTGCAATGCCTGATGCTGCTTCCTTCCCTTTCAGCCACGTTGGGGAACATTACCCAGACTTCTCATTTTTCTGCTGTAAAATTTCGCTGTTGAATATTTCCTGGCCCTTCCTTGTTCCCCATGCCTTTTCTCCCCACCTCCCACGCATGCCCTTGGACAGAGCGCACCCTCAGCAACTTTGAGGACAATGCAGGGCTAGGGGGAGTGGCTGACCTGCTGAAGAGCAGAGCGTCGGTCCAGAGGGACCTCGAGAAACTTGGGGATTTGGCCAACAGAAACTTCCTGAAGCTCAGCAGCGAGACGTGCAAAGTGCTGCACTGGAGGCAGGAAAACCCCATTGCAGAGATACAGACTGGAAACCAACTGACTGAGCTGCTCTCCTGGGAAGGATCTAGCAGTTACAGCGGATGCTGCGTTGAATATGACCCAAGGTGTGCTCTCGCTGCAAAGGAGGTAAATCGCATCCTGGGCTACCTTAGGCACAGCAGGGTCAGGAGATCAAAGGATGTTGTTATCCCTTCTATTCAGTGCTGGGGAGGTCATGTCTGGATACTGTGCCCAGTCTTGGGCATCACCCACAGAGCTGGTGTTTGGAGTAAATCTGGCGGAGCTCTCTGCCAGAAGATGTTGAGAGTGATCATGGTTCCCATGGGCTCAGAAGGAGAGAGGATGCAATCACAGAAGACAGATCTGCTTGGCATACATTAATTGGAAGAAAAGTCTGCACGAAAAACCACTAATTATATTGATACCATCTCTAATTGGTGAAGGATCTGACCTCCAAATTGCTCATAGAGCTTTCTGGGGATGTATAGCTACATTCTTGCACTGTTCTTCAGTAATAAGTACCTGCTAGTGACCGCTGCTGAAGGCATGATAAGGATACAGGTTTGAGCTGCAGTAATTGTTTTGTTCTTCTGCATCTTCCTGGGAAGTCCTTCTTCAGTGAGAAGGTTGGCAGATGGATAGAAATGTGCCCAGGTTTGGAGAAAACTCAGAGGAGCTGTTGGAGGTGGAGCTTGGGATATTGTGCTGGAAAAATACGATAGAGGATCTTTTGATCCATGGCCAGATCTCACACTTGGCAGGGCTGGGAGAAGAGCTGCTTTGAAGAACTTCCTTCAAGATTTCTCCCCCCTTGGATCTCCTTGGAAGTCAAACTCTAATTTGGTGGGTGTGAATGTGATTTTTTTCCTCCTGGTCTCCTGCCTCAGTGGAGACCAGCATGGCCCTTGTGTCTGTAGGCGTCCTCGAGTTGGCTTCATTGCCTATTCTCTTGTGGTCCTGTTTTGGTCAAACCTACAGCCTTTTGTGCTTTTCCCTCAAAGATGCCTGAGTGCAAAACGCACAAGCAGCCTTCCTGGAGCATCACCCTTTCTCTGGGGAAGCTCTTTCTCTTTGGATTCCAGAGCCAGGTTCCTTCTTCTTGTCCCTCCCCCGCCACCCTGTCCTCCCAATACCTTGTGTTTCTTTTCTGCAACGGCATCAACTATCACTGGTATAAATGTGACAGGGACAACATTTTTCTTTTGCAAAACAAACCCAGTGCTCTTTCACAAAAATTTCCTTCCTAACCTGAGCTTGTCACTGATGCCCCTTAAATTAACATGCTCAGGGGAAAGGTTTTGGGAGACATCTCAATTTGGCTAAAATCAGCAAGACATGAATGTTGACTTTACTGGGAGGTCTCTGTTACCACAGTCTGGCTGTACAGATCTTTCAGCCATCTGAATTTGCTTCAGAGATGTTGGCACTGACTCTGCAATCTGATCTTGTGACCAGAGGTGAGAGGACCAAAGAGCAGAAGGGGCTCGTCTGCAGGCCTCAGAGAAAAAGCATTGGGTGCTTTCCTGCCCAGCAACCTTTTTTTTCCTTTTGGTAGCAAGTGGTGGGTCTCAAAGATAAACACAGCTTGTTTATTTAGAGAATTCTTGTTTAAAAAAAAAAAAAAAGGAACGGGAGGAAGAAGCAAACCACAAGTCTGTGTTATCAAATGTTTGGAAATTTGGGGCCTGAAAGTAAGAGATGGAGCCACAAGTTTCCATTAGCAGGCAAAGCCTGATGAACGAACACACATACTGAGTTACTCTGTGGTAGTGCCAGATGCCCCTTGTGCGCTAACCTGTATTTTATTCACAGAGATTTTTTTTCAACTTTTAACTTCTAGATTTGGACTCTTTGATCCAAAATTCGCTATCAGCAGAGTGCTGATCCTTGCAAAGTTTGCTGGAGCTGGTGAGTTATTAGCATACCTGCACTAGAGATTTGTGCCAATATAAGTTACACTTGTGATGAAGGATCAGCTCATGGTTTGGGATGTATGGAGCAAAGACTACGCAACATCTGTTTTTTCCCAAGGGAGTTGCTCTCTACAGGAAAGCAAAGCACACCCTTGCCTTCAACTCAGGCAGTATGAGTAGAGGAGAAGTACAGTCATCTGTTGGAGAAGATCATCAGATTTTGGTTGCGAACTTCTTCCGGCTTCCCAACCTGGCATCCTACTTTTCTACTACATATTTTTCCATGGAGGTTGTGTCTGGCATTAAGATTAGTTCTAGTCTAGACTCACAGTGACTCACAGGTGACAACCTAGTAATACAACAGACATGATTTACAGTCCATCGTGACCTTTGCATGAAGCTAAAGGGCACGTAATTAGACAATCTGTGTCCCTACAGGGTGGAAGGAGACAACTGTGGCATTTGCAAATCGTATCGTGTTTTGTTTGTGCTGTCTGAATACCTGTGCATCCAATTTTTAAGTAGCTGGGAAGAAGTTATTCTAGGTACTGTTTTGCCAAGAGACAAAACATATGCACTTATGCTAGGCCCCGCATTGGTCCCTTAGCACACGGGCGTGCACAGTCCTTCCATGTACGTAGGACCTAGAGAGGAGGCTCTCTTTTACAGTAGATGCTGAATATCAACCAGTGAGAGCATGCACAGGCGGAGGGCTTCAAGTTCACTTTTAACATCAGGTTTCTCACTGTAAGCATGCTCAAGAATGAATGTATGGAAGACTTGACTAAAACAGGGCAGGATCTTGATATGAATGATGTGGGTATAAAAGACCATAGAAACCATGGAAAAGCTGAATCTAGGAAAATACCCTCTGCTGATGAGAAAAGCTTAGCAAAGACGTTTCCAGGTCAACAGCACTGTTTTTCTGAAACGTAAGGGCATTGATACTGCTTTGTTTCGAAGTATTGTGCTGTAAAACAAAAAATCAAAATTCAGTTTAGCTTTTTAGCTTGTCAGTGCATGCAGCAAAGTTCATCCAAGGGGAATGAGGATCCCCTCACCTCCCCTGTCTGGGTGCTTCTTCTCTGTTCCTTCCTGTGCCATGGTCAGGGGCTTTTCTCAGTTCTCCTGAGACTCCCCATGGCCATACCCAACAAGCCCAGCTCCCTCTCATCAACTTGTGGGTTGGGTGCTCCAAGTCCTAAGCGGTTTGGTAGAAGATTGCCTTCAGCAGTCTTTCTTCCACCTCTGTTTCTGCTCCACAAGAATCAATACAGGACTCACTTAATGCAAAGATACACATTTCATTATGCCACCACTTTACTAGCTCCAGGCCTACCAGAAAAGACATCCATGACATGCATGTGCATTTGGTTGCTTGGTTTTTCTTGGGCGCAAAGAAGAATCTCCCCTTCTTGTAACGGAGACCATGATCCCCAGGTACTACCTGCAGTTTGGGAAGTGAAATATTTTTCACCTTGTGGGCAGGGTAGGCTTCTGGTTATAGTCGTGCAAATCTCTCTGTATTGTTTCAGCAACGCCTTGTGCATCAGCGGTGATGAGCTCTCAGGCTGGCACCTCATTTGTGCATGCTTGAGCTTCGGCCTTTGCCAGCCACGTTAAATGTGGTTAGTTGCACAGAAACTCAGTGGTGTCTCTCAAATTTACCGTTTATCACAAGTGAGATTTCAAGCATTTCCAGATAATTGTGGTTTCTGCCTGTCTAGGTGGTATTTCAGCCAATTGTGTTGTGGAGAAAGACACTGTGTTTTGAAATTGTCTAAGTCTTGCTCATCTTCTGATTTGTGGTTCTTGGAACCCCCTTTTGATTGCTCCCTTTGCTCTGCCTAACAGACACAACGTTAGCTGCTGTGCTTCATGAGTTGCAGTTGATGATCACTGCTGGACTTGTCTGCTTTTCTCTCTTTCTGTTTTAAGTGCATCCTACTTAAGTGTATCCTTACAGGTGCTTCACTTACCTCTGACAAGCCCCTGGCCACTCTCCTTTCATTGGGGCTCCCTGAATGAAGAACTGGTGTTAATCTGTTTTCCTTCTTTAGTTCTAAGCTGGTTTGAAGGAGTTATACACATGTGCTTGAGTGGACTCCAGGCACTGCCCCTTTCCTGCCCAAGAGGTTAAAAATAAAACCAAACCACCCCAAACACACAAGCAACAGTTGAGTATGAACCTAGGGCCTTGTCAAGCTTGGGAACCACAGCTTGACTTCCAAGAATGTGTCCGAGGCAGTGAGACTGATGCGATTTTTCAGGCCCATGGTTTTGTCCCTGTGGCATCCCCAGTGTCTGGTTTGTAGTTTACATTGAGGTCTCAAAGCTTTTTTGTGTCTTTTGACGAACAGAGAAGATGCTGATCTGTACTTCAGCCAAGTGTCCATTGACTTCTCTTTATTTGGAAGCCTAGTGTGGTATGTTATCAGTGCAGGCAAGCTAGTTCTTCATTTAGCCCCAGAGAGTTCCTATTTACTCTGCGTAAGTAAGCCTGAGATGGTATTAAAGAGAGGAACAGACTGTGGGTTTGAGGTCTGCTGTTGTAACTTGCTTTTTCACTTCCCGGCAGACGTCCAAGTCACTTGCATGTCTGTCAGACGTTTCCATGTGCTCTCATGTTCCTGGGGCCTTCACACTAGCGTTTACAGATTTCTGGGTAAGAGATGCTGAAGTACAGGAGAAAGGATTGGAGGTGGTGTTGAGTCAAAGTGAACATGGATGGGCTCCTGACACTAAGTACACTGGGCTGGGAGGAAGAATTGCCAGTGCCATCATGAGTACTGGATCTTAAGTTACAGTGGAAGCATTTCACATGGTGCTCTGAAAAAGGTAAAAGCTAAAGACGTCAACTATTGCAAAAATTCACATCCCAAACACAGCAACCTCTGCTTGCTTTTCCTGGAAGAAGAAAACCACCTGGGGTCTTCTTCCCCATTAACTGCATTTACTGCTTGTTTATCCTGCCAAACATCCAGTTTGTAGGAAGGTTTAGTGGAGGGGTAGTGGGAAGAAGGCACTCAACTTGATAGAGACACAAATGACTTTTAGGGAAAGATGAAAACATCTCCTTTCCTTCCTCCAACCATCTTCCCCCAATAAGGATTCCTCCTCCTCTCCTTGTGTGCTTCAACTTCAGTGCATGAAAATTGGCCCTTTCTACTTTCCTAAGGCTTAATCAGAGCATGGATGTAAGTTTGACTCTAGCTCACCATCAGGGGAAGACCAGATAGACTCTTCTGTCCCTCATCCAGTGGATACTTATCATATGGTTTGGGTAACCGTGATAAATCTCCTCCAATCCCCTTGGAGCTCAGCTGTACGTGCAAACTTGGGGATGACGGTTTGCATCTGGAGCTCTTCCCCGTTGTAGGTGTAATGTCAGTTTTGAAGTTGGCCCTAGCTGGCAGAAGAGGGCTGGATGCCAGAGTTTTACCAAGAGAACACAAGCTAAACTTTGAGAACCTTTTGTGTGTGTAGGGTAGGCTCACTGCTTCCTGACAGCAACGGAGAGGTGCCAATGGGAATATCCGTACTTTCAGAGATGTATGTGTTAGGGCTATTTGTGAACACACCCTTGCCGAAACCAACCTGCCTCTTGTGGTTTTAGCTCTTGCAAAATATTGAGAACTGATATCTAGAGAAAGACCTCTTTTGTTTCCAAATAAGCCTTCACCTTTGCCCTTTATTTCCACCTTTACTCGTTTGACTTTCAGGGCTCCTCCCACAAGACAAGTGTTGCTTGGACCAAATGCAGAAACTACTGCTTGCTGAAAGGAGAAGGAGGAGCAGAAAAGCCTCAATGTTGTTCAAGGAAAAATAACACTTCAGCATCACTATTAGACCTCTATTGTTTTCAGTATCAAAGCTCTATTTCCCTTTTGCTGGATCCAGGACAAACAAAATACTATGAGCTGTATGCAGTTGCTTTGCATTCTTTCCATTCTTTTTTTTTTTTTTTTCCTTCATTGTGAGTCAGAATGCTGAGGTTCTTGGAGAGGCTGGAAAAAGGAGAATGCCTAATTTCCACGGGCACACAGAGTACCAGCATCTGAACAGAGTTATAACAACCAAAAATTAAACATAGTGTTTATGGTTATGAAGAATCTCAGTTTATTGACCATATGAGGCATTCACAGATTCTGTAAGGGATAAAAAAGGCTCAGCTTTTTATTAAAAGTGGCTGTTTGATACAAGAATAAAAACAGAACAACAGCTGGAAATGTGTCATCAATGTTAACATCAGCTCTGCTGGCTGGAGTGAAGCTCGATGCATCAGACGTGTGGACATGTATCCAGGTCCATATACGTGATCTCACATTTCACCTCCTTTAGAAATTACAGAAAACCGTACTATTTTGGTGACAGGAGAGAAGCAAAAGCACAGGGATGAAAGGATGAATCTTGCTGATGGATCTGCATTAACTCTCCTTTCCAGCTTAGGGTGGGAGAAGATCCTGGACGTCCATTTATCTTGCCAGGAGCACTGAGACTTTGCCTGCAAAACTGGATTTAAGCACAACTGGAGATGCTATTGCCACCAGCTAAAAGGATTTGTTTTCCAAAGGAAAGGCCCAGTTGCACCCAGGGAAAGAGGTTTACAGCACAAACCAGGGTTGTCTTAATCCTAGGACCTGGGGGTTGCCAACCTTCACCATCTCTCACCAAATCTACTAATGGGTCAGGTCCAAGGTATCTGCATGACTTTGACTGGTGTGGTCGCTATCGATACAGATAAATTATGTCATGAGATGATCAACCTCCTGTTCTGTACTTCTCCGTAGGTGCATCAGCCCATCCAGCAAGAGCCACAACCAGTTCCCACCTTTTCTGTCACTTTTGCCCTCTTCTTGCTGCATACATCAACAGCAAGATGCCACTACTGTTTCACGTGTGCTGCATTTCTTCTGCTGTCAGGTGTAAAGTAGACGGTCTGGTTTTGTCTACAGAGACGAGACTATTCAATTCCCTTCACCGTTGGAAGTGGTCCATTTGCCCGTTTCAATGGTCCATTTCAAAATACCCACTAAATCTTTTTTTTCGTGTTCCTTATGTGAGTTGGTGAAATGTTGAATGTTATCCTGTTCTCAGTAGGGATAGGTCTGGTTTCTACTCTGGAAACATCCAGAAGGATTTTTTTTTTTTTTTTCCTTAAAAATGGCCTAATAGAAACTGAGTGTGGGCAATGTCCCCACCAACACAATGGTGCTTATCCAATCCTTTGCATGTCTCAATGCAGATACCACATGTAACGGGAATATGGGGAAGCCCATATATCTTCCCTGTCAGGAAGACTACATGGCCATAAGCCAAGGGGGTTCTTGTTTTAATGAGTCAGAACCCTCTTTAGCATCATCTGAGGAAAACCCAGGGGAAGAAAACATGTTCTGAGCCCAGAGGTACTTACTGCAGAGTAAACCGGTGAGAGGTCCAGTCTGTAAGATCCATCTCTAAATGATAAAAAAACCCCACTGCTTATGGTGTCAGGCTGCAAAATGGCATCAGCTTCTGCAGTGCCAGCAGGGCAGCCAGGAGGCAGCCATCGGCCAGCTGGAGACCTCCGTCATTCTCTGCAGGCTTCTGGAGGAACTGGACCCAAGCCTGCTGACTTCGAGGTGTGTATTAATAACTGATATTGAAAATCATCCACAATAAGTATCAGATGATGGAAAGCGTTCCTTCATTCTCACAAACTCTTACTCTCACATATGTATTTTATGAAGTGTGAGAACACAAAAAGCTTAAGTTTAGTTTCCATTACCCATTGTTTACATGGTCATTTTTCTTGCCTAAAGAGAGCAGTCTTCTGCTTAACGTTGTGCGATAGGCCTAATTCCTTTCTCTGGCCCGCTCACCTTGTAGGCAAGGTCACAGCTTGCTGATCTAGCAAGCCCTGATTTTTCTTTTCCCTACCCCCAATGACACAAAATAGTTTCTCAAACATACCTGCGTCATGACCTCAATTTTGATAATATCAGTCTGATTAAAGAAATACTTTTCACAGAGAGAAAGAAGCAGCTATGGGGAGGTTCTGCTTTTCAGCCCCGTTAGCACAGGAACAGAACAAACCACAACCTGCAAAGCACTGCAGACAACCCGAGGTGTGATGCAGAGCCCTCAGCCGATGAAATGCAAGAATATAATCATGAGATAATTGTACAAATAGAAGCAAAACTATTCACTTCTAAATGAGTGTCTTCCTCTGGGCTGCAGTGAAAGGAACGTCTACCTGGCCAGGGGGATGCCTGACATTACAACAAGCATTAAGGGATGTTTCTTTGCATGGAGGTAAGGTCTGAACTCCTGTCATTGGTATTCAAATGTTGTGGGTCCGATTCTGTTTTCATTTTGTGTAAAAAAGATCTTGTTGAAAAAATAAAAACCAAGCAGTTCCATGGAGGAGGCCAAAGCACCACCCTGTGTGAATCCCTAGGGCTCAGTGGGGGTCAACAGTTTTATGTCAGCATATAGCAGCTGAGCGTATGTGCCAGAAACTTTTCTACATTTCCCTGCCTCATTGACGTATGTTGGCCAACGCGTTATGCCTGCCTCTAGTTTATTATGCAAAAGAGCCATGCTGAATAGCATAAAGATTGAAATGTTATTTAGGCTTTGAATCACAAAAGTTCATAGCAGCCCCTGTCCGTCACACTTAAAGAGCAAGGAGGTCTTACCAAAGAGATGCCTCGCGGCCCATCTCACCAGGCAAGGCTTGAGTCTTTTCCCTTGCTCTATCGGTAACGGCTGCAGTCAGCCTCTCTCCTCCTGCTTACTGGGTGGAGTGAAGACCACAAAGCCATCTCCATAGTTGCAGGTCCTCTCTTCCCTTGTTAAGTCAGGATGCTCTGCCACATGGTCCTCCGTGCCGAGTAGTGCCTTTCTCTGCTGAGCTCACTCTTTTGTGCTCCCCAAAGACTTTGTGCTGTTCTTATGCATGATGTGTCGACTTCTGACCCAGTCATGGCTACTTTGAGAGATCCTGATGCTGCTGCCTCTTCTCCAAACTTTGGATAAATTGTGAGACCTGAGCTTCGCGTTTTCTTGGTCAAGCAGCTGGTGAAGCTATCCTCCTACCCTGGAGCAGATTATGACCGTGTTGCCTTGGACCCCCTCTTGAAACTTATGGTGTGGCTGTACCTTGGAGCATTGGTGCATTTGTCTTTGCAGGGTGCTTTAAAGCCAGTATCTCCAGTACCTGCCATAGGGTCTCACCATAGGCTGGGTTTTTTTTAAGTACAAAGAAGTTCTCTCTGGTGGCTATCTCTCTGTCCAAACCTGCAGCAAACTCCTGTGAGATGGCACCTTCTGCACCTGTTGGCTTCTGTGTGAGCGTGGGTGACGATGGACTTAGCTCTGCCAAGCTCCTGCAGCACTACTTCAGCACCGCCCTCCCCAAATACCGCAGAGGGAAGCAATGTCTCTAACCCTTCCTTCCCTCTTTGTTAGCCTCTATGGCTGTTTGCCAAAGATCTCCTGCCTTCCTTTCACGGTGGTAGTGCTGCAGCTGATACTCAATATTTGCAAGTTCATTTTGTCTCTGTGGTCCTTGGGGTGCAGCTTGTTCACAAGAGACTGTTTTGTGCCCCTGAGTCTGCAGGACTGATTTCCACCTGGCCACCAGCTATGACCATCAGTGTCATCGCTGGCTTTTGCCCAGCTGACTGTTCATGTTCCCATCTAATTTGCCTGCAGGCTTATGGGCATCCTGAAGATGATGGCAATAGACTGTAACTATCTTGGATACAGGATTTTGCTGTTTCCTTACCTTGATGGCTGGTGAGTTGGCAGGACCATGCAAGACTGAGGAGTTTTGGGCACCTGGAGAATGTTCACTGTCTTCTTCATCTCACTCTTGTGAGACTGACAGAGGTCTCAGGAGGAATCACCAGTTTCTATGAAAGGATAGCTCTTGGTCTGAGAGACAATGGTGTTGCTGTCTTAAAACTGAGGCCAAGTCCACTTGTCCTCAAAATCCTCTAGACACCAGTTTCTCAGAGGTCCTCAAATCCTGCTGCTTCCATTACAGCTCAACATGGTGAGAATTTTTCCTGGCTGAATTCCCCAAAACCTGTAGTGCTCATTTGAAAACATCATGTAGGTATGAATGCATCCATTCCCATGACACAGGGATGTGAAGTGGAAATATAGGATGCATACTCATCATCTTCCTAGGTGTAGATTGACACAGAAACCTTGTTATGTTACTGGCTTAATAGTTGTTTATTCCTCTGTGGCTTCTATACAAGCTTTGGGAGATGTATTACTGACAGAAGGGGAGCTTTTCTGTTTAGTCTTAGGTAAGCTAATATCAGTTTAGGTTCTTCCTATTCCTCAAGCAGTTGTTTCTTCACCAAATTCTATTCTTTTCTTTGTGTAATTCAGATCTTGTGTTGTACTCCCTATGAAATGTTTGGGTGAGCAGGCTATTAAAGAATAAGACTATTCTTCTGCACTTTCCTTCAAAGATAACTTTCTCTTTATTTACACTCCTTTGCAATTCACCTAGAAACTTTCCTCAAGAGAAAAATAGAAGGATATGCAGATTGGGGCTACAAACCAACTTCTTGCTGCTAGCAGAAGGTATATTGCAGTGAGGACTTTTGCTGCAGCTTCTGTCCATGGAGACCCAGGTGGAAACCAGCCCAAGTGAAAGCTGGCATAGGACACAGTTACCACAGCACATGGGAAGAGTTTTGCAGCCCCTCTATTGTTCTTCACTTGCCCTTAGGCATAGCACTGCATATTTGTTTTGTTTCGTTTTGTTTTTTTCAGGTAGACAGGCAAGGTGAGCTCCATGTGGGTAAGGGTCAGCTCCTCCATCCTGGGCAGGAGCATCCACCTGCCCATCCAGGTGGGTGTGTGGTACTAGTAGTGCTTAAGGACAATGGCATGGGACCAGCTGGAGTGTTGGATTATGGATATATGGAAAGGTTTTTGTGTGTATGTTTTGGTTTGGGGTTTTTTTTTTTGTTTGTTTTTGCTTAACAAAATAACAGTATTTGAAATGGAGAAGACAAGACAATTAATAGGTATTGGGAAATATAGGAACAATAAATTCCCCTTGATCCTTCCCACCTTCAGACATCTTGGAAACGTCTTCCTTGTTAATTGCAATTTACAAACCTTTTGTTGTTTGATAAGGTGACAAAAATTGGTAAAATATAAAAGCCTTTTGGATCCTACTTACGGAATATCTTTTCCTGCTGGCTGCAAAGGACTTGGACCGGGTCATAGAATCATAGAATCAGAGAAAGGTTTAGGTTGGAATGGACCTTAAAGACCATCCAACCCCCCTGCCCTGGACAGGGACACCTCCCACTAGACCAGGCTGCTCAAAGCCCCGTCCAACCTGGCCTTGAACACCTCCAGGGATGGGGCAGGTCAAATCACAGAGCCTAAAAAGTCCAGAGGCAAATAAGAAGATGACCTTTCTTTCTTCTTCTTTTTTTTTTTTTTTCCAAATGTGCATTTAATTACATTTAAAAAAATTTAAAAAGTATTCTTGTATGCATTTTCTAAATTTATTGTACCTAGTATTGTCCCCTGTATGAAGCTTCTAAACCTTGAGCTGCAGTATGGTTGTGCTTGGATTGTTCTAATATGAGACGTAGAAGATGGAGTCGCTCTGCAGGATGGGCAGGGTATTGTGCATCTTCCAGTGAAGACCTGGTGAGAAAGCATGTGTGATAGTAAATTCCCTTCTCAGACTCAGTCCACATCTGCCACAAGATCAGAGTTTCTGGACAGATGAAACAGCTTCTGCAACTTAAAAAAATAATAATAAATACATGTTGCTTTGCAGATTTGCAGATTCATTTAGGTCAATGTTTCAAAGCGCGCTCTCTTTAAATAATTTCATAGAGCAGTGTTCAACCCAAGAATCTGTGGTTATCATTGAATTAGAGCTCACTTATAAATAACATAATCAATAGGCTAAGTGACATTACTTGGAAAAAGGTAACTCAGCTGTCCTGAGGAGGAGGTTCAATCCACAGGCTGAAGAAAAGTCAGGTCCTACTGCAGCTTTGTGCCCATTTCCACGTACATCCCTCCCTCCCTCCTGGGGAGTTATGGCCTCCCAGCACATCATCAGGGCTGAAGTCTCAGGCAAGACATTGGTCCCTGGGTGGGTGCCCCCATGGCAGTGTGGGAATGCAAAACTCACGTCATTGGCCCAAGGTCTCCAACTTGCCCTATTAAACCTTTGGCTAGTCCCCATCCAAGCCAGCGGACCCGTAGAAATGAGCCTCATCATCGGCGCCAGTAGAAGGAAGCTGTAGAAAGAAATGTTCATCCACTTCTTGCCACGTGCCAAAATGCTAATGCAACCCATATGTCCATATGTGAAAAAGAAACAATATCTTATGCAAACCAGCTGTCCCTCAACAGGGAACAGCCTTGGCTCATTCGCATTGTTTTACATTTTTTAAGTAGGGTGTAAGGTTAATTAAGAAATCCCTGTAACAGGTCTTTGAAGTAGGGGCAGCCGAGCTGAATCCTTCCTCTTCCTCCAGCTGTCCAAGCCCCCACAGCAGGGCAGGTGGGACGGGAGGCAGGACTTTACGGCTGAGGAAACAGGATGTTGCAAAATGGATGGGAGCTCCCCCAAAGGGAAGAGGGTTTCCTGAGCTGGCACCCATGTCTGGCAGTTGTCCTGCCCGAGGAGGCAGGTGAATTGATGATGAAGCTGCTGGAGACGTCAGGACCCCCTGGGACCTCAAAAAGTTCCAGCAGAGCACAAGCTGAGCAGGTTTTCCCTGTGTTAGGTTTGCTTTTCCTTGGGTTTTCAGAAAGGATCTCTGCAAAAATGCCTTTCCTTGAGCACGGAGCTAATAAATGAAAAAGTACTAGGATTTCAGTTTCCATTCGCTGAACTTCAGCGTCTTCCCAGGCACACTTCCAGAGAAGCACAATAATAGAGTGGTTAAACCCAGAGACGCTACCACAAATGTCTCACTGTCCAATATTGGATATGAGGACATATCCGCTTTAGTACGCTAGCTACAAAATGCTGGCTTACTCTCCCTGGATTGATGCTGCCTCGGTTATTTTGGTCTTATCAGGTTTATAGTTGTCTGAGGGACAGAGACCAAATTGCCCCTGATGTAAAATAGAAGGAATCCTACACAAATGAGGATATTTACTTTATTTGCATTTTAGCTCATTAACTAGGGCAAAACCCTGGCTCGCTGCCTCCATGAAAAGGCAAACCAAATTATTTTCTTGACATTGCAGATTTTTGGAGCTCCAGGCTCATTCCTCAGGACTCAGGCAGCGTTTGAAAGACAGCTGGAGGTGCCTCCATCCCCATTTCCACCCCCAGGTGTTGAAAGACCATGCCGTGCCCAGGGACACCAGGAGCTCCTGGTGTCAGCAAGGATGTAGCTCAGTGAGGACATAGGTATTTCTAGAGAGATCTAGTATTTCGGGCTGGACTCTGCTCAGATGGGCACAGTGAGATCCCCAGAGGCACTGACAAAAGCTGCAGCACGGGAAAACTCCCATTATTGAGATCCAGGCTTTTCAACACATTCATTAACAACCTGGAAAAGAGGAATTTGGCTGATGCAGCTCAGTTTTTTCAGAATGTTAAAGCTGAGGGACAATGGTAAAGAAATAACTGGGTGCAAAGTGATGCAAAAACGCAAAATAACCCAAATGCCACGTATGAGATGATGGACCCTGCTTGATGATGAGCACTCCAGAATAAGACCCCAGCATTTTGGTGGCCCCAAGAAAGCATCAGTCCATTCCTCAGGAGCATCAAAAAAGACAAAAGACCATAGGACATTACCAGGAAAGGAAAGAGAGCAACACAGTGCTACAGCACAAATCCACCGTGCTCCCGTGTCTTGGATGCTGGGTGCAGTTTCAGTTTTCTCATCTCAGGAGGAATACAACAGAGCTGGGAAAGCTTTGGAGAGGATGAAAGATCTGGAATGGCTTCTATAGGAGGGCCTGCCTATGTAAGCCAGATCTGCATGGTTGTACATTACCTCTCCTGCTCTAAAAAATCAGAGTGTATCAGATGGCACTAACTTCAGCCAGAGGCAAGTTCAGGTCGGACCAGGAGGGCGTTGCTTTCAAGACTTGCTTCCCCTGCAGGGTTGGTCCCCTGGTACATGGGTTTGGAGATGTGGGGAGTTTTTGTGAGTTTAAAAGAGTGATGAACAGGTTCATGAATAAGGAACTCGTTCAAGGATACTGATTGCTTCCAAAATGACTTATTTCATAAAAAAGTCCCAGAAGCTGTGAGGGCACCCAGGTAAACTTTCCCTCCATGTTTTTTTTTATTCTTACGCCCTTCCCCAGGTTTTTGGCCAGAGTTTAATACAGGATCCTGGGCTTAGTGGATTTGCGCCAATACAGCCATTTTCATATTCTTCTGACACAGGAAATCAAAGAGATGTTCCCTTGTGAAGACGGATGTAATGAGCAAGATATCATGCATGAGTGATTTCTGCTTTACATCCTGATTCAAGCTAAACACTGAACGGTGAAGCCCAGTGCTCAGAGATTGAAGGATGGAAATATAAAAATCCCAAACTTGTGTGGAAGTGTAAAAATGCATTCCGTTTCAGAAAACCTGTCTTCTTAGGTTTCTGAGTAAAAGAACTACAGGATAGCTCACAATACAATCATTCATGAACTGAACTGGTAAGCATTATTGACAAGATAAAAGCTGCTTGCACAAAAATGCTGAATAAGCAAAGAAACCTATGCAATTTACAATGTATTCACGGCTTATTTTGCCAGCAGAAAAGGGTCTCAGTCTTCTGGGTGATTCATTAGCTACCATTTGGTTCCCCTTCAGTGTTGAAGGTTTCAGAATTAGTCACAGCCCCATGCTAACGAATCGGAAGTCGTGTAATGCTATTGAAGTACCTTGCAGCTTTGCCCCCTTTGAACTCACAAGAGGTGCTGACTTCAAAAATGAGACCTCGCCGCTCTTTTTTTCCTCCAACTTGATGGAAGTTTCATTCCAGTTTTGTGTGAGTCCTTGTTTTAGAAATACATGATTTGCTCATGGCTGATACTAATGAAGACTTGACAAATCTCAGTGCTTCACTGCAGAGACAAGTGGGCTTTAATTATTGACAGTACAGTGTTCTTAGTCATTACTCAAGCATCACACTTTTTCATAATACCAGAGCCTCTTTGTTCTAATCCAACTCATACAAGGAAGGAAGAGGCTTTGGTGCAGAGTGTTTGGCCCATGGGGCATGGTCTGGCAGAGATGGGACAAGGTAGAGTGAGAGGGCTTAAACTTCTAAAAAGTGCAAACCTTTTTTGACTCTATAGATGCTTTTCCCTCCCCTGCCTTGTCTTCTTCCCCAAGGAAGAGTGGTGCTAAATGAGAAGGACATGTATTTATTTATGGGAGATCGGAAAAAGTGATAGTCATGTCCTGGAGGAGCTCAACTGCTGTTGCCCCAATGGCGTGAATGCTTGCAGCTAGAAACTTCTCACTGCCTTGATGCAGAGGTCAAACCCATGAATATTCGTTGCTGGTCAAACCCAAGAGTATTAGAAACACCTTTCTAAGAGATCTTACACTCAGAGGATACGTGGGAGTGTCTGTTCAGCTCTGCAAGGCTAGGGAACCCTGAACTAGAGAGCCGAGACCCAGCTCTCCGCTGTGCCTCAGCAGTCAAAGCTCAGCATTGCAACCTTGTTGATGAAGTACGGCTACAGTGGAGTAAAATAGTGAAAAACCACTGAGTTCAAATTGCTCTAATTGCACAGAATTTTTTTTCCTCAGTGTGTTTTCAGTTTGCCTTTTTCCTATGTACCTATCCAGTTACGACTTTTACCATCCTGAAACACTTAGAGCCATTCTAACCAGTGCTAGTTTTCTGTGATCTTTGTCATTTCCAACAGCATCTCAGTGCACGTTTGGTTTTGGAGTCGCATTTACATGTGCAAAAGCACAGTGTCTTTGCTGAACCTGAAAAATGACATGAGAATACAAAAGAAAAAAACCCAGGCCCTTGCTCAAGCCATATATCCAAAACACTTGTAAAGGGAAAGTTTGGAAGCCAGACAAAATTATCTGTTGTTGTGCCAGATACAGTTATTTTTAAAGCCCCCAAATATATTACTTTTCCTTTCATGGCTATGTCACTAAAAAGCTACAACGCACCCTGCATAGACATTTTTCTAAAGGTGTGAAGCCTTTGCCCACCAAATGCTCCACCAGAAGCTGGAGGGGCCACAGGAGGTACTCTTGCACTGTAGTGGGGATTCTGTTGCAATAGATGCCTCAGCCTTGCAGGACTGGGAGCTGCAGTAGAAAACTGTGACGTCTAGTTCAGTGTAGATGGATCTACAAGGTGACTGTGACTACGGAGCCACACGAGGCTTCCCTGCCAAGACAGATTCTGCTTCCAGGGGTGCAGGCGGAGCCCCAAGGTGTATGGCAGGAATGCACCAGCCTGGTGCTTCTCTCCTGACGTGGGAGGTGTCATGACAGCAAAGGAGGCTCATCCAGGTTTCCTCCAAACACTTCGTGCTTCACCAGCAGTGACCATGAGGCTCAAGGGTGGGTTGAACAAGTCTGCTGCTCCCCCGATCCTGCCATCTCTGAGGTACTGTGGGCCACAGCTTCCAGGTCAGAGCATGGATGTTACAGCTGCTTTTTGTGCCATCTTCATGTATGGTGCCTCCTGGGCAGATCCGTCCAGAGCTCTCCAGGCTAAGCCAAGGCCGCGTGAGGGTCATCTTCACTACAGCTTGCTCCTCTCAGCGTTGGAGCCATCTCTTGGTGGGTAGTGGAGGAAGAAGAGCAACTCTCGCAAGAATCGAGGGTTTCTCCAAGAGCCCTGGCTTTGTCCTCTTTAGGACCACCGGTGCCAGCCTCCCTAGTCCCTCTGTTTTCTGCTGGAGGGAGACCTGGCTTATTTTTCTCTGCTTTTCAACTACATGTCCACCTTTATTTCCTCCATGGAGCCCCCTTGGACAAACAAATATTTTTATTAATACTCGTCAGCAAAAATATAAAGAGATGCCGAGCCATATCCACAGGCTCAGTTCTGATTATTTGACCTTTAGTTTCTATTGACAACAGCAAAGTAAACATTTTCTGTAGCGGCTCGATGCTGATTTCAGGCAGGAATAAACAAGAACATGAGATGCACACAGCGAGCTATAAGTTATTAAACCAGAGACCTAAAGCCATCAAAACTGGCAGCTGCAAGAAAAATATTGATGCCAGTGGAACAATGATTCTCCCTTGCCAAATGCTACTCTTTGCTCATCTTGCAGGCAGGGATGGGTTTGATTAGCATGGATCTGCCCAGTGGTATAGACTCGAGCTACAGTTAAATTGAGACAGGCCGTCTTCCCTCCTGACCATCACTCAGGTCAGGTTTTCAGATGAGCCCTGGAGACAGCAGTTCCTTTTAGGAGTATAAACGGGAAATGAAGTTTCTGGGAAACCTGTGAAAGTACCTTGTGGGTATTTGCATAGTTGGGTATCTTCATCTGAAAACTTGGCCAGCCCCCAGCAGCTCTCCATGTTTCTGAGGCTGTCGCCTACAAGCTCTTAGGGCAAGGTAACACTGGCAGATGCACTGAGGACACACCCTAGCTAGTGACCAGAGGGCCTCTAACACTGCAAAACAGAAACTGCAAGGAAAGTTTTCCCAATATCTTCTTTCTGGAGGATCCCTGTTGGATTTTGGTGTCTCTTAGGCCATTTCAAATTCATGGAGGGGCTCAGCTGGGATCTTGGAGTGGGTCCTTGGCCTCCCATCTGAACTAGCTATATTTGCTGCGCATTTCTGCAACCCACCAGACCCTCCCACCAAGCCCAGCTCGGTGTGTTTTGGTCATAGAAGCTGAATGATGACTGTAATGCAGAGCTGTGCAAGCCAAGTCTTAGAGAAGGATGTCCTTCTTGACACATAAAAGTGAATCTATGAATGCCTTGTTAGGAGGGGCAAATCAGAGCGTGCTCATGCCTGTAAAATGCTCTTCCAAACTAGAAAGCATTTGGCATGACTGAAGGTCAACTCTTGACATAAATAACTATTTTAAATTTAAAACTTAAAAACAAAACAGAAAACCCCAAGGTCTGGATTTTTGAGAGACTTACATGTCTGCTACACTCCAAAAACTTACCTGAACTGCACATGTATGTAAATTTGCAAGGTGACAGCCCAAATTACTCGTGTCGGCACAAGAGTGGCAAGCTATATCTATGCAAAGATATATATATCTATATATACCTATGCAAAGTCAGCTTTCAGCTTGTATGAGAAGTCTAGTCAGGGAGAGAGCTGCCTCTGGACATTGCGTTGAAGAAACCCCTGCTCTAAAGTTCAGATCCTTCAGCAGATAAGTGCAAAGTGCTTGTTAAAACACTGAGAAAGCCACCGTCCTTGTGCTGGCCAGTTGTGGCAGTCCACTTTTTGATCTTTGGCGGGACTTCCCAGTTTATAATTTGAGTCTTTGCTGTGGGACTTGTTTAATTTTTCTGCCATTCCAAGACAAAAATGTTTGCAATACTTCACAGTTTTGCTACAATAAACAGACGCTTCTAACGCTGGAATGAGAAAAAAGGTTTGTGGGAGGTGAAGTTTGGAAGCCCAGAGCTCATCTGCCAACACCACCCATGGAGATCCCAGATCAGTGAGCCCTCATCCTCTAGACTAAGTGGTCCAAATAGTAACAAATTGAAGTGGGATTAGTAAGGAGCAAGTTGGATCCTTGCTCCAGCCTCAGAGTGGCATCTCCAAAAGCACCTCGTTCAAGTGGCATTACACAGATCTCCTGGTAGGGAGACCTTCAATGTGCAATGATGCAAGCTCCTCCTGATGGTCACGTCAGGACAAAAGGTAATGGTTTTAAACTAAAATGAAGTACATTCAGGCTAGATATAAAGAAGAAATTTTTTTATGGTGAGGGTGATGAAAGACCAGAGAGGTGCCCAGAGAGGTGGTTGATAGCTCATCCCTGAAAACATTCAAGATCAGGTTGGACAGGACTCTGAGCAACCTGATCTAGTTGAAGCTTGCATTGCAGGTGTGTTGGACTAGGCGACCTTTGAAGGTCCCTTCCTTCCCTTCCCCAAACCTTTCTCTGGTTCCTGTGGGGGATCCACTCCTCCCTTGGCTAAAATGAGGGATGCTCTAGCATCTGGTAGACCACACACTTGGTCTGCAGCGCTCAAGGGCTGTGCCCCAAATACGGCCGGAGATGCCCTGTGATCTCTGTGAGCTCTCTGAAAAAAAGCCCTTGTTTTGGTTGAGACAAAGTCATTGATTTTCACTCATGGCATTAGAGGAGAAAGCACTATCTGGTCTTTTTTGTGTTCTTTTTTTTTTTTTTTTTTTTTTTTTTTTTTTTTTTTTTTTTTGTGATGGAATAATCAATATTGGCTTTTAAAGAGTCACTGTTAAGGCTGATTTGTTGCACACCGCACATACACCTCTTTCTGAGTTGGTGCCCCTTGAGCTTATTCGACATTTTTTTTTCTTTCAGCTGCTTTTTCAGGCTGCAAGGCATGCAAAACAGTGTTTTGGTCCGACACAAGCAGTGGTTTAAGCTGGAAGCATTTGCTGAAATGTCATTTCTCATGAGAAAGGAAAACCCCAAAAAACAAAGCAGAGGCAATATAAAGGTACCCCCAAACACATCCCAACAAAATGACTCAGCTTCTCCAGAGGCGGGTGACAGCATGGGGTGCAAGTCACAGGGCAGGAGCATGATGCCTTGGCCTGCTTTTCTCCCTTCAAATCAAGCAGCGACAGAATTAGCACAGTTGGATTTCAGGGTGTTATTTAGCACTGATCAGAAATTTTTCTCCATGAAAAAAAATGTAAAAATTGCTGTCTGATGAACTTGAAAAAATTTTCAGAGAGGAGAAGATCTCAACCAATCTTGTGCTGGAGTGATGACCTGGACAGGCTGACCTGAACAGGCTGGAGATCTGGGCAGAGAGAAACCTTATGAAATTCAACAAGGGCAAGTGTAGGGTGCTGCACCTGGGGAGGAATAACCCCCTGCACCAGGACAGGTTGGGGGGGACCTGCTGGAGAGCAGCTCGGTGGAAAGAGACCTGGGAGTCCTGGGGGACAACAGGATGACCATGAGCCAGCAATGTCCCCTCATGGCCAAGAAGGCCAATGGCATCCTGGGATGCATCAAGAAGAGTGTGTCCAGCAGGTGGAGGGAGGTCATCCTCCCCCTCTGCTCTGCCCTGGGGAGGCCGCGTCTGGAGTGTTGGGTCCAGTTCTGGGCTCCCCGGTTCAAGAAGGACAGGGAACTGCTGGAAAGGGTGCAGCAAAGGGCTACCAAGATGATGAGGGGACTGGAACACGTCTCTTATGAAGAAAGACTGAGGGATTTGGGTCTCTTCAGTCTGGAAAAAAGACGGCTGAGGGGAAACCGTATCAATGCNTGCCTTCCCAGACAGCCTGGCAGGTGGGTTTCCACCAGGCACCCACAAATCCCCTCCACCCCCTGGGATCTCAGTGGGTGAGGGATCCCACTCCCTGGTTTTGAAGCAAATCTGGGGTAATCGGTGATCAGAGATGTGGGGGAATGAGCTGGGAAATGAGGTCACGACATCACCAGGGTGGGCTGTCAAAGCACCCACCATGGCAGGCAACAGCCTCGTCGGATCCTGCAGTGTATATACCACACCATGCCTCAGGGCTTCAGAAAGAAAATATTGCAGGATTTCTACTCTGAAAAAAAAACCAACAAAAACAAACAAACAAACAAAAACCACACAAAAAAACACCCCCCAAAAAGAAAAGAATTAAACCAAGCAGAGAAAATCAGGAGGTTCTTCTGACTAATTTGGGCCAGGTGTGTTTACAGAAAGTCAGAAGTTTTGTGTAACTGGAGTTTGGCATCCTATTGGACCCTGCTATTAACTTCCACATCTTGCTGATGGGGGAAGACAAAGACATAATTTTTTTTTTTTCAAATTGGTTTCTTGTCCGAGAAAGCCCATGTACAAACTCAGAGACGTTATCTGACAATCACCTATTGCTCTGTTAGTGGAGGGGACCCTGAGGGGGTCTCTAGTCCAAACCCTAGGCACCAGCACTAGGTTCTGGGCAGCTGCAGTGTGGCTGCTCTCCCTTGGGGTGTCTCTCCTCCATCCCTGCCTGTGCCATGGCCGGGAGCTGCTCCCAGACTTCCCCCCAGCCTCCCCACGCCCAGGTTGAACAAGCCCAGCTGGGCATTTCAAGGTGCTGCTCGTCGGTATTTAATGGTGCCTGCGTTGAGACTGGGCAGAATGAGCCTCACCTCGATGATTTTGTGGGAGGTGGGTTTTCTCCTGGATGCTGCAATCGAATGCAGCCACAGTGGATGCAGAGCAGCAATCAGTGCTTCTGGGTGTTTTGTATTTTGATGCAGAGGTTTCTCAGGAATGAATTTCAGGAGACCTACTTAGTTGTCCTGGTCTCTTTACCATCACACCAGCCTGTCTTGTCGAGCTCCTGACTCTTACATGGTCTGTTGTGCTCAACCAGTAACTAAAATCTGCTCTTCCTTTCCCACAGGCTATCAGTAAAATAGCTGTTAAATAACTCTAGACTTGTGCAAAACCAACAAGCTTGGGCTTTGCTAGGTAGGTCTTTCATGGAAAATTTCCCCCAGTGTATTCGCTGGCAGGACAGTGAGAGAGACAAAATATCTTTCATGGCTGGGTAGAGCTCTCCAGGGGTCTCTAATCCCCCTAAGTCTCTACCAGGAGGCTTGACATTCAGGAGAGATGTGTGTTGATGGTGACACCACTGATCCAGGCTCTTCTCTCCAAACCTATCTCAAAACATATGCTCAGGGATTTGCTGGCATTTCCCAAAGCCCTTAGCAGGAAGATGGGTGATCTGCAAGTTTGAGGGTGCTGCTAGATAAATAAATGCCTCCACAGAGCGGCGGCCACTTTCCTCCAAAACCACTTGCCATCTACTTTGGGTAAGACTGTCATGTCCCAGGCATGTGCGTCAGACTAACGGAGGGGCATTTGAAGGAAGAGTGGAGTAAGAAGGGTGGTCATGCCTCTGTAGAGGAATAAATGAGGAAAGCCAAGGTTTGTCATGGTGGAAGACCACAGCTACTTGTAGTTATTAATATCTTTCATTTTCAACATGGAAAGGGTATAAGCTGTGGTGTCTCTGCCATGGGCATCTCCAACAAGGAGACCTGCCCAAACCGAGAAGAAGAGCAGCCTTTGCCATGACTCAAAACCAGGAAATGCAGTGGTAAAACTCAGTGATCTGTTGCCGAGGTTTGCCTGGCATTTCAGGAAACGGCTTGGGTGGATTTTAATTGGCTTTTAGACCGTTTGGCTAGCTTTACCTCTTTCTTTGGGCTTTCTCCCTCTCTGTTGGGAACCTTTCTGCTCCCGCTGCCACCCAAGCCATCTCTCCTTAAAACACAGCTCTGTGATTTCATGCAGAGCAGTGAAGTAAAGCCCCAAATCCCATTGCTTTATAGCCATATAGGGTAATGTTAATAATTCACAACTAATGCAAAGAAACGTCAAACACCAAAGAACAAGCAACAAGAGTGAATGTCTTTGAAGACTGTGGAAAAAGCCCTGGTTTTAGTATAATGACTGCTATTAGCAAAGAATTATATGCGTGTCTCAGTTTAATGTTCTTAAATCTGAACTGGGGAGGACTGCCTCTGGAGTCATCCTAAACCCGCCTGGACATGTTCCTGTGCCACCTGCTCTGGGTGACCCTGCTCTGGCAGGGGGTTGGACGGGATGATCTCCAGAGGTCCCTTCCAACCCCACCATTCTGTGATTCTGTAGTTAAGTAGACAATTCAATGCCTGCTATAGTCGAAGGGTTACGGTAGCCGCATGCGCTGCACTGACCTTTCAGTAGTTGTGAACTGGCTGGCTCTCCCATCCCTCCCCCACACACTGGGACAGCTGTAAACATCCCCGTAATAATGAGACAATTGTAATATTCTGTTTATTTTCCATTAAGAATCAGGCTGGCAAGGGCTTAGGTGGCCTGAGGGGCTGGCCAAGCAAAGCCCATCCATGCCCTCCTGCAGCGACCTGGCCGCTGCTCGCCCTTGCACCCATGAGAGCACCAGCGACTGTTGCATGTTGAGAAATGGTCCTCTCACTATGCCCCTCTGAGCAGAGTCTGGCCCTGACATCTCTAGGACCTCTTCTGTGAGAAGAAAATAGCAATCCTATTCCCTCTTCGCCTCTCACCAGCTCTTCCCACCCCTGATTTTCCCCCGGGTGCAGGAGCAGAGGGTGGGGAGGAGGGCAGGAAGTTGCTGACGCGTGTAGTTGGATTTCAGTTTGAACACCGTCCAGAAAGGAGCACCAAATATTAGTAAACAGATCAGGAAACATTTCCGTGTTTGGCGATAACTCCGCTTTTCCATAGCAGCAGTCTCCAGTGGTTTTTTCACCAGAGAAAAAGACCTGCTTGGTAGCTTTGCTTTAACCGGAGCAGCTCAGATCCTGGACCCCCTTCAGATCCTGACCTTCAATTTCTCTTTCTCTGAAATGTCTGTCCCTGGGGGCATGCGCTGCAGCTCCTGACTTTGTGCATGGAGCCAAGTCCCGCAAAGCAGAGGGTGCACGCTCCCAGGGGATTACAGGACCCTGCTGCCACATCCAGCATCTCAGTAATGATCCAGGCCAAAAAGGAAAGGATCAAGACTGTTGGCCTATTTTGCTTCTCAAAAGAAGATCATGCAGAGGTTTCCTTGTCATGTGTTAAAGAGGGAATTATTACATACCAATGGGCTCTTTAGGGCAATGAGAAAAGACCTATCAACTCCTGGTGGTTCAAGCTGCAGACAGTCACATTAGGAAAAAAACCCTGGGAGTGAATCAAGCATTGAAGCAGGTGACTGAATGAGGTCCCCGACATGCTCAGGTCAAGACTGGCAGCCTCTCTGGGACGAACGCAAGCTGCTCATCTTGACTTCAGAGGACTGAATTGACGGCTCCTTCTGGTACCATGCTGCAAACCCTGTCTTTCTATTCTCTTCACTGAGACTTCCACTCAACAAGGTCAGTTTTAGGTCCTTGGGTAAGAAGTATGTAGTCACAGATAGGTTTCGGAAAGAAGACCTCATTTTGTGCACCCATACCACCACAGGCATTGGCAGATGTTGATGTGGATGGAGGTGCCACCAGCATGAAGAAGAGAAATTGAGAGGATGAGGGTCAAAAATGAAGCTTGTGAGGAGAAAAAGGTTTCTGATGAGACAACTTCTACACTGGACACAATGCCTGCCTGATCCACAGCCAACAGCAACCCCAAAAGCAAAGAAGGAGGAAAAAGAAACAGAATTTGTCTGTTTTCATGTTAAACTTCATGAGATGGTGTGAGAAACTCTATGATCTAATGGTCCTACTTGGCTTGAAACACCTCAGCTTAGTTTAGCATAGCTAATCAGTATGGCTGCGGCTTAGCATAGCTAACTATAATTTTAACACGCTCCTGAAACAGCTAATTTATACAGCACTCGATATGCTGGCAGTAACTTGCTTGGATCAGAGAAATGCTGTTCAAGGCAAAATTCACATTTAGGTAAACTCTGAGAGCTGGACCACGCCAGGTGTCCAAGTTACCATGGCTACATGTCCTCAGCATACACACCAGGTGGTGGATTTGAGGTCAGGGTGCAGAAAAGTGACACGTTTCATAGGTATAACAGTGTTTGGTCATCAGCTCATCAGCAGCACATAGGTTTGGGAACTGCAAGTCAAGAGAGAGAAGGTGGCAAATAACATCGTCTTCCAAGGAATTAATATACTGAAAGAAACATCTGATCTTGTCTAAAACGAAAGCAAAAGCCATAGATCTTCTAGTGGCTGGAGGACATGGGTAGCACTTCTGAGCGCTACTTGGCACTGAAGGAGTCACTGGCTCTTTTTGAAGAACTACCGCCAGACTACTGAAGTCACTGGAGTGCTTTCTATTATCCTACCTATTGAAGATGCTCCTATTCTTTTGGTTGTGAACATTTCACCTGGCGGCGCAGCAACAGTGTTGAAAGCTTTTTGGTTAAACCTACAGCTAGATCCCACCCAAACGCAACCGTGCTGCTCCAAACCTCTGTGTTACCCCAGCAACACAAGTAACCTGAGAGGCGTATGGGTCAGCAGGAGCCTGGTTCAGCAGGGCAGGGAAGGTTTCAGCCCTTCTTGTTTCTCCGCAGTGGGCCTAAATGAGCAAAGTTATCAGGGAGGGGTTCACCGCATCTCGGGTCCCTCCTGTCTCCTCCTCAGTTGAGTGCTGTAGGCAGCCTCTATGGGGCCTTGGCAAGGTCCCCACCACCCTCTTGCACAGCCCAGGATGTGGCTCCACCATCAGCCCTTCCAGTGCCTGCCCAGACCATGGGCTGCCCTGGGGCAGCACCAGGCATATCTTCTGGTGAAGCTTCATATGCCAGAAGCCAACTGGGCTATGAGCTGGACTACTTCAGGTGAGATGAACCATCCCAATCTCCCTGATGATGCTAAAGGTGTGCAATAAGGTCCTCACTGAAAACCTGTCAGAGGACACACCGTTGTTAGCTCTTTGTTGGCTGTGAACCATCTGTCTGTTGAGTCAATCACACCGACCCACTGGCCATGATGCTATTATTAATAGCAATTATTCCACTCCTATTACTAGGAGTAGTAGTAATAACAATAACAACAACATTGGAAAAGACTGCCCAGGGAAGTGGTAGAATCGCCATCACTGGAGGTATCTAAAAGATGGGGAGATGTGGTGTTTAGGGACATGGTTTAGTGGTGGTTTTGGCAGTGTTAGGTTGATGGTTGGACTTGATGGTCTTAAAGTTCCCTTCCAACCTAGATGATTTTTTGATTCCATGATAACAGCAACAATAACTGCGCTAGTAATAATAATAGCGCACTGCATTTAGCAATAGCACCTTTGTGGTTGTTGCATGTTTGCCTCCTGAGAGACCTCTGGGCTGGAGCAAGGGCATCAGTTTTACCCAACAATGGACAACGTAAAGAGTATAATACACCCGGCTTCCAAAAGGAAAATCTCAGCTCCACACGTACCGGCAACCAAGATGTCCGGAAAAAAGGGTTTTAAACTGGCACGGTCGGTATCACCATGTTGAAGGATTTTTGCTGTACGGTCTTCTCTCCAGGTCTACACAAACGGTCTACATGAATTACCCTGGAGAAGCACGCAAGTGGGATTTGCTTGCTTGATGACAATTACTTCTCTGGTGGATTTTCGCGTGGTCTTACCCCACGCTGCCAGACTGGCTGGTGCTTTAATGCTCCAGAAGGAGGGGGAGGGAGGTACTGGTTGGACTCAATGATCTCAAAGGTCCTTTCCAACCATGAAGATTCTATGAATATATGTACAAGCCAAAAAATGCCACACCAATTGGTGTGAGGACAAGCTGCACCAGCTCTGTCATGCATACCCTCCTGTGGCACCATGACACCCACAATGTGTCACTCCTCTGGCTTTGCCACCAAGGGTAAAAGATTGGTGGTGGTTTTAAATTATGCCATCAGTGCCGCCTACAATAAGTAACAGATTACATCCATTTGGGAGCTAGGGTCTCCAGTGAGATGCCCCCACACAAATCACCTTCTGCTTTTGCTGTTTCAATCTCCTTCCTACAGCTTTGTCCTACCTATTCCAGTTTAGAAAGAGAAAGTGGCTTTGGGCTCAGTACTGTACTGGAAATACAAATTCCATTTCGTACTGGAAATTCAAAACACAACTCAACCCTCGCCCTCCTCCCCCCCCACCCCAGCTCCTTTCTACTGCTTAGGAGATGGGCTCTCATCCAGTTGGATGTCCTTTCTAAGCATGGGACTGCCCCTGTAACCACCCTGCCCACCACACACATTGGCCAATGCAGCTGGAGGCCATGTTGTGCCTTTCCCTGGTGTCAATGTCTTTCCCTTGCTTATTTATTTTTTTTTTAACCACCAATTGAGGAAAGAAACACAGCATTTGAAGCCTCAACTATGCCTGAGAGGTGGACACTGCTCCCATGGTTTCATTTCAGCAGCCTGCGCAGCCAGCTGTCAACGTGACCACTACTGGGGAGGGAGTAGATGAACTGCTGGGATAAAAGAAATTAAAAGGGAAAGTCCCCTCTTCTCCATCACCTCTGGGTCTGGGCTGGCCATCTGGGCCATGGGCTGTGGGCCGTGTGAGTTTGCAGGGGCTCCACTGCCCGCCCTGCCAGCGTGCAGTGGGGCAGGACCCATGGCATGGGTTGGGCCAGGGCGCTCTGAGCGTCCCTCTGAACTGCAGCCGGAGAGCAGGGGAGTCAAGGTGATGGATGCAGTCAGAGGCCTGCCTCGTCAGCAGTGCGCAGGGCTGAGTTAGCTCTTACCACAGTCGCACCCTCACAGGGAGCGTTGGGAACGTTATTTTCCTTGCACCGCTCCCTGCAAAGGGTTTCATCCAGTGCTCCTGGGCCTAAGAGTGAGATTAGGAGTAATTCCCATGCAGGATTAGACCACAAATTTCCCAAATTGCCCTTCTGTGGCTCTTTGCAACGCAATGAAATGCCTACGGGCTTTGCCAGCCCTATGTGTACTCACTCTTCTGTCGGTGTTCAGAGAGATCAATGTAGGGAGGCGAAAATGCCTTCCCCCTGCTGCATCCTGGGCATTCTTCATCCCCGGCAGTACAGTATTAAGAAAGCGCGCAGTTCTAGTGTCCCAAGGGAAGCCTGCCGGACTGACTTTGCCATAAATCGCATAGAATCAGCCCGGAGTGCCATGTTTCGATTCAAAAACACCAACTGAAAAAATCCCAAGCAAATTCCTCATGCAGCCTCCCAACGCTGCATGGGAAGTCAGTGAATGCACAGATTTGAGGGGCTTTGCTGGTAATGGACTGCAGGTTAGTCGTGTGCTCACCCTCTGCAGGGCTCATCTCCAGCTCTCATTCACCCGGTGAAAGAGCTAAGCCTGCGGGTGTGTTTTAACGAGGTTTGTAAATAGTTTCTACCCGTCTGCTGTACATGTCAGGCTTACATGCAGCAAGCAAAGCCATGCCAAGGCATAGATGAAGCCTGAATCTTTTGCTAGCAACGGCCAACTGGGAATAAGAGCTACTTCTTTATAGCAGATGTGTAGCTCAAAGTTCACCATAAGTGCACTCACATCGAGAGCACAGCGTGTATTGTTCTGCAAGAAGGCTAAGCTCAGCCCTTCAAAAGACTACGGAACAACTCATTTCATTATTCAAAGAATAAAGTAAGTGAGCAAGCGCAAGCCAAAATTAACCCTCCGGTAACTCCCTGGACGCAAGGATTTCTTTAACATGCGTGAGTTAAATGCCTGTGCTCACAGATGCATGCAGAAAAATCTGTCATACACTGTCCTGTGTCTGTTTTTCTCACTAGTTTAGCAGTTGAATATCGTATTCCTTCAAAAATTACTAGTTGGACCAAGGCCAGGTGGAGCACCCCCACATGAAGTCCTCTGTGTGCACATTGCATCAGTGAATATGGCTCACGGACAGTTATGTCATCCAGGGAAAATCAGAAGAAACAACTCATGCATTTTGTTTAAAATTATCCATACAGAAACAGATCGTTTTCTTACTGACCAAATTAAAAAATAATACTTGCAGGCCAGAAGGGCAAAAGGAGTAGACAAGTCCCGCAAGAAAACTTCACCTAGGTATTTTAGGTAGATTTGAGCAAAGAAAAGTACATTCCTGTCTGCACTGGGAGAAGCGTGGCCAGCAGGTCAAGGGAGGTGATTCTCCCCCTCTACTCCACTCTCCTGAGACCCCACCTGGAGTACTGCGTCCAATTCTGGAGCCCCTACTACAAGAGAGGTATGGACGTGCCGGACCGTGTCCAGAGAAGGGCCATGAGGATGATCAGAGGGCTGGAGTACCTCTCCTACGAGGACAAACTGAGAGAGTTGGGGCTGTTAAGTCTGAAGAAGGCTCCGAGGACACCTTATAGTGGCCTACCAGTATCTTAAGGAGGCCTACAAGAAAGCTAGTGAGGGACTTTTTAGGATGTTGGGGAATGGTTGGACTAGAGGGAATGGATTAAAATTAGAGATGGGATGATTCAGACTGGACTTTAGGAAGAAGTTCTTCACCATGAGGGTGGTGGGACACTGGAACAGGTTGCCTAGAGAGGTGGTGGAAGCCCCATCCCTGGAAGTTTTTAAGGCCAGGCTGGATGGGGCTGTGAGCAACCTGATCTAGTGGGAGGTGTCCCTGCCCAGGGCAGGCGGGTTGGAAGTAGATGATCTTTAAGGTCACTTCCAAGCCGAACAATTCTATGATTCTATGATAAAACCACTTTAACTGGTGGACCTTTGCCTATGCTATTTATTTGTTCAGAGGAAGAGATGAATGCAATCCCTCACTGCCACGTTGATTTTAGCCTGGTATGGTTCCCTCTAGTTCAGCATGACCAGATTCTGACTAGAAGCTGACCCTGTCCCTTGTAATTTGTAATAAATGCCATAATGAACCCTGTGTCTCAGCTTTTCCTGCAGCCATGCTCCAGCAACATGCCAATGACTGGGAAGAGGGAGGTTCAGCTCCTGGTGTTTCTTCATCTCCATAGGCTTTGCAGGATGAGGTTCATCTGGTTTCACCTTACTCTCTAGCCGTGGTAATGCAACGCCAGCAACAACAAGGGCAAATCGTGTCCTCCCCTGTACATGACCATGCATCGCTTGGCCACTTGGCTGGTGCGTGAATTATTCCTGAAATTCTCCCTCCCAACCAAGTTCCTCTCTCTGGAGCGAAACTGCTCACTCAGCGTGAGTCCTTTCTGCGAGTTCAGCCCTGATGGAAAACCTCAGGAGCATTTCACACCTGAAGAAACAGCCATCCCAGGTCAGAAGGTTAATAATGGAGATGTGTCAGAGACCAGCTGTAGCTTTTATCCCACGGGTCTGCAAAGATGCATGTGCGTGAAGGGGTTCAGTGGAAATCTGCTGCCCAGTCCAAATTTCTCAATGAAGAGGACAAGGGGGTACGTCGTCTACTAGAGGTTTCCTTTATTCTCACAAACGTACTCCCCGCGGTGATCCTCTATGGAAAGAGAGTTAACCCCCAACCCTGACAAACATCTTCTTCTCTGGGTGAAGTCAACTCAGGCGCTCCACAGATGCCCCGCTCGCACAGGGACAGGATGTTTCCTTGGGTCTGGCCATGGTTTTCCGTGCTGCAGCTCGTACTAGCGCCTCTGGGGCTTTCGCTGTGCCCCCACCGATCACAGTCTGGCCCTGGAGCCTCCAAGACCCCTTTGAGCAGGGAGAGATGCAGTTGGGTGCCCCTTCACCTCCTGGTCTCCGTCTGAGCAAGCCCAGCTCCTCCAGACTCTCTTCATACGCCCCGGCCCCCACCCACCATCACTGGGGCCCTGTGAGATCCCACCGCATACACCACCTCTAAGCTCCTTGTTTCCCATTCCCGTGATGAAATGATCTTGGACACAATGAGCTTCCAGACCCTCTCCTTGCTGACTCACCACAGGAGACATCAGTCCAGCTGCTTGTTCACGCTCGTGGTTCATTGCCCCACTTGCCAACAGCTTCTGCAGGCTGTTGGTATGCAACATCCATGTTTGCAAGTGGAGCGTGGCTGGCAAGGCACAGGTCAGCCCCTGGTGAGCAGGTGGGAATGAATGCCACCTTGCTTTGAGCTAGTTAGTGGTTAGCAGCCTTCGCCTCCCCAGCAGTCTGGAGCAGACCGACCTCTAGTCTCCTTATCAGAGGGGGCTGAGGGCTTGTGCCCCAACCTTTTGGTCTCCACGGTGGTATTTCAACAGCACTTAGGGATGTTGGAGGAAGTCGTCGCATCCCAACTGTGCGCATGGAGCAGCATGCCTTTTCCACGACGCCTTTGGCAAGCCTCACAGTGCTCCCAGCGTGCAGCGGTGCCAGCTGGCCCTCGTTGAGCAGGTCTACAAGGTGAGTGCCGCTGCTGGGCCTCTCCACCGGGCAGATCAGTCTCTGAGCCTGCCCCGACCATCGGAGTCCTCCAGGGCACATCGGATGTGCCAGCTGCAACCGGCAGTGGGAAAAATTATCCCACAGCTCTCCAAATGCAGAACTGGATCCTCTTATGGGGGCATTTCCTTCCCTGTGGGGAGCTGCCTTGCTCCCCTGTCCCTGGGAGGGACCATTCCTGGTCCTGGCGTGGCTCTAGGTGATGCAGAGGGAGGAGGGGGGACAGCCCCCTCAAGATGCTGTCACTGATGCCAGAAAAGGCCTGGGATGCTAGTCCCATTGGTGTGGCTCTGCCAGGAGGGTGTCAGGCTTGTCTGCCTCCAATCGGGATGGTGGATACTCCATGAGGGAGTCAGCGGACATCACCTGTGTCCATTGCCATAGTGGGGATACACAGGAAGCAGAACACGTGGTTCTTAGTGGTGGGAGCTGACCTGTAAACCATCCCTTGTAGCCTCCTAGTGAGCATCTGCCACGCAAAGGGGGTCAGCCCCCCCTCACAGAGCAGCAAAGGAACAGATGGGTCCCTTTCATTTGCTGTTTCGCTCCCCGTTTCCAGCACGCGGTCCTGGGCATGCAAATGTGACAAGCTCTTTTCTCTGGCAAAACAGCCATTTGGGGTGGAAAACCCAGTTGTCTCCCTAACCCAGAGCTGTTGTGTCCTGCTCGGAAATTCTTTGGCACGTCCTTTGTCAAGGACCAGGGGACTGGCTTAAATGCTGGACTGTGGTACGTTAAGTGTTTTATTCATACTTGCTCCAATCCCGCCCTGTTTGTGGTTCGCATTTCCAAGCAAAATTTCCAAAACTGCCTTTTAAATAAAAGGAGAGTGGGATTTGCACCGCGCAGGTGCACTGAGAGAGGTGGCAAATCCAAAATGACCAGGGTGCAGGCTGCTGATTGTCTGGGTTTTGGACGGGAATTGCTCCAGCATCTCCCTATAAAGAGCAATAATCCCACAGAGCCAATGGCTATTGCTACAACATGTTTGTGAGCAGCTTGAGAACAAAAATGTCTTTGTACTGGGAGTGTTTCTGAGACTCCATTTCTGCTGTGACGGGGAACAGCCACGTGCGGTCCTCACCACTCGGTGGCCGCTAATAAAATGCTGGCTGTTTTGCACGAGGCTTTAAGGCTGGGATTTTCTGTGCACCGCAAAGGTGGCCAAGGAGAGTGGCCGAGCCACTCCTCCCTTGCCAGCTTGTCCCCTTTTCCTCTGCTCTGGGTGAGGAAAGCAGCTGCCAGGACAGAGGCTGACCTATGCTCCAGCGCTGAGCAGTGCCTTACTGACCACTGCTTTTTTTTTTTTTTTNTTGGGCTGATAAACAGCAGAGGACGGCCAAATCTGTGCATGGCGCCAGCATCACTTCCATGCCGCAAAATCTGCAGGGGGAAACGAGACCTCGGTCCTTGATGCAGGGCGTGCTTCGCTTTAAAGATCTTGATGCGCGTGATCATCCTGGAGGAGAGATCTGAACGGGCGATAGCGCTGAGAAAGGAAGGATGTTTTGGCACCGGCACAGGTGAGGGAGGAGGTGCCATTCGGCTTGACAGGAACCCTGTGCCGAAAAGATAATTTCAAGCTGAGCTGTGGTTTACCGCGGTGTCCTCGTGACTGGCTGAGCGGTGGGGGTGGCAGGGAACAGGCTCCTTTTCCCACAGCCAGGGCCTGCGCAGGCGTGCCAGAGCTCGGCTGGGGTAACGCAGTGGCTTTCTGCTCACCCCCGTGGCCCTGGCTGGCATTAAACCCCCTTGCACTAAACTCCCTTGCATTAAAACCCTCCCCCCCACCCCCACTGGGATGATGCGTGAAGCACCTGGTTCTAGCCCTTCTCAGCTGTTATGGGATGAAAACTGTGAAATGAGAAGAATCACGAGGCCTGTCCTTCTCCACAGGTTTCAACACCATGACCTCCGAGACACCAGCGATCTGCTGCGCACCCTCTTTGCTCAGCGCTAAATCTCTCCACTTGCAATTTGCCAATAGCTCTGCCGGGGTTATTGCTCACGGTTTCCCATGCATTTAGCTCCAGAGGAGAAACTTCAATATATTCATCAATGACCTGGATGAGGGGACAGAGTGCACCCTCAGCACATTTGCTGGTGACACAAAGCTGGGAGGGGTGGCTGACACACGGGAAGGCTGTGCCGCCATCCAGAGAGACCTGGACAGGCTGGAGATCTGGGCAGAGAGAAACCTTATGAAATTCAACAAGGGCAAGTGTAGGGTGCTGCACCTGGGGAGGAATAACCCCCTGCACCAGGACAGGTTGGGGGGGACCTGCTGGAGAGCAGCTCGGTGGAAAGAGACCTGGGAGTCCTGGGGGACAACAGGATGACCATGAGCCAGCAATGTCCCCTCATGGCTAAGAAGGCCAATGGCATCCTGGGATGCATCAAGAAGAGTGTGTCCAGCAGGTGGAGGGAGGTCATCCTCCCCCTCTGCTCTGCCCTGGGGAGGCCGCGTCTGGAGTGTTGGGTCCAGTTCTGGGCTCCCCAGTTCAAGAAGGACAGGGAACTGCTGGAAAGGGTGCAGCAAAGGGCTACCAAGATGATGAGGGGACTGGAACACGTCTCTTATGAAGAAAGACTGAGGGATTTGGGTCTCTTCAGTCTGGAAAAAAGACGGCTGAGGGGAAACCGTATCAATGCTTCTAAATACTGAAAGGGTGGGTGTCAGGAGGATGGGGCCAGGCTCTTTTCAGTGGTGCCCGGGGACGGGACAAGGGGTAACGGGCACAAACTTGAGCATAGGAAGTTCCACCTAAACATGAGGAGGAACTTCTTTCCTGTGATGGTGGCAGAGCCCTGGCCCAGGCTGCCCAGAGAGGTGGTGGAGTCTGCGTCTCTGGAGACATTCCAAACCTGCCTGGACACGTTCCTGTGCCACCTGCTCTGGGTGACCCTGGTCTGGCAGGGGGTTGGACAGGATGATCTCCAGAGGGCCCTTCCCACCCTGTGATTCTGTGATTCTATGAAACTTTGTGCGGCTCTTCCAAAAAGAAAGCCAGTCCCTCTCACTCTCTCCTTGGCAAAGGCTGTTTCAGCGCCGTGTAGGGGCTACTTCTCCTACAGCATCTGCAAGCACCGGCCATGCTTTGCAGCACCGCAGCGATGTCACCACCGGCTGATCCTGAAGGTGCCACCTGAATGTGAGAATGAAGCAAAAACCCTAAGGAAGCTAATAGTGAGGCAGCGCAGTGAGATGGGCAGGGCGGCAGCGGAAGGCTCTGGGATTTCAGGGTTTCGGCTCTGCCACACAAAGTGCCTTACAAACGGCATGTCCAAGCCAGAGCCTGGATTAGAGGCAAAATGGGCTCTGGCCCCAAGGAAATCTCTGCGCAGTGGCTCAAGGCGCTCGCTGGGCAGCTCGGGGAGTGCCCTTTTGGTGCCCCACCGAAAGCACTCTGGCTTCTGATCCCAGCACCAGCCTCCCAATGGCATGTCAGCAGGCATTTGGAGTTTGTGATGTTGAATTTTGCAGCATGGAGCGGCTGAGCAGACGCGGCATTTGCCCAGGTGCTCACAGAACCCTTTGGTGCCAGGGCTCGGTCTGCAGGCGAGGTTGGCAGCAATGGCCCAGACACGACTGTGGAATTTGGGTAGTGCGCGGTCAGGTTCCTCTTCTTTGCACTGTTTCAGAGAGGAACATACTGCATGCCATGCTGGTGCTGCTGCTCAGCCAACGTCTGCTGTTAAGCCGGTGCTGTACCAGCATAACATCATCCCTCTGTCAAGAAGCGTGGTCACAGTGGAGGATGGGGATGCCCCAACTGGCCCAGACACAGCCTCGAGCAACCGGCTGTAGCTGTGCGTTGGCCATGCTGGGAGCAAGGCTGGACCAGAGACCTCCACGCCCTCCTCCTCAGTCACTCATGCCTTCTAGAAGAGCAAAATATGACAATGGCGGCACATCCCAAAGGCAGCAAGATCTCCAGCAAATCCCAGCCTCTGGGAAACCACATCTTGCTCCAGTCGCTTTGGCTGCAGGGACGTTTCACAGCTCGGTGCTATGGAAACCCACCATATATTTTCAGCTGGGCAGCACCTCCCATCTGCAGCTGCCTTTTACAGTTTTGGCTTTTTTTTTTTTTTNATCTTCATATGCGTGCACAAAAATAAGCCCCAGATCCCGGGGAGACATGTGGCTTGTGAATCGACATGAGACGAGGAGCTGGGCGCCTGTCTCCTCTCCCTAGCACTTTCTGGAAATGGGCTGAAATTCCTCCAAACTGCACTAAATGCACCGAGAGGTGTGCAGGTGATTTTATAGGCCTGGCAGAGTTATTCCAGCCAACCGCCACAATATCTCGCGTGCAGGCTGGGCCATAACAAGACATCCTCTCTGCAGCCTGGGCCAGGGGCAGACGCAGCCCTGCTGTGGATGGAGAGGTTAGGAAGGGGTTGCCTCCCCTGCAGCAAGTATGACATGGGGACACATCCATTGGACATGGCGGAGTCCTGGCCTTCAGCTGGGAAGGTGTATATGGGCTTGGGCTACCGTGGATGGCCACAGCTTCTCACCCCAGAGCTCACCTAGAGGTAGTTCAGCCTAGAGCTGAACGTTTTCCCACATGGCACTGCAACTCACGCGGTGAGCGTCTGCTCCCAACGCCTTCCTTGCCTTGGGAAGGGAGCGGTCTCTGAAGCCCCTGGGACACAAGACCAGCAGATCTGTCCTTGTTGGGGATGCAGATGTCACACTGGGGGGGATGAGAGCTGTTTTAGCACATCATTAATAGCACTTTTGGGAGCCAAGCTTTGCGGCTCTGAGGGGCTCCCAGCAGAGTCCTGTGGCTTCCTATGGCACTTGGTTTCTAAAAGGCTTTTCTCCACTTTACAGCACTTTTACTCCATCTCAGGGATCCGCCAACAGGGTCAGATACCAGGAGTGGACAGAGAGCAGCCAGGATCAGATCCTCACCCACAGGGCTCTAACCCCATGCCAAAGGGACGCCCCTCAGGAGGAGAGGGTGTGGCATGACTTCAAGCCCATCTCTGCCAGGGCCTCCTCCAAAATTTGTAATGGGATAGGATATGATAGGTCTGTCTTAGAACCCGTGGCATGGCGGCAACAGCACGGACACATCCCACCTGCTGGGTGGAAAAGCACCAAACACCTCCTTGCTCATGCCCAAGATTTCAGTCGGTACTGCGTTCAAAAACACCTCTGCAAGAGCAGCACATGGATGCACACGGTGCTCCACTCAGGCATCTCCTAGAAAAAGGAATAAAGGGCTGCAAAGATCACCAAGGACAGTCTGCGAGGGGAAGGGGTGGCAGAGTACGGGTCCGACAGCTCAGTACAGCAAGCTTGGCGTTCCCAAATGCATTTGATTGAGGACCACGTGACAGCTGCGAGATGAAAATGGCCTTGCAGGGTGCCACTGAGGCAAAAGTTGGGTGGATCACACCTGGCTGAGCCACAGGTCTCACAACACTTCTGTTAGCGGGAGATGTCAAAGTGCAGTTGTGACCACCAAGCCTTCCTTCCTGCCAACACCTGGCCTGCTATTGGGTTGATAATATAAAATCTTTCCTGGTGAAACAGGCAGCTGATGCCAGTTGTTGGTGGGACACTAACTAACAAGGAAGAATTGTTGTTAGAGACTTAAAGGTACAGTTAAATGCTCAGAGATCAGCGAAATGCATCTCATGCAGATGAATCTACTGTAAAAGCCGTGACTCTGCTAGACGCCATCAGCCAGCCCTGCAGAGTGATGTCCACTGGGTGGAACTTAGCACAACCATGAGTCAAAAGGCCTAGAGCATTTATGGCTCTGTCTTTCCTTGTGATGAGGAAGACAATACTATCACCATCTGAGCGCTGAAATGCTTTAATTCAACTTTGGGCATTAGCTGCGGCTCGTGACATATAGGAAATCAAATGCAGCTGTCACCCCTGTCTGGGAACAAGGAGATATGGGTTGTAACTGATGGATCTGCGACTCAATTGAACATTATGCCCACCCAGGGAAAAACCCAGGAAATCAACCAGACAAATACCTTCTGTTGCCATCCTTTTGGATATAGTGGCCTCTCTGAAATATCGCCACTCACTACTCGCTTTGCGTGGGAAAGTTGAAACCATTGTCTCCAGGGTCACGTCTAGAAAATCAGGTATCGCCACACAGACCCTTAAGTGCCCACCGTCTGGAGCATGTCCAGAGGAACACGACCTTTTCTACTCCACCTTAAAAAATAAAGTCATTTTTGTTTAAATTGAAATTGTCTTAAGCTGGGAAGAAGCTATAGGAAAGAAGCGTTTTGATAGACTCTCATGATACACGGATGCCCCATCCCTGGAGGGGTTCAAGGCCAGGTTGTACGGGGCTTGGAGCAGCCTGGTCTGGTGGGAGGTGTCCCTGCCCAGGGCAGGGGGTGGCACTGGGTGATCTTTCAGGTCTCTTCCAACCTGAACCATTCTGTGATTCTACAAAATGGGGAAGGACAGGAGCAACTGGATTCTCACTGTGGTTCATGTTCAAAAACCTCTGAATCGAACATCTCAGGATTCGAAAAACCTCTGAATCTGTGATTTCCTTATGACCGAGTATTTTGAGGTCTCATAATGACCAACACTGTAAGATTGCTGAAAGGACAGGGTCAGAGACATCTCCATTTATCTGTCACTTGTGGTACTGAAGGCTGCTGCTGATTGTAAGGCCCCTGTGAGAGTATCAAGACTCTTCAGAGCACACCTGTTTGCAAGGTGGTGAGAGGAATGACAGCACATTAAGACAAAAATGCCTCATTTTCAGTTTGTCACACAGTTTCAGGATTTACCTTTATTTGGATGTTTAGTGGTTTGGCTTGCTTCCATTCAAAATTGAAGGAAGGGGGAGGAAATGCAAATTTTAGCGTGTTTTAATTCAAAATCCCTCTTTGAAGAAAGGAGCAGAGCGCAAAGAGTGAAGGTGAGGAAAACAGTGCAAGCGAAGAATCTGGAAAGGTCCCTTAAAGTCACTGCCTGCTCCTTCACCCTTGTGGGAAAAGGACCCACATCCTTCTCTGTGCGCTAAGGCCGAGCTTGGATGGAGGAAGGGATGGGTCCCCGGAAACCATCACCACAGGTGCAGCACCTGTTGATCCACCTGCCACGGTGACATCTTCCAGGGGAACCGATAACCCAGCAGGAAACTCTTGTGTACGCTTCAGCATGTTCGCCCCTTGGGGACTGACCCCCACAGGACAGCCAAGCCTGGATGGAAGCTGAGGAGCACGTAGGACAAAATGAGGTTTGCTTGGTTTTGTATGCCATCCTCCACGGGGTACAGCACTTTGACCACGGTTTTCCAACACTGCGACGTAAAAATGTCTTTCAGCTGGCTCTTTGCTTGCTCTTGAGCTCGGGCTAAATCAAGCCAATATTTGCTTGATTTATTCCATGACTGTGAGGCTCTTCATGGCTACCGTGATCCGTGGAAGACCTTGCAAAAGATGTGTACACATACATGACCCCCAATCTTCCCCATTTCCGTACGACGCAGAGGGATTGAAACCCGAGGGTTGGGAGCTGGTTGGTTCAAATACAATAACAACACCTCATATTAAACTCGAGGACCTCACGGAAAGAAGAAAAAAATAACCAACAAAACCCCATGGTATCATGAAATATCCTTCAAAGATGTTTTTTAAAATTAACTTAAGTTCTGAAGTTCTTAGTCTTGCTTACAATACTGCAGTAGAAACACAACAGTAAATTACAGCATTCAGTTGCTGCGAATACAAGGTGTCAGATTTTTGTGAAATGTAGGGGTATAAGAATAAGAGACTGAACTGTACTTCTCTAACGGTTAAAGTTCTGTGTGCTAAAACCAGCATTTTTTTTTATTTTTAGTTCTCTAGTAGAGAGGGGTACTAAACTTGTGACATATGATTTAAGAGGAAGGCCAAGCTAAAATCAAATTTAGAATAAATAAATGATTTCCTGGTTAATTTCTGAGTAATTTCAAAATTGACTTCACAGAAATACCGTTTACTAGGTTAGAAACACTTGGAACTGTGACAGGTAGTATTTTCACCACAATTAGACTTGCTGTTTATTTTTTTAGTATTTCAAATCAAATTCCTTGTTCCCGGGCAGCGGGATTGAGTGCACCCTCAGCAAGTTTGCCGATGACACCAAGCTGCCTGGTGTGGTCGACACACCGGAGGGAAGGGATGCCATCCAGAGGGACACAGACAGGCTTGAGAGGTGGGCCTGCGTGAACCTCACAAAGTTCAACCAGGTCATGGCAATCCCAGGCACAGGTACAGGCTGGGTGGAGAATGGCTCGAGAGCAGCCCTGAGGAGGAGGACTTGGGAGTCCTGGTGGACAAGAAGCTCAACATGAGCCAGCAATGTGCCCTTGCAGCCCAGAAAGCCAACCGCATCCTGGGCTGCATCAAAAGAAGTGTGGCCAGCAAGTCAAGGGAGGGGATTCTGCCCCTCTACTCCCCTCTGGTGAGACCCCACCTGGAGTACTGCATCCAGCTCTGGAGACCTCAGCACAAAGAGGACATGGACCTGTTGGAGCGGGGACAGAGGAGGCCATGAAGATGCTCCGTGGGCTGGAGCCCCTCTGCTGTGAGGACAGGCTGAGAGAGTTGCGGGGGTTCAGCCTAGAGAAGAGAAGGCTCCGGGAAGACCTTAGAGCCCCTTCCAGTCCCTAAAGGGGGCCTACAGGAAAGCTGGGGAGGGACTCTGGAGCAGGGACTGGAGCAATAGGATGAGGGGTAACGATTTTAAACTGAAAGAGGGGAGATTTAGATTAGATATGAGGAAGAAATTCTTTGCTGTGAGGGTGGTGAGCCCCTGGCACAGGTTGCCCAGAGAAGCTATGGCTGCCCCATCCCTGGAGGGGTTCAAGGCCAGGTTGGACAGGGCTTGGAGCAACCTGGTCTGGTGGGAGGTGTCCCTGCCCAGGGCAGGGGGTGGCACTGGATGATCTTTAAGGTGCCTTCCAACCTAAACCATTCTGTGATTCTATGATTCGCTCACACATGCGATTATATCCTTCCCTGTACACTCCCCTCTTTTTCTACACCTGTTTTGCCAAAATATACAGCTGTCTAGAACTCACCTCACTTCCAGACTGGCTGTTTACTTTAAATGAGATTTTATGGTGGTGGTGATGTAACCCTAAGCCTGAAATGTCAGCACAGTTTTCTTACCAACACACTGCCATGGACCACACTTCGAGAAATTCTTTTCCCTCCTTCATCTTGGCATTTACCAGGCAAAGCAACTAAACCGCTTTCCGTATTGGCTGCTCCTACCCCAATTCCTCTACCACCTGGAAGGAGGAAAGGGCTGCTCCTTGTTCAGGAGGCCCTGGACGAGCAGAGAGCCATAATGCACCGGTGACTCTCTAACCTGGCAAATAATGAACTATTTTAAGTGCATCCACTTTCCTTGCAAGTCCGCTTTGCTGTGTTAAACTCATGTTACGGCCCAGATGGCGATGTCTACTCCCAAGACGACTTTGGGATAGCAGCCCTATAGCCATGAGAAACACGCATACCTTCTCTTTCACCTTCTCTCCATTCTTTCATGAGCACAGCTGGGCTGATGCTGCTTAGACCACACCCAGGACAGGTACCATGTTTCAGTGGCACATTATTGCCAGTAATATCATCAAACTCTTAAATGAGCTCTTCCAGCAATGTGCAACCAGGGCTCCAGGAAACTGTGGGCTAAGAAAGCTGACTGGCAGACAACTACTATCTGTCACTTAAAAGTTGTCCGTGCCTGGAGACACGGTTAGGCCTTGAGTCGATATGGTTAGACCTCGCATAGGCCATCAACTTCAGAAGCATAGCAAGGTATGCCCCATCACCAATTCCCCATGGCCAACTCAGTAATCATGACCAGGGCTGATCTGCACCGGAAGAAATGACCACGTGTATGCATGAAAGCGCTGGAATCAATTGTGCATGTCCCTTCTGTCACTTCCAGAGCTCCAGATGCTCAGCCAAGGGGTAAACTCTGCAGCTCCATGGGGTTTTGTGCTGCTTCAAGTCAGGCTCCTCCCGTTGACGTAATTTTCATGGGCTGTAAAAGTATCAGGAGACCTGGCAAGACTGCTGGAGCTCAGTGCCTCTGACTAGAGCCAGAAAAAGCTTTACTTCAAGCAAAGCAACCACTCAGTGCACAGATCCTGGAAAATTCAATTCAAACCCATCCCAAAAATTATTACAGCACACCAGTAGATCTTCCTTTATTTATTTTTGCAAGATAGAGGCCAGTGAGGATAACACTAAACTAGAATTCAATCCATCATAGTAAAATTCATCATAAATCTCAACTATGTTTAGCAGCTGACTTTGAAATTGCTATAAATGAGACTTCACAGCCTCTGCAAGACTTAGGGCAGAATCTATGCAGCCATCAAAGTTGGAACAAGTAAATCCATCGCCCCCACAAATCAGGAGAGGATGAGTATGAAGAATCATTTGTCCTGGACAATTGGGCACAGCTTTTGTAACCTAAAAAAAAAAAAAAAGCATAGGGGCAGATGGCAAAGAACGTGTTTTATTTACCTCAATCTCACACCAGAAAGATCCGCATTCCTGACAAACATGCCTTCATATGAAACACTCCTCCCATCCCAAATTGTCGGTCCAAGCATTAATGATCAAAGGTCTTCTGGAGTAAAATAATTAGAATAAACCTTTCCTATATGTGGAAATTTAGGAATTTTACAGCCCCATCTTCTCTCATTCTCAGCCCACCTCAGCAGAAACGAACAGCCTGACCCTGGATAGATGAGGCACAGAGATCTCTAAGCCAAAAGGTATGAAGATACATGATCTCACATCAGCAAAGGTGGGCTTGCAAAACGCCCCCAGATACGCAACTGTTTGACAAAGGAAAGAGAGCTTGCCGTTTCCAAGAGCCTGCGACATGACTGAGTTGACCAGGTGACCTTCCTGGATGGGAAGGGAGGTAGTCTTCAGAGTAACTACTGGCCTCTTCTCCCAGGTGAACAAGGACAGGACCAGAGGAAATGGTCTGAAGCTGTGGCAGGCGAGGTTTAGGTTAGATATTAGGAGGAATTACTTTACTGAAAGAGCGGTCAGGCACTGGAACAGCCTGCCCAGGGAGGTGGTTGAGTCACCATCCCTAGAGGTGTTTAAGAAACGTCTAGATGTGGCACTTCAGGGCATGCTTTAGTCGCAGAGATTGTAGGGGTTGGGGTTTTTTTGGGGTTTTTTTTATGTGTGTCTGGTTGGACTCGATGATCTGAAAGGTCCTTTCCAACCACAAAGATTCCATGATTCTATGATGATCTGCCCAGGCTTCATGCTGCTGTGCAAGCCTTGGGACAATCCGCCCTGTCTCCAGTTCTGCTATGCTGCTCTCCTTTTTCATCTGAATAGCACAAGAGTTTTTAGACACTGCTAGAGATACAATTAACACTTTCTCTGTAGAGTAGCATGGGACAAGTTCTGAATAAGGTTGCTTTGATAAATATTTATTGTCATTCTCAATGTATGCGTTGTACTAATTTTAAATACAGTTTTCCTAGCACTATACCCTCAATTAAACTTGTATCTGTGGAGTGGCAGCTCTTGAGCAGTTTTGTGTAACATTTTTAAGAGTGAATGGCCTTTGCTTTGGACAGTGCCTGTTAACCTGAAGCTACCTGGTTAGCTTGACAAACAAGACAAGACAAACAGCAGAGTAAAAGCACACAGCGTTTGTGTTTTTACCACACTTGGCTGGGTCACGTGTTCTTCTAGCCTGTTTCAACCCTACGTACAAAGGCTGAGTGTCCACATGGTACTAAATCAGTGCATCCCAGAGCAGCGCCGGTGACTCTCAGAACAGAGATAAGGCAGCAGCAGCAGCCCTGGCCTAAAAGTAAACACAAGGGCAAGGCAGACTCAGGCAGAAGGCATCAAAATGATAAGAAGATGCAGGACAGCTCGATGATGAAGGGATCAGAGGGGGAAGGTGGGAAGAAATAGTCTGAGAAAAGGAATGATAAAACAAGACCCGTAAGGATGAAATGTTGAAAATGAGGAAAAAATATCTAGAAAGCCAGAGAGAGAGAGAAGAAAAGCAGAAGCACAGCAGTAGAGCAGTAATCGAGATCACACCAAAAAGATCATAAAGCACGATACAGAGAGGACAATTTTCTTTCGATCATTTCTTGACTTTCTGCCTTTGGTCCAAAGATATGTTTTGGATTCCTGTGCAGTAAACCGTTACTGCATCCCACTGTGCGACTGTCAGCTTCAGAGAATGAGACCTGAAGTCCAAGGCACCTTGTTCAGTCCAGGGCTTTTTTCCATGGACTCAAATGCACATTCAGCTAGCCACCGCTACGCCGTTATGTGCCGTTTTAAGCATGGATCAGCTGCAAAACACCCACATTTATGTTACTGGCTGCATTTTGTGTTACTGGCATGTTAGCATCTCTTTAAAGGAGGTAATTATCTGAAATTAATTTGTAGCCAGTTGCCACCCATTCTCCGTTATTCAACTTAAGAGCAGTCTAGCCAAGTACGGTAAATCCAGACAGAGATCATCTTTCTCAGACTAATTTTAGGTCAGTACTTAATTTATTCCTAATTTTTTCTTACAGATCGAGGTCACTGAGCATAAAACAATGAAGAAATGTTTAGCAGAACGAGGCTTTTTGAGTGTCCCTCCTTCTTGACTACCCCATGCTTATTTGATGCTGGCGGTACCAAACGGCTTCTGGTTTGCCCTTCTGATGGCTGGATCAGTGATCTCACACCTCAGCCTGCATCTTTTTGCCTGTGTCAAGACTGCGTGCTCAGTGTAGTAAAGGCCCTCACTCTAGACATAGTGACTGAGGAAAGGAATGATCCTGCCCCCTCTTCAAAGTTCTTCTGGCCGCCCACCATAAATTCCAAATTACCGTTGGCCATATGGCATTGCCTGTTGGATCTCCATCCGTCAAGGCTTCAAGACTCAGCTAGACAAAGCCACGGTTGAGGTCACCTAATGCTGGCGACAGTTCTGCTTTGAGCAACAGGTTGGACTAGAGACCCGAAGGGGTCCTCTCTGAGGTCCCCTCTGAAGAGGTCCAATGTCTATCATCCTGTCTTTTCCCGGTATCCCTTATACACATGGAGTGACTCTGCAAGAGAGATGTGATGGGTTGTGAAACTGTTGGCCCAAATGCTAACCGAAACGAATGCTAATAGTGTCTTATCGCAATTAAAGCAAAGGATCCAACATTGCAGCTGTGCTGCTAAGTAGTATCAGTAGAAGTTTGGAAGTCCTAATCCCTCATCCGCCATGGATAATTGTAATGTCTGCATTTTAATCTCAGGATTGTGTTTGGCCATGTGAAGGACATTACAGGCAGATTTAATTAACAAGTAGGATAAACCCCGTCTAAAAGAGTCAGGGAAAAGATGTGCCCATCTTATCAGTTCCCTTTGCTTCTGCGGCAACAGCTTGTTAGAATTGAAAGTAAAGATAGCTTTAAGAGAAAGAGGGAGCTCTGTCCCCGATATTTAATTTAGGTAGTGATTATTTTATAGGGTGGCAATAGAGATCTCTTTATTGAGATAACGGATCTGACCTACACTGACTTATTTGCAATCTAAGGCATATTGACATTCATCTGTCAAATTAAAGACTAGTGATATAATTCCTCCTGTGACACCACCATGAAGCACAAGTGGCTGCTGAAGTCAGCGGTTTTGGTTAGTAGCAGCACGGTTAATAGCAGGCAACGGAGGCAGGAGAAGAAAGTGGGAAGAGCTGTAAATCGTACAGTGGTTTAAGAAAATAACAGAGCATCATCCAGCAGTATGATGTCTGAACGTGATTTTTAAATAGGGGGAAACAGGACGCACACCTAGTGACTTAGGAAGACAACAATTTTGAAGCAATTGTGGAAAATAAGAGTTCATTCCTGCAGTCACTGTTCCAGCTACCTCTAAAAGATGAAGCAATAAGTACAAGATTATATGAAATCCTGTTGGAGACAGATCCAGTTCTTCTCCTCCCTACGACCCGCAGCTCTTCTGCTCGCAAGCAGTTTGAAGCAGAAAGGTAACAGATAATGCAGACAAAAAGACCAGAAGTCACAACCAGAAAAGGATGCCTTAACAGTGATAACCATACAGAGACAGCGTTACCAGCAAAAGAAACCCAAAACCCTGAGCTGATGAAGAGGAACATATAAAACACACCACGATTTTTGTACGAGTCATCAGAAACATTAAAACCTATGTCGAGGTCATTTTATACACAACAACGGAGAACAAAGACTGTGCACCGGGAAGTGATTTGCAAACTACCAATACCTAACTCGCAGAAAAATAAACTTCCTGCTAACGAGACCAGGTTCCTCAACTGGATGCAGATCAAGGGGTAGGAGCAGACCTCACAACAGTCATCGCCAGTAACTTTTCCAGACTTCACAGAAGGAAAAATTTTTAGGGGGCTGCTTCAAGTAAATATTTTGCATCAGCTTCCACATTCAATTTCACCAATGTGATTTCACTTAAGAGGCTTTGGGTAAACATGTAGATACACTCCAGTACTTTAGGAAATTGCCAACAATTTCCTTGCGTTTTTAAAAGTCTGTAAAATATACACATTGTGCTGTTATTACCCTTAGGCAGTTTACTTCAAAATATTTTTCGCATAACATACCACATTAAATAGAACTGGGCCAAATCAAATAATAACAATTAATACGTCTGAGTGCAAGGACTTCTGCTACTCCGTGGTAGGGCGGGAATTTTGCTAATAGTATCACATAGTTTTGGACACAGAAGAGACAGACTGAGTCACATTTTTAAATACCAGTGCAAATCCCTCCGAACGTGGGATTTACTTCCTTCCTGTGCGCTGCTTCTGTCCCTACTTAGCAAGAGTGCTGCATAACTCACTGCTGAGCCAGGACCACTATGTAAAAAGATGAAAAGATGACTAGAAATAATCTGTCTGCGGTTGGCCAGCCTTGGATGCTGCTCACAGCTACGTGGAGGAACGTATTAGGGATATTGAGCAACTATCTCCTTTCCTCTTGCCGCCCGAGGATGAAAACCACTGGGCCATATGATGTCCTGTTCCTTGCAATACATAGCAAGCCTGTACTAGGGCACTGCCCCAGCAGCACCCTCCCACCGCAGACTACCTGCCTGAGAGTATCTCCATTTCTGACACTTGATGCTGGCTGGTTTAGGTAGGGATGGCACAATCCTCTCCAGGTGACTGAGGATTAACTGCTGCAGCTCTGCGGGGTCTGAATCCAGGTACTCGCTTCCAAACGCCACTGTGGTGTGAACTACAACTGAGGGCCCGATTTCAGGAGACTCTGAAATAAAGAAGAGAGATGCTTCTGAAAGATTACTCATTAATACTTGCCTTCCCCACATACGGACAATTGTGCCTCTAGCCTAGGAGTCACTAAGAGTGAAAATATCCGTGGCACCACCCTGTTCTTCCAGCTGGAAAAAACACAAGGAGTAACAACACAAGTTGTTCACAAGAAGCACAGTGAAGAAACCCAGGCTTTTTGCAAAATTCGTGACTGTTTTCCCACTGCAATAATCCTAGCTCCACACATGTCTCCTAGAGGAACCTCAAGGCATTCCCACACCCCAGAATTAGCAGCTGGAAGGACCAGGGAATATACTGGAAGTAAACTCTTCCCCTTTTTCCTCCCATAAATTTTGACAGGCAACCAACTGGCAATTGCGGCAAAACTGGCAAAAGAGAACAAGAAGAAACACGTCAAGTGCCTACAAAAGGCTTTGTAGGCCTTTTTCCAGCCAGGTCTACAAGTAGTAACAATGGGTGCCCCTACAACCACAGGGCACTCGGAGGCAGGTGGTCACAGCCACCCACCTGTGAGGTCTCGCGTGGGTGGTGGTCGTGGAGGTGAGGATTCCCAAAAGGCTACGCCTGCAGCTGGGACTCGTATTATTACCACCAGCATCAGTGAAGGGGAAACCCTTTACCAAAGGCTGAAGCTCACCCAGCCCCATGGTAAGATTAAGGTATTGGATGATGCACCTTTTATTTTTTTGGGATGGAAGACTATTCTTGGCAATGGAATGGCTCTGTCGCTGCTGGCAGGGATTGATCCCCAGGGGCTTGGGGCTCCACTCACAGACGAAGGCACGTGAAATCCTTCCAAGGGCAGATGCCAGATGTAAAACAAACAAATTGCAGTCACAGCCACCGCAAGCCTGATGCACACAAGCCACCACACTGATAACGGCACGGCTTCACCAGCAAGCCACCTCCTCTGTCTGAACAGCCAGAGGAGCACGGGCAGCTGGATCACCACGGCCAATGTGCTCACCCACCTACATCACACTAATTTATATTCTTTCTCCCCTGCGTGTTCGAAACGCGTGTCCCCTTAAGGGGACCATCTCTGCAACACAGAAATAGGAAAGACTTGGGACATGAGATCATCAGGAGATAAAAATTATCTTTAAGGCAAAAGACAAAAAAAGAAGAGTGTTTGTTGCATCACTGCGAAAAACATCTGCTCCCTCTATAATTGGTTGCATATTGGCCACGCAACAGCGTTTACATAGTTGAGAGGCTAGAACAAAACTAATGCTTTACATTTCTGGAGGGGAGGAAGGGGAACAGAAGCCAGGGCAGGTTAGCTTGAGAAATCACTACTTCCTTCTGGTCTGCACGAGTGAACTCAACTTAAATTTTGCTGCTCTAGCAACCTCCAGGAAATCGATGTGCAGTTGTCTACATGCACGTTTTGGGGAGCGTGAACCTTCAATACAACTTCTGTCCTCAGGCAAACATGTGCGAGTGAGCAAAACACAAAAAAAGAGTTTGTCCCTTAAAAACCAACTAGGCTGCAGCACCAGGGGAAGAACTGAAGGCAACCCAAGTGCTGATGTTCATGCCAGCAGATTTGGAAATGGACAAGCTTCATTACAGCTAGGGCTGGTTGGAGGTACTCTACAGCAAGGGACTTCTGTCCCCGCCGGCATGTTGGCTTGTCACCTTACAGACTTGGTCTGGACAGCCAAGAACCAGCAGCCAGAGAATTAGCCTAGAATAGAGGATTTTCAGTCCCTGTGCCAAGGCGCAATGAGGACCCAGCAGATCCTTGTGTGAGCTGGTCCTGCTAGGGCTGTTCCACAACGAGCAGGATGCAAGGAGCAAGAACACAACCTGGGTACTGCTGTATTTCAGCTGAGAGCTCAAACTCACCAAGCTGGTCGTTAAATTAAGCTATTCCCTCTCTCTCCATTAACTAGAAATCCCCTCTTTTGGAAGAAGAAAGCCCTTTCTGGGTAAACTCTTGTTTGAATTAGCACATTTCTAGAAACACATGTTTGTTCTAGCAAATGAGCAGTTTATGACCAAGGAATCCACAAAGAAAGAGGGAGCTGAACACTTTGTGATCAGTTCTGGCTGTTAGGTACCAAGCTTGATAGAAATCTTTCTCTCTGCTGTGCTCGTGAAGAGATCTCTAGCTCCAGCTCCTCCAGATGGAGATACCCTTTGAGAAGACGACAAATTCCAGCTTGCCAAAGACCACGAAAATGCCTTCCTCTGATAAGCTTTCTGTCCTGGGATGATCACTTCAGAATACGCTACTGAGGTACAGCAATACCAAGTCCTCATACACACAGCAAGCGTGAAAGCAATGGCTTTAACTTTAGTAGGAAGGATGCCTTCACTGAGTCTCTTTCTTGGGTAGGCCAGCTCAGTCAACCCTTGTTCTGGAGAACTGGGAAAATGTGGCAAAAAGGGTGGGAAGAAGTTTCCTGCTTGTGATAAGGAGCACACCCTGACAGGCCACATCTGAAAGCTGCTGCCTTTTCTTAAAGACCTCCTTTTCTAAGTAAGGCGCTCCTAAGAGCAGAAGATCGCTCACTTCAGTCCCTGGGCTGGGTTCACAAGCTCTGTTTTCAGCTCTTTTCCCAGGTGATTTCCTGAAGGGTCCAGAAACCTTGAGTTTGGTTCCTATTTCCATCTGAGATGCTGATTTTGCTTTCTTGTATCTTGGACTTGAAAGTAAACCTTAGCCATCAGGGATGGACAGGTCCAAGATATCCATCTGACATCGATCTGGGATTAGGGCAAGGCAGATCTGGGGACGAAGACTGTAGAGTGAAACAAGGACCGCTCTTGTCTAGAAGCAGAGGCTCAGCCAAAGGGGCTGTCTTCTTCCCTGAGCTCTGACGAACTCATTGCCTGAGTCTAACATCCAACCTCAGCCCCATCTTCCTGAGATTCCTTCTGCCACCCCCAAGCCTGGTTTCAAGGGCTAGCGCAGGATGTATTTCTGTTCACATCAGCTTTCCCAACCGTCTGGAAAAACGTCAGAAATGCTACTCAGTCTCTCCTTCCCATTTTGGGGGAGAAACCAGGTATTCTGACATCTCTGCTTAAAGACTGCCAGGGACAGAAGACCAAGTGGGGAAGCCTATTAGGTACCTTGGGATCTACTACAGTTTATGTGGTATTTTGGCAAATTCTTCCACCTAAACTCAGCAAAAAGGCTCATTAAAAGACGTCTAAGCATTTTAATAAAATAAATATTCATTGCTTGCTCTGACTTGTTATAGCTAATGATTCTTAGACAGGGCCGCCTTCTTTCAAATCTCTCATCTCTTCCATAGCATGTACAAAACAAGTTTCAGGAGAACAGGCGGTTCGTTGAGTTTTTAATTCCTTCTTTGAGCTACTGATAGCTTGGAGAGCTTCCAGAGGCCACTGAGTCACAGCCTTCCAGTACTGAAATATGCAGCCTGCAAGGATCAAGTTTAGCCTCAAGCCCTTTTCTTTCTTCTGCAAAAATACTGGCTAAGAGAGGAGTTTAAAATAGATTTTCCCCGGAAAGCAATGGGGGTATCTCAGCCTTGACGCACAGGGGATGAACGATGGGAGTAAAACCGTCATTTTCCTCCCAACACGTTTAGATCAGGCTGCAACAGCTATCTTAAGAATGAGGGCTTCTGGCAGGGCTTCTCCTGAGATTTTAGTTTCCTTTTTTTGTGGCAAGGACACAAGCCATCCACAGCCGTGCTAGCTAGATGACGAAGTAGTATGGCAGATGTGGCGAGCCCGCGAATGCTCGGCAATGCAAAGGGGTAACGATCTGAGCATAAAAGCTTTCATCTGCTCCCAGTTCCCCCCCCCTCCCCCACCTCTAATCCCAGCTGCACGGCAATTAATCCGATCAGTTGATGTGGTGGAAGGCATAAGACGCTGGGTAGATCAGAGCTGGAATGAGATGGCAGAGTTGGCCGTAGCTTATACCTACTTAATGAGCAAGGGGCCGCTCTGCCAGGGTTGGCAGCGTCCTCAGCATCCACAGTCGCTGAGGGACCCCACTGAAAACCTACTAGCAGTGAGCTTGTGCCTGGCTCTCATTCCTCCGGCCAGCCCGTGCTGCAGCGCTGGAGCAGCGACGTGGGCTGCAGGGGCTTGGTGCTTGCCCCCCGTCCCCTCCGGTCTGCCTCTGTTCATTCACACCGGGAGGGAGGGCAGCTTTTTGTGCCGAGACTCGTTCGAGGCTGCAGTCAGGGAGGGAAATGCCAGCATCACCTTGTGCAGCAAAGGCAGTTTGGCGGAGGCCGTTTGTGCACGAGGTTCAGGCTCTCCTCTTCCCCATGGCACAGGGAAGATGCAATACTATAACTGCAGGTTTCCCTTGCTTCTGTGTTAAGTTTTTCCTTGCTTTACCGTTTATTTCTTTTGCTCTGCTGCATCCCACAGGACCCACACAGGGCCAACACAGGCAGATAGCAGATGCAAAGTGATGAATGTGAGGATAACCACACTCCTTTCAAGACTCGTTTTGCTTCCACGTAAACAGAAAAGAACTGCGTGATCTTTGGTGTACTGCCCCATCCAGCCCAGTGTCCCGTCCGTGACAGGGATGGTGTCGCAGGAGCAGCGACATCCCTGCCTGGCTTGGCAGCAGCGACTGGGGCCGCGTGGACTCTGCAGAGCACCCTCCTTGGGATGTCTCGACTAGCATCACTATCTACACGCAGCTGTTCTGAGCAGCCTGCAAGATGAACAAATCCCATTTTTTTTTGCCTCAAAGTCAAAGTACGAAGTTCCACCAGTCCCCCGGCGACGGGTCTAGTCCATAAAGACGTTATGGAAGACGCTGAAGCACTTCAGACCAAAGTCTGGCTGCACTGTCAGTCTGATCAGTAGTGTCTTCCCCTCTTAGCGAGTCTAAAACCACACGTGGAAAAAGAAAATGGATGAATTGAAAACACAGAAGATTAAGTAACTGCAGAATTATGTAAGTGGGAGATTGAAAAGTGAGGATCTAACTGCATTTTCCACATCCGACAGGGAAGGTGACAGAGATGACAGACCCAGAATCTTTCTGAGAAGTGCAAAGCAATAGGAAAAAAGCCAATGGGTACAACTGCAACAAGAGAAAATTCCAGCTGGACACGAGGATACAGCCCCTTCCCATGTCAGCAGGGCGTCCCTAGAATGGGGCCCTGAGTGGTGGGGGTTCTCCATTCTTGGGGACTGCCCCGACTCGCCTCGACACCTGCTGTAGCTGCGACATTTGCTCTGCTGGGAGCAGAGTCAGGCCAGAGGCCCTCACCCCAGTGCCTCCAGCTGGAGCCCGGTAGGTTGGTATAAACCCATGAAAACGGACAAGGAAGACCTCCAACACTGAGTAGTGTGAAGTACAAGCTGTCACAGGCAGAGGACACATCAGCTGTCTGGAGGGGCCGTCAAGGACAGAAAGCATGAAAGCAATCAGAGCTCACCATACCCTGCACTTCGGCCAGTTATAACCATAAATTAAGCACTAGCAAAGTCTCCTCATGTTGAATTCTCCGGGGAAACTGGATCTGGACCTACCACCTGGGAATGGGGGGAAAGGCATTTGCATTGTGAGGAGGAGAAGGCAGCCATCAGCTCCGTAACTTTTCAGGACTGTCTCAACACTCATCATTAATTCCCAACGGGAGGAATCACACAGACTGCGTAAAGAAAAAGAAGGACAGACTGCCGACAGTGAGAATTTGTGCAGGATTAAGCCTGTTAGGAGCATTATCTTCCCGAAAAAGGATGGGGCTAATAAAAGATACTTCAGAGAAGAACACAGAGAACAGAGCCCAGGGCCTATTCCCCAGCACAGTGGCTTTTGGCTCAAGAGCATCTGGCATCAGAAAGGTGGCTCCTAGCTTTGAATAACACATTGAGTGTGGAATGGTAAGATGGAAGAGCAGGGTGTCCTGGGTGAAGCTGCTCAGCAAAGCTGCACAGGCTGCCGTCACTATTATGGTGGGATAAGAAGACTTGCGGGCAAAGTCCTCAACACACTCTGTACTGCAGGACAGTGACAATATGAACAGCCCATGGCGTCAAGTCCTCCCATGGGGACCTCCTTCTGCCCTGAGAAGTTCTCATTTGATATTAAGGGTGTAAAGCCAGATCCTGTGGTGGCCGTGTCCTCCTTACCATCAGCCTCAGGGAAGGAAGGGGACAGAGAGATTACTAAAGCATAAACACCTCACTAAAACAAAATATAACTTCTCAGAGAAAGCCCACAGCAGATTATCTGTCCACCAAAATCTTCTCCCTTGCAAAATGCAAATGCTACTTTTCTCTAGTGAATCTCTGCCAAGGTCAGGGTTCCGAGTCCCTAACTCAAAAGAAATTTTAGAGAGTAGCTGCAAACCCTGGGATCCATGGAGGTCTGAAGTTTCCTGAGGAGCAAGAACACCACCGGAGCCTAAAAGTCATGGGATTCGTTTGGCAAATGGTTGTGACAGTATCTGTCACGTTCTGGGAGTGTGGAGCCATCGTGGAGCACACCTTCCAGTTCCTCAGTTGAAAGGCTTTGAAGCAAGAAACTCTGTTCTGCGAGGGACACTGTGTCCACTGAGGTGCCAAGGACAGGGTGTTCAGAGAGGTGGATCATCCTCGGCCTTAGAAGTGGTTGCCCTGGTCTAAGACTAAGGCGCATTTGTGGAGAAGCATCGGCTGCAATCTGCACACCCTGGAAGGGCCCTGTGGACCACAGGCTCTGCCAAGCCTGTAAATCCACCGGCCCTTGGGAGAATGAGATCTACTTTGATAATGACACCAAAGTAAGTAGCCAAGACCTGCAGATCGGTTTGCAGGCTCCACAGATACATACACAAAGGGCCCACAAAGGCTGCCAAAAGAGAAGTCAACACACAGGTCTCATAAAACTGTACCTACCATCAAGAGTGATTCACTTTACTGCACCTAGCAAACGAGCAAGAGAGATGGAGGCTCGCTTTCAAAATGCCACACTGGTATTTAGCGGTTATCCTCAGAAGTTCCCATGGTTCGTAAGGTCCCATATTCTCCCTGGAATAAAATCTGCTCTATGTCACAAGGCACATTTTGGAAGCATCTGTGTAAAGAACAGCACTAACTCCTTTTATATTCAGAGATTCAGCATTTCATTAGCCTTACAGAGAGTTTCTGATCAGTTTTCTAGAAGGCAGGCAGGGTATCACACAGCAATTAGCCATGTAATGAGGCGAAAACCTAAATAACTCTTTAACTCTTTCATGTTCCTAAAAATTCTTACTTCAATACTGAGCAGGTAAAGGAACCTGTATTTTAAAATTAAAAAGGATCCTCGACCATTAAACTGACCTTGAAAACCTGTAAAACAGATCTTCTCTTTAAATTATGTAACCTTGCAATCCTGAAGTGAAAGAAGGGAACCGCTTCCGTTTTCGCGTGTCATCTATCTTTAGTCCTCCAGAATGCAAAAAGGGGCAAAGAAAGCAGTGTTACAGAAGTGAGGCCTTGAAATAATTTATACTGAAGAATTCCCACCGTCCCTCGGACCAGTTGTAAATACAGATGGTGTGTTTAAGGCAGCCAATCACACAAATATTTAATATTCAGACATACTGTGCAGGGAATTCAACAAACACTTCTTGGGGGCTCTTCCTTACATAACGTTCAAGCGCATTACCTCCACGGACAGAGATGCCACTTTATGTACAGCAGCTGAGATCCTCAGCTGGTGCAAAAAGCCTTCCTTCTCAGAGGCTCACCACGCTCCAGATTACATTGGTAACAGCAGTATCGAAGAAGCAGCTTTATTACTGATTTTTCTGCACGAAGCAGCAGGAAAACAGACGTTGTCCATAGTTATTGGTAAGGAACTAGGCTGTGTCACGATGAAGCCAGCTAACGGGAGCACGTCGTGCTGCAGAGAAGAGCTGCCAGGGACCCCCCGAGTCCTGGTGCCTTCCCCAGTGGGCTCAGTCGTGTGTGGGTCAGGCTGAAGACCTCCTCACCACCACAATGAGCGTTAGTCCATCGCAGAATAACATATTCCTCTCTAGCAGTGTAAACAAAGACAAAACTCTGAGAAGTCATGCTGTCTCACCCACCTGGACGGCCAGAAAGATGGCACGGTCACCTGGCTTGTTCCCCGTTACAGAAGCACATGGGAGATGCCGATGAGAGTTACGTCGAATACAAACTTATGATTTAAAGAATATCATTACACTATAACGTCTGAAAAACCAGTGACCCCTGAGTAGTCTGCATAAAGGGAAAACAAAACAAGTGAGGACGCTGCCATACCTCCTAGCAAGAAGAGGCTTTATGAGTTCCCACGTGCCGTGCAGCAAGTGCGCTGCAAAGCTCGTCCCAGCACAGCGAAGTGCAAGCGGCCCTTCAGGAAGCGTGCAGCTCCGAGAGCAAGCAAAGGTTGGGATTTCTGGGAATTGCAGACTGCAACTCACTGGCTCTGCTAACAAACAATACATAATAACGATATTACTCATACAGTATTGTATATATAGGTATATATACTATTATAACAATCAATCAATCACAGAATCATAGGGTTGGAAGGGACCTCTGGAGATCATCCTGTCCAACCCCCTGCCAGAGCAGGGTCACCCAGAGCAGGTGGCACAGGAACGCGTCCAGGCGGGTTTGGAATGTCTCCAGAGACGCAGACTCCACCACCTCTCTGGGCAGCCTGGGCCAGGGCTCTGCCACCCTCAGGGTAAAGAAGTTCCTCCTTATGTTTAGGTGGAACTTCCTATGCTCAAGTTTGTGCCCGTTACCCCTTGTCCTGTCCCCGGGCACCACTGAAAAGAGCCTGGCCCCATCCTCCTGACACCCACCCTTTCAGTATTTAGAAGCATTGATACGGTTTCCCCTCAGCCGTCTTTTTTCCAGACTGAAGAGACCCAAATCCCTCAGTCTTTCTTCATAAGAGACGTGTTCCAGTCCCCTCAGCATCTTGGTAGCTCTCTGCTGAACCCTTTCCAGCAGTTCCCTGTCCTTCTTGAACCGGGGAGCCCAGAACTGGACCCAACACTCCAGATGCGGCCTCCCCAGGGCAGAGCAGAGGGGGAGGATGACCTCCCTCCACCTGCTGGACACACTCTTCTTGATGCACCCCAGGATGCCATTGGCCTTCTTGGCCACGGGGGCCCATCGCTGGCTCATGGTCATCCTGTTGTCCCCCAGGACTCCCAGGTCTCTTTCCACCGAGCTGCTCTCCAGCAGGTCCCCCCCAACCTGTCCTGGTGCAGGGGGTTATTCCTCCCCAGGTGCAGCACCCTACACTTGCCCTTGATGAATTTCATAAGGTTTCTCTCTGCCCAGATCTCCAGCCTGCCCAGGTCCCTCTGGATGGCGGCACAGCCTTCTGGTATTAATATGTTAAATAATAACAAATAATACAACAAGACTGTTTCAGGTATTTCACTGGTAAAATGTGAAACTTGCGTAAGAAAGAGGGTTTTACATCTCTGCTTTACTAAATGAGTCAAAGCAGGGATTACTACGTCTCACACAGAAGGAAAGGACAGTTTGGACTTTCAAGACTTTACCTTTTGGCCTTTCAGGGCTCGACTACTTCCTTTTTTTATATAGATGTAGCTATTCTTTGTATAATGACGTGTTTGACAAACAGTCCCTTATCAGAAAGCCAGAGTTATTTCCTTTGGATCTCTAGAGTTCAGTGCTGTTTCCTAAATCGTTACCATCTGAGGTGGTAACAAGGGTTAGATAAATCTCCATTAATCGTGGATATATCAAAGCAGGTGTAGAAACACCAGGAAAATAAATGGCATAGAGGAGGAACGGTGGTAGCAGGACCATCAAGGTATTAACTGGAGAAGGTGATGGCTTTTGGGGAAGGATGACTGTCCTGAAAGATGTCAGCTGCTTCACCCAGGAGGCCCAACATAAGCCTTAGCCTGAGCATTTCTGCTTTCTCTCTCTGGATGCTTACAATTTTCTTCAGAGGAATCGGGATCAGTCAAGGTTGAAGAATGGAAGACTGAGGAGTGAGAGGAGCATGGTGTTAAAATATCAGCAGTGGCACCCCAAAAAAGCAGACAGCAAACAAGGCACAGCTGTGCCTCCCACTGAAATGTTCTGGAGGTCAGTCAGAAGCACAGAAAGGAAAATACAAATGCAAAATACTTACATACGTGCTAAAACAAACATAAAGGAACTTTACATTTGGGTATTTTGGCCGCCGTACCCTATATTTCACACTCGGGCCCCCTTGCCCATGTTGTCATGAAGTATTTCTGTGCACAGGTGTCTCTGTTATCAGCAGAGCCATGCACGTCCTTGAAGAAAAGTGAATTACTTGGTGGCCACTTTTGATTTTTATACTTCTGCATGCCAGCATTACTGAACGTGATACAGGCGTGCTTTCCAACCCTCCTGCGCTCAGCTCGACTGCTCACAGCCAGAAATACTGCTCCAGCTAACGCATACTGCTTTCTCCCTAGCGCTGCTTTTCCTGACACAAAGCGCAAATCCACAAAATGCAAGTTCACCGGGAAAGACAGCGCAGTCAAGGCGGCTGATTGACCGTTTATGTGTCACAAGGAGGGCCCTACCAGAGAGAAATCATCTTCAGTCGCCTGGCCCGCTGCTTGTTCCAGCCCTAAGAAGGTATACAATTTGTTCTCCTTGGAAAAATCTGCCCGTATAAACAGATCTCTCCCACAATATGAGGGGAATTACAATGAGAAAGGTATGTGTCAACACTGATGCTCTGGTAGTTTCTATGTATTTGTTACCAATATGCCCCAAATTATATGCTTTCCATTTGGTGAAATTGCATTTGGAGCCAGCAAAGACATCATGCTTTGTTATTTGATAATTCAACGATAAGTCCCTATTCATCGTTCTCAGTGCTGGCGCTTTGAGACCACATAGGCAAGCAGGTGAGGAAAGGACGGGTGAACTTCTCCCTTGGGCTACGTCCTCTTCTGCGCAGCTAGAATCAGGCAGCTGGGGTGGACAATACCAGCAGGTGCTATTAACTGTCAAGTACTTAGCATTAAACACAATGATGGCGGTGCTATCTTAGATGCAAGGAAATCTCCAGCTGCATATTGTCAGCAACGAGGAGACAATGCCAGAGGAAAAAAAAAAAAAAATCACTCTGTATTTGGCTTTCCTTATGCTCTTTTTTTTACATGTTCACTACTGGTCCCTGCTGGAGGAAGACTATCAGGGTGGATGCATCTTTGTTTTGGCCAGTGCAGCCATTCTTTTGTTTTATTTTCTCTCTTTTCAGACCAAGAGGCTAAATACTTAGGAGGAATAACAAAATTTGGCTTCCACAATGGTGAGTTGATTCATCTCTCCTGCTCCTTTGCTCACAGCATAAACTGCTATTTCTGGAGGCACTTCAAGAACCATTGCTACCCAGCTGGCTTTTGTAGCAAAGAAGGGCATATTTGGAAGAGCTGACTTGAACTGTACTATCACCACAACCAGGAGGAGCGCAAGGTCCTGTGTCTGACACAGGACGACGCCATGCTTCAGTCTGGTGGAGCAACATAACTGTCCAAAAAGATCCCGGTGGGTTATGGTGGATCCACCATTGAATATAAGCCAGCAGTGCAAAGGTGACTCACATCACGTTGGGGTCTTGAGAACGTGATCTAACGTTGCAGCTGGATCTAATGTCAAACCTTGCATGGGGGTAGGACCAGATGACCTCCAGTGGTCCCTTCCAACCGGAATGACCGTGCACCTAATTGGTGAAGGCAGACAATGGAACAGGAGGCAACGTCCACAGGCTGAGCTTTGGGAAGTTCAGACTGTAGGTGAAGAAACGTTGCTTCCCCCAGTGGAGGTGCAGCCCTGGGACAGGTCACCAGCGATGTGGGGGTTCTCCATCCTATTTTTTTAAAAAGCTCAGCAAGACAAGACCTGGCTGCCCCCACCTTGTGTTAGCACAGCCTGCCGTGAGTGGGAGCTGGAGCAGAGATCTTCAGAGGTCCCGGACACCAGTGCCACTGTTATACTGGGACAGTCCCTCATGATAGCTTATTACATTAAACTGCATGTTTGTGGCGTAAGGGAGGGAAGGCACGCCCAACCTGATGGCTGTTTTCTAGCATGGTGATGGCACGTAGGTATAAGGGCAAGGTTTGCAATGCCCTGCCCGGCAGGTACTAACATCACCGGTGTCTGCAGACTGCAGGCAGGACACAATGAATCCCGATGGAAGAAGGAAGACTAGAAACAGAAGTCTCCCAGGTCTAAATCTGAACATGCTTTAGCGCAGTGAATTTGGTATCGCTTTATAATTATGTTATTAGGCAGCGGCTGATTATGAAAATCCTTCCTTCTTTTGTGACAGTGAGTCATAGAGCTTTGTAGGTCGCCACAAAGGTGGGTAGGTTTTTACCCCCGCTTCACTGATGTGGTTAAACCTGGTCATTGTTGCAACATGAGCAAATAACAGAATCGGGAAGCGTTTTCAGCTCCTAACGCGCTTGATTAAACTCAAATGCGAGCAGTTTTTCTTGAGCTTTTCTATGCCAACGCACTCTTGGTATATGAAATACATTTAATAAATAAAACATCTACTTACTCGACTGCCATCTTCCAGAAACAGACGAGAAGTGTCTGCCTTGCGGGATGTTCTCCAACCTTTACTGAGCAGCCGTACTATGTGCAGCCATTTCAAGGATTTTCCACAATTATAAAAGCACACTGGCTAACTTTGAATTAGACTGAACAGCCTCAATTATACAACTCATTACTACTTCCAAGCATGCTTAGTGGAAAGAACAGGAGTTGTAAAGTAATGGATGATGGGAGATAAATTGGCATGTGTATGAATCAATGTTTAAACAAAGGAACTCCAGCTCTTTCTTGGAATAGCAACATTTTGATGTCTGAAATCCCCTGACACCGGTTTCATAAATGCAGTAACATAAACCATGTGCTGGGTGGTGATTTTCTGAGGACCGTTCTGCTTTCATTGTGTATTTTATTACAGGCCAAATGTGACATTAAATGCTATCCACTGCGGCTTGGAGTTAAATACTTGCTCTGTTCAGAATAGCAACACTCAATTAAACAGCATTTTTCATGATCTACACCCTCTATTGTCACTGTGTTTAAGGGAAATAATGGGAGCACTGACCTATATTGCGTTTCTTATTATCGATGGAGATGAAGCGTATGCAGGGATTATCGGTGATGTACTGTGCAGCCCAGGGGACATCAATCCGTGTACCAGCTTCATAGAAAAGTCCCAGAGCGTAGCGGGAGGAGTAGCTCACAGATTCCAGTTGCTGCTTTTGACTTTCATTAATTACTGTGGAAAAAAAAAAAAGAAAAAAAAGAAAAGAAAGAAAAGAAAAGAAAAGAAAAGAAAAGAAAAGAAAAGAAAAGAAAAGAAAAGAAAAGAAAAGAAAAGAAAAGAAAAGAAAAGAAAAGAAAAGAAAAGAAAAGAAAAGAAAAGAAAAGAAAAGAAAAGAAAAGAAAAGAAAAGAAAAAAAGAAAAATCAGACAATCCCTCTTCTCTCCTAACATTAAATGTGTGAATGTTACGGTTAAGCTGATTATTCCTTCCAGAAAATGACCGGACTGCTAAAACTAAGAATTTAATATTAAGCTTCGTGCTTTGTAGTATTTTTTTCTGGGACACCTCTTCATGAAGTTTTAATGGTGCATTATGTAGAGTACGTCCTTCACACGCAACCCTCCCCCATCTTGATTTATCTCCCAGTTCTCCGCTAGTTGCCTCTGACTTGTAACTTCGATGACTGGTGACTTTTTCCCGAATCTTTCCTCAAAGGGTGAAGAAACAGGAATAAGAGGTTTGGGTTGCCTCTAATACATCGATTAAATGGATGTATGACTCCAAAAAAAACCCCCGAATGACTTCATGTATCAACAAAATGAACGCAGGGACTCTGGACTCTCTGGGGAAAATAGCCCTGCACCTTTCGTCTCACAATTCAAGTGGGTTAAGAAAACTCTGCACTTCGGCACACAAAGGGTTTGTAGTGAAGTTAATCTCCTCCAACCGAAGGTATTCCAAAGCAGTTTAGAAAATTTCAGAGCAAGTATGAATCCATTCCGCCCTATGATTAACTCTTCTATCTTCTCATTACAGTGAGATCTGCTTTTTGCTTCGATTTTATAATCTTCAGAAAAAGCTGCACAAAGCAGCATTAGCCCCACTACGCTTTCAAATACTAATTCATCTCATGCCCAAGAGAAATTCAACACTTTGACTCATGGTGGAGTTAGGCACCACATCACTCTTTCTGCTACCGAATGGATGGCCAACCCTTCTGTGAGCTGGAGAAGGATGTGCAAAGACAAAATCACAGCAGTCTCCCGCCTGTATGTGAAACCGCATGCCCTGTTGAGCTTGTTTGGAGATCTGATATTGAAAGGTGCAGAAGGACAATCAAGTTGCTTCATCTTATGCAAGATTCAGCCAGCACGATGAACGTCTTGTATGAAGAAAGGAGCAGCTGATGTCCACCATGGCACTTCCTACAGGCAGCAGGCCAGGCGTCGAGTGGTATCTTCAGGACTTCTGTAGAAGTCCTGCCCCAACACAGACCAGCCCCACGCATGGGGCAGGCAGGGATGGGCTGGAGGGGGCAGCTCTCCATGTAGGTAAGAGGTCGGGCATCATAGCATTGAAATCCAATCAGCCCGTTGTGACAGTATCCAGCAGGTCAAAAGAAGGTATTATTCCCCTCGAGTGAGGCCACGTCTGGGCACTTTGTGCAGTTTATCGTGCCCTGTGCAGTGTCACTAACGTGGTCAACTAAAGGGGGTGTCTCCATTCCCGGGGACTGCCCTGCCTGACCTGGACACAGACCCGAACAACTTGCTGCAGCTGCAGTGTTGGACCTGCTGGGAGCAGGTTTAGGTTAGAGACTCTCACCCTGGTGCCTCCAGATGGAGTTGGTGGGACTGGGCGATTCTGCGTGCCATACCCACGCCACAGCCAACTCCATGCAACTACAAGTAACATGCTTCAAAGAAAAACGCTGGTGTGATTGACCTTGCTGTCATGACTAATGCTCAGAACTTGCAAGCAGGACGGCTTCACCACACACCCACTCCACCAGCACATGCTCCCTCCCTGGGAACCGATATTTCCTACTGTGCCAACGCAAGACTCTAGGAACCAGGGCTATAAATCAAACCTCCTGCATGGTGCCATGATGCAGGCACTCCTGAGTCACACAGTGCCGGCCAGGGAGGGGTCCAGCAGCACCGGCAGAGCGTTTTCCAGCAGGATGCGCATTTGAGAATGTATCCAGCTGTGCTGAGAAGTCCTTGCAACAACTGCCACTAAACCTGTAGAGCCTACATACCACTGGTCTGCATCAAGGTCCATTCCCACCACCACTACTGATGTACTCCCCTCTCAAATGGCACCAAGGCTACCTGTGTTCAGGATCTATTTACATGCAGAGGACAATGAGCAGGGGAGAATGTCATTCCTGAGCCAATCCTGGTGTCACCCCAGCCCTTACCAACCTGTGGGTGACTATTTCAGCAAGTCTGTGCAGGTCTACAGATGCCAAGTTCAAATTCCTTGTCATGACTGGTCCATTCTGGCAACATTTCCATGTAGCCTCCCAAAATGTGCAGGGACCCAATTTCATAGAATCATAGAATTGTTAGGGTTGGAAGGGACCTTAAAGACCATCTAGTTCCAAGCCCCCTGCCCTGGGCAGGGACACCTCCCACTAGATCAGGTTGCTCAGAGCCTCGTCCAGCCTGGCCTTAAAAACTTCCAGGGATGGAGCTTCCACCACCTCTCTGGGCAACCTGTTCCAGTGTCTCACCACCCTCATGGTGAAGAACTTCTTCCTAACGTCCAGTCTGAATCGTCCCATCTCTAGTTTTAATCCGTTCCCTCTAGTCCTACCATTCCCCGACATCCTAAGAAGTCCCTCCCCAACTTTCTTGTAGGCCTCCTTAATTTATGCTCCTATTCAGTGCTCTCCTGACTGAAGTTCCTGGCTGGTCTCTCCCACCCCACCATGACCTCCACGCCCACACCAACCTTCCGTAACCACCAGCACACCAGAGGATCACAAGTCAGATTCCATCTCAAATCGCATCAGATAAACCTTGAAATGCCCCCAAGAAAAATCCTCACAAATTTTAACACAAATATGCTGGGGAACAGGGAAATATGGAGGGCAGAAAGAAACACTGATCGACCCCCAAAAGCTAGGGAAAGGAACAGAGGAGAAATAAGGCATCTGGCACTCGCATGATAGTGGGGAAGCTGCCTGACAGAGGAAGCCAGAGGACAGAGCTGCCCAGGAGGGTAGGTCTGGCTGAGCACAATGGGATTTGAAGAAGGTCCCTTTCCCTATGCAGTCCGATGCCCCCTCTGAGAACGTGTTGAGGGGGCCCAGCTGCCTCTCACCTTGCCCCTCCACCTAGATCTTTCCAAGGAGGATCCACTCCTCTCCATGGACCTCAGCAACTTCTCTAAGTGATGGGTCAAAGACCCCTCAACCCTCTGCTGTCACCTTCCTTGGCAAAGCTGCCTCCATGTAAGTTATGGCACTTTAGGGTTCCCCTTCCTTATACAGCTGGTCTGTGACCACGACCCTGTAATGAAGAAGACTGTTGGTATGCTATTGCCTTGAATGGGCTTCTGCAGCACACCTACGTGGAAGAACATGGAAGATGTCTATGGAAGATCACCCCATGCAACGTGCTCCAGAGAAAACAAGACAGCGGTGTCTGCAAGAGGTGCTCTTCAAGGTCATTTCTTCTTGCTTCACCCTGAGCATGTGCACCCTGGTACGTATCAGCTGAGGAACCGGTGGCTCCCATCTTGCCCCAGGACTCCAGACATGGTGCAGAGCACCTGTCTGCGCGTGTGCCGCCTGGTCAGCTGACTCCAAAAGCCACAGTGCGCACAGACCTTGCCTGGGCTCACTCTGCCTTCCTCTGGGCCAGGCTACTCCCCTGGGGTCCAGGGCTCCTGGGTGCACAGGCCTCCGTGCCAAACCTCCATTGCAGCCTGGCAGGGTGGCTGCCCCAGGCTGCGGCAGGGCGCTGGCTTTCATCCCAGCTTTTCGTGCCGTTGAAAGGTTTTACGTTGACCTGGGCACTGGCAACGCTCCCTCATCTCCGCGAGTCTCCTGCAGGCTGTTATCTCCATCCTCCTCCATCCTTCCCCTCTTCCACAGCTTCTCTCCAGCTTCTGCAGCCCCCAGGACTGGGAGATTTCGGCGGTGTGGCACCGCAGCTTGGCAAAGCCTACAACAAGGCGGGGGAGGGAGGGGATTAAGCAGGGACACGGGGCAGGCTGGAGGACTGCTCCAGAGGAAAGGATGCCAGCATGAGAGGACCTCGTGTATCCCACCCTGCTGGAAATGTTCCCTGGCCCGTGCTAACTCCCTGCTCAAGCCGTGAATTTAACAGCACAGGCACAGGGTGCCAGCATTCAGGAACTGCCTCGGGGGTTCTTTACTGCCAAGTTGGAGCAGCGATGTTAGCGATTTCAGTCAGCAGTGCTTGTCCCAGTTCCTTCTCCTGGCAGACCACAAGAGCCCAGACAGGGAACAGAGCTGCTGCTAAACGCACGCCGCATGGCAGGGGGGACAGATCTCATCCAGCAACCTCCCTCTGCTCTTTCAGGTAAGGACTCTGCACAGCTGGTTTTTGAGATGCCTGTCACCACCAGACCCCCTTCTTACAGCTACGATAAATAATCACAACATATTATGCATTCCTGCTGTGCTCCAAAAGAATATAAAAGCCCTGTAAACATGCAAACAAATATGAAGCTGGAATATCCCAACCCAAACACTACTCTCTGCCCGGCTTACTTTGGCAACTCCTTTGCCCTTGGGGAAAAACCAGGGCTGGAAGGGAACCCGCAGGGTGGAAGCCACGCTAGCCACCCCACAGGCAAACACACCGGAATGGCAGCCGGCCTCCAGGCTTGAGGCAGCTGCAACAGGTCACTGGAGGCCTCGTCTGGGCATCCCCCACCACTCGGGGTCCCCTCCCAGGGATGCCCCGCTCGCACAAGGCCGGGCTGTTTCCTTGGGGCCAGCCGGAGTTTCCCATACTGCACCTGTAGCGGTGCCTCTGGTCTCTTTGTGACCATAACGTAAACCAGAAATGACTAATACCCATTGTCCCAAACACGGAGGTCTACAGCTCAAAATTTAAAATTGTATTAATTCAATTACTGATATACGTTTGCTAACCAATTTGCTTAATTACTGCTTGTGTTTTTTAAAAATAACGTCTAGGGTTCACTGGATTCTAAACTGCTGCAAGTTTACAAAAGCGAGGAGGTTTTTATAGCTTGAGAAGACAGGCAATAAAGCAATGTCAAGTTTGAACTCCAGCAATAAAAAAGCTGAACTGTATGTGAAAACAATGCTAGGAGTTGTAAGACTGAGGTTTTTCCCCTGCTCCATCCATTATGTGTTTTAGCGAGGCCAACAAGTTGATCTAAGGACATGAAGAGAGCCTTCATTTTGAATTTCCATACTCTTATTGGTTTAAATGAAAACCAGACTGTTGTTTTAATGTTGTGTATGAAACCACAAAATAACTATTAATTTTTCCCCTTCCAACAAAAACGGTTAAGCTGATTTTAATAACGTTTTGGAAAAAAAACCCCAGCTTTCAGACCATGGAATTGTCCAGCGTACAAGAAGCAGCCATAGCGATATTTTTAAAGCGACGCACAAAGACATGAAAACCTTGCATTTTCCACTGAAAAACTCAGCTACAGCTGCGCTGTGAATGCCGCTGAAGCAAAGGTCCTCTGGAGATTTCATCACATCAAAGCAAGGGGCATGTATACTTTATTTGCTGTTTCTCTAGACACTGACAGCAGAGTGGATTACTTATCTGCAACACTCAATAAATATAGTAAGGGCCTTTTATCTACTGTTCCAGGACTTTAATGTCACCTCGCTGCCTCACTCACGCTGTGGGAAGGAGAGGACCCAGAGATACCATTAGGGCCAGCAAGAGAGAGGAGAGCCAAGGCTTCGGCTGGCAGGCTAGGAACACAGGCACCACGCCACGCAGGAGTCCAGGACTGAGCCCAGCCTACCATCGCAGAGGCCAGGAAAGCAAAAATAAACCCAGCTGCTCTGACGGCCAAGAACCAACGAGGACAATCGAGGTTTAACCCTGGATGTTTAGTCATTTGCCAGTCTGCAGAACGGCACTGCAGGACGCGGATCATTCGCCACCAGCTTGTGGCAGTTGTCAGAGGCTCTGGCGAGGACTGGACTTGCGACTGCAATTTTGAGCAAGCCAAGATGACAGAGAGACACGACGAATCCGTAAAGGACTCAGGTCAGTCTGGTAGATGAGATATTAGGCAGAAATTTTTCACTGTGAGGGCAGTGAGCCCCTGGCACAGGTTGCCCAGAGAAGCTGTGGCTGCCCCATCCCTGGAGGTGTTCAAGGCCAGGTTGGACGGGGCTTGGAGCAACCTGGTCTGGTGGGAGGTGTGTCACTGGAGGAGCTTTAAGGTCCCTTCCAATCCAAACCTTCCAATGATTCTGTGGTGACTGACACAGGTTACCTGCAACTTCACACAAAGTCGCAGCTGCTGGGGCAGGGAGAAACCACATTCGGAACTGCAGGGAAAAGCAGTACAACATGAGATACATTTAAAATAATACCTCTTTTGGAAAGTTTTGCTATTCCTAATTCAGTACTTCTAAAAGCTTGTGGATACTTACCTCCCTATCAAGTCAACACACAATTTCAAAGCTCGGCTGGGATGCTTGTATCCAGCTCTTGCATGCACACAAGGATGCGTGGGCAAACTTGGGTAAACAAATTGAGATCCTAGTTTGGAAGACCTTCAGGGATGAGAGGGAAAACACTCGCATTTTCTTTCACCATCCAGCCTTGCTGGGTGGCACAGAGGATGTTGCATTCTGACAATGAGAAGCTCCGAAGAAGATAACAAACAGATACAGTTTGTGATATCACACACAGCTATTGCCGGGTACGTTCGAAATCGCTTACTAGGTATGGCCAAGGTAACTCTAAATCTAGAGACATTACCAGCCATCGAAAAATCTAGAAACCAAATCTAGAGACATTACCAGCACTAAGAAAAAAAACTACAGCAGTACTTCTAAGGAATGACAGTGCAACTAAAGCAGCAAAACACAAAGATGCCAGACTTCTAGTTTTTTCCTTTTACGAAAAGATCACTCTCTTCAGTCTTCACTTCTTTTACTCAAAACTCCTTATTCTTCTAATAATCCAACAGCTTGAGCTTTGTGAGTTTTCCAGAGTACCCTCCTGATTCAGCGTTAACCCCTGCTCAGTGTGGGCCTGCTTTCAGCACTTTCGTAAGCCATTCACAGCCAGCAGGTTGGACCCAGGTGTGTCTGATGGGACTAGTGGTTTCTGCTCAGCACAACAGTCCTGCTGGGGCTGTAAGAAACCAGGAAAAAGGAAAATACTCTGAAGGATTCTGTGATTTGTGTCAAGGGATGAAACAGCCCCCTGTATCCATCCGCACGGACTACAGGAAGGAAAAGGTCCTTCTACAGGTACACTCTGCCCGTGTTTTAGCAAGCAAAAACTGCAGCTGAAGCTTTGCCAGCGACTGTGTCTCACGCAGTGCCTCAGTACCAGCTCCCGCTCTGACATGTTTGCAAAGAAAATATCCCCTTCATCTCTTGAAAGGCTCAGCAGCAAGGTTGAACAGCGAGATGCTCCCACATCCCAGGAGAAAACGGCTATCGCTTGTCACTGCCCAGCCGCCCCCAGTTTTCAGGACCTTAGCTTCCTCGCCTGGAAACAAAACCAGTCCTGCCCAGCTCCACCTGCCATGGGGTGGCACAAAGAGAAATAAAACGTTTTGCCTGTTTCCCTCTTGTCCTCTCTCCCACCTTCCAGAAAATTTTGTCAGACGTATGGATTTAAGAAAACCTGATGCATTTACGGAGGATCTTGGCAGGCGTTGCTTGTTTTCCAGCAGATGGACAAGCCGGTGCGCAAGCCCCACTCTAATTCCCTAGCACTCAACTCAGCCTTTGACTGGGAAGGTCTCTCTCTGCTCTCTTCATTTTTTCCACACTTTATTTCTGTGTCCATGTGCTTCTTCCACAGCTGTGCCCTCAATAACCCTGACACTGACATTATCCCGCAAAAGGCTTTGTTATTTCCTTTTAATTGCTTTGCTTACAATTTCATTTGCAGCATCTGACTTACTGATGCGCTGACAGCAAATCTAAATGGCATCAATCAGATGTTGTCAGTGACACAGTATTTGTAAGTGGCTCGTGATCACCACCGTTTTAAAAGCTAAAAAAGAAACTCTGTGGTCAAAGGGCAACAAAGGTATTTTTAGCCTGGGTATCAAGTTAAGAGATTTTAACAAGATGCTCACCCATCAGAATAAGCAGCTCAGCTAAGTACCTGGAGATACAGTTTATTGTCTCAGCTAATGGAGTGCTGCCATAGCTTTGTTCGGGAGACGAATTGTCAGGACGGCACATTATCAGAACCTTCACACAACGAAGCCTCCTTGGATAGCAACTGATTCTTCCTCGGCAAGCTTGTGGAAACCTTTCCCACTGCTCTCCGGAGCAAGAAGAGAGCTGCTCCAAGCTCTCTAGTTGAGTGGTGACAAAGGACAGACGTTTCAGGCAACCTGACCCTGCCGAGTCTTCAACGCTGACACCATGCCATGATGCTGGCCCTCTGCCACCGCGCGGACCATTTTCAAGATGCAGGCTGTTCCTGCTTTTCTGCCTTTGCGTAGGAGGGAGCAGAGGTTATGAGAAAGGCTTCGTTTTTAAGTTCAGCTCCCTTATCAAACAGCTCGAGATTTTTTTTTCCAAAAAGGCAGCACTGAAATGCAACCATGCCTGTATTTAATTTTCTTATTATGCTCGGCTTGTGTTTGAATAACGCTGTTTGGGTCCTGCGCAATGCTCACTCCTGTGTGTATGCAACGTCCGCAACAACTTAAATAACTACTTCAAATCCCTGCGGTCCTGGCTGACTTGGCAGAAAGCTTCTTTCGATAGAGTCTGTGGCACGTGAAGGAAAGGCACATTTAGAGATGCAGACAATTAGAGTGGGGAAAAAAAAGATGCTCGGGGAAAAAAAGACAGTACAAGTAAGTTTTTATGAAGCTCCTAATGATTTTGAGAACTAAGTTTGAACACCTGTCTACCAGCTGCTCTTGACAAGACGATCAGCAATCCGCTCGCTATTAAACTAAAACCTCCATCAATTTTCACCAGAAACATTTACGTTAATCTCCTACAGCGCCGCACGTTGTGTTCGAGGCAACTTTTGCTATCAGCAGAGAAACGAAAACTGCGCTGTTTCTAGAACAAAGCCACCCCAAGGGCAGAGTACCACTAGCTGCCATCTCCTGGAGGAAGAGCAGGTGAGAAAGGAGGAGGAATGAGGAACCAGGTGAGATGCTCCACGGGATCGTTGCCAAACACGCAGACCGTGCTGGAGCTGCTGCGCTAACATTCATTTCACGCTAAGGCCAAGGGCTGGACTCGGAGCGCTGATGCGTTCGGGTCCGTGCACCCTGGCGCCATCCCAAAGGCCAAGCCTGGTGCCTGCCTCCTCCGGCCCAGACTGGCAGAGAGCTTGCATTTTGGCTGCATGAGACTGGTATAGGAGCACGCTGCAAAACTATCTTTGCTTTCTCTCCCTTTAAATTGATCCCTGGTGTACCTACTTATATACTCGGGTCATACTTTTTACCAAACCAAATCCCTGACCCAAAGTAATAATCTTTTTTGTTGCTTTTATTATATAACTCCATTTTTAAACATAACAAACCCCTAGCCTCCTTCTCCACTTCCATTGCCAATTTGTGACCTGTACGCTGTACTACGCGGAGCTGAGGTGCTCCACGCTGTTCTCTTCAGCCTGTATGCTCAGCGTCTAATTTGCAGGTGGATTTAACGTGGATTAGATTCACAGGTTTTGTATTTGTATTAATGGGGAAAATACTTTTTCACCCTCGCTATGTGGATGACTGGGTTGTGAGAGCAGAAGCTGGCTCTAACCAAAAATAGAGTCATTTCCTTGGTGATGCCGCTGGAAGCAAGGCAGCCCCTGAAGACGTGTACGATGACGGCACGCGGCATTTTAGTCTCCTGGACCTGCGGCATATGGGATGTCCACACACAACACACCACGGGAATGCCACTCACTGCGGTTTATTGTGTCTACGGTTTTGCTTCAAGATTAATGATGACATCTTCGTTTAAAATACGAACCCCTGCTGAGCTTCCACCCTGGGAAGAACAGGTTATGACTTTTATAAGCAAGTAAAAATAAAGGGGAAGACAATAACTTAATTTTTCAATCCAAACTCTTCCTACAGCTACGTCATCGCCTGCCTGGGGAAAGAAAGCTAGTCTTATAATGGTTCAAAATGCCCATATTTTAGTTGGGGTGTTTCTTCCCATTTTGCCTGGGAGGGAGCCGTGATAAATACCTCTGTGGAACCGCCAGGACAGATTGACTCCTTCCGGCAAGGAACAAAAGATAGCCAGGACTTTCCAGGAGGTTTTGGACACGCTTGGAAATCAAGAGTCACTTAGGAAGAACCCCAGGAAATGAGTCAATAAAGTCCAAATAAAAAATACAATATACATATGCACTCCAGTTCTACCTTGTAATCATTTTAGGTAACAATGTAGAATATAAACATGCCATCATGTAACTCTTATTAGCACAACTGCAAACACGGTTTCCATGCTATAGGCAGAGCAGCATTTATTATGTGTTATTCTGGCAAAGCCCACTGGTTTTTGTGACCATCATTAAAGTCAATAGAAGCTGAAGACATCTTTGAGCAAACCTGATTCTATTCAGAGACCTCTCTATAGATTTAAGATCTTATCTTTGAGCTAAGAGACTTGGAAAAGTTTAGCTAAAAAGTAAATAAAGCTCTTTGTCACATTTTCTCCGGATTAATTTGCAAATTAAGCCAGATTCATCTTCCTGCTGTGCCGTGTCATTACAGAGGACTTAGAAGAGCTTCCTTCCTACATCAAGTTACAAAGTACCACACACAGTTCGGATACTCGCTGGCGCCAAAACGTAAAAGCTCATTACTTACATAATCTTCATAATTAAACATTTAGCAAATAAGTTATGCACCTACGGCACACAGCATTGAGCTGAATAATAAAGCTGAGAGGATTTATTTTCTTGAAGTATGACACCAGTGGCCAAAAAAGCATTAAAAGCTTTTCAAGGCAACAGAGAAAGATGTTGGCTTACCGCTCTGTGCTTTGACTTGAGCAGAATAAACACATAAATAAATCGAATTGGATCTGCCTGGAGTTTCTGGCTTCTGGGCTGCAGCTCCCCACTGACTACGGTGGGAGACCCTCACGGCGTGCAAAGCCGAAGCATGGCAACTGGAGGCTCATCTGCAAGGTCTCAGTACAGGCAGGCTCCTTGCAACGCTTCCCTACAACTGACCTCAAGTCAATACCTGTAACGCAATACCGGAGAGCGGTAATGCACGCTCACAGAATCAAAATGCAGCTTTACAATAACGGACAAGGAAGTTACTTCAATTTAAGTAAGTACTGCAGAAAATGCCTTCAGGCATTAATTATTGAGGAAGGACTCAGCTGGCTGCTGGAAATCTACACAAAAAAAATTAACAACCTTTCCTCTCTTTTTATAGTAGCTGCACGTCTTGTTCACTACCAGGAGGATGCAAAAGGAAAGAATACAGGGTAGAGCTCCGCACATCAAAAAGATACAAGAACTGGACTCAACTATTACAAGAACCCCCTTGGGGTGATTTTTAGGGGAATTTTTCCCCCGTTGAGGTCAGACTTGTTAGTAAGTTTCAGTATTACCTCTATGTGGACCTCTTCTCTTTTCATTTTCTCAATCAGTCGGAACAGCTTTATTGGGCTTTCCAGTTCTTGTGCTGGGAGAGAGGTTTATACTTCCAGAGGCTGGCTGCTAATACAACACAGCTGTCTCTTCCAGGCTGAAGAATCCTAGGCTATTTAGTAATCCCTTGCCGAGAAGCTACTCCATGCCTCTGGCCATCCATCCCCGTGGGCACCCCTGAAGCTTTTTGCATGATGGAAACACAACCGCATGCAATATTGAAGCTGCAGGCACAGAAAGGATGTATCTAGCAGGATCGTGATACCTCCCCCCGCCCCCGCCCCGGTCCCGTTCTCTATTTAATTCATATTTAACATTCAATTCTCTTTCACAGTCCTAGGGAGAGATGAGCTTATATTTTTATCAGCCTCCAGCTCTCAATGAAGTTGGTCAGATCAGGTCTCTGCATCTGATATATGAACCTAGGGCTGGTTTTTTCAAACGCTTTACATATTTACGCTTCCAATCACAAAATGAAAGGGGGACAGAAGAAACCATTGCCCTTTGCAAAGAGAAACAGAACGTGTCTGTATTCATTTAAAACAGTATCTGAATGGAACCGGTGAATCATGGTGAGAGGCGGCTGCATTGGAAGCAGCGGGCTGACATAAATTTTGGAACCAAGTGGAAGAATACATACAGCATCTTATATGAGCAGGCCAACCACACAACCGCACAATCGAGAGAACAACACTGGAGACAGAGAGGCATCCCCCTCCCCAAACCTTCTGCTAAGGCTTATCTGCCCTTCTGTTACAAGGAAGACTCGGTGTTAGCTCTGAGCCCATCCCAGCACGCCGTTAGCGCTTTTGCCAGCCATTACTTTCGTACTGCAAATTTAGCAAGACTTTGCATTTCCACAGGTTTTCCAGGTAAAGAACACACAAACAGGAGGAGCTCGGCCTAATGAAATCCTGAACAGGAGCCTGAGTGGCCAGTTCTGGTCTACCTCTTCACCTTTGTCACTGACCTGCAACACGGCCTTGGGCGAGCCATGTAACCTTCCTACACACAGGTTTTCTAGCGCTAACACAAAAGTAATTATAATGATTTTTCTCATAACGTTGGATGGGAATTAATCACTCAAATTCCTTCCTAAGCAGTAGACGTAGTAGAACTGAAGATGGAGCCAAAACATGGTTTACTGACATCCCCTCCTCCTGTGATAGTACAGCTATAGTTTCCATATGTTTTTTTACTAGTAAGGAAAGATTGTGTTAAACACTGGAGGAGCTGTCTACTGCTTTAACTATTTAAGAAAAAATGGTTACTGGGGAACTTAATGACCTTACACATCTGTAGGGAATTTTTGGACACCTATTCTACTGTTAATTCTCAATATTAAGTTTTGTTTTCTCAATTCATCACAAACAGTCTCCCTGCTTTGATATTATTAGAGACCACGAATTTCCATCTGCCACATAATTTAGCTTAAAAGTTTCCAAGCCACTTCTCTTCAGTTCAGTAGCTTGGTCTAAAGTTTTTTTCATCCTCAGAGGGGTCATCTAACAGATCTGCTAATTCCCACCCTCTTCTACTGGAGTAAACCTGGACCTATTGTCCAGGACCTCACTGCCTACTGATACATCCCTTGGACCTAGCGAGAATGGCATTCTCCCAAGATCACTCTCCTGATGCACGGCTAGGCACATCTCCAATCACACCGGCCTTGCGTGGTCACACCACTGAAGAAACGTAAACTGCACTGTATTTACTGATTTTGCAATATCTTGAACTAAGTTGGACACCTGACTTCTCTAAGAGATATAAGTCATGATGGTACAGTCAAACATGGATGAGGATGTCATTTAGTAGGTTGGGGTTTTTTTTAAATCTGCAAAGAACGATTCCCTTGCAGAGGGGAGAGGAATCACAGCTTGCCTACTCTATTCTGCTTCCAGCATAGCAAAGCTGGGACCAGTATTAAAGCGAAGTAGCAAACAAAAAGCAGCATAGAACAATCACCCAAACAAGTGAAAAGGGTGAAGTGAGCCAGAAGTCACTGAGTCAAAGTGAAGTCAGCCTAGTACGACAACTCCTGAAACCACTCCAGAGGTAGAGTTGCTGCAAGGAGATGGATTTCCCTGTTTGATAAAGCTCTGTCCTCTCCCTTGGATTGGTGAGCTGAAAACCCAAGAAATATTGAATCCTACTGTTCGTGTTACCATAGGCTGAGGAAAGCATCCACTAATTAAAAGGCAAAAGGATCACGATCAGAAACCACCAGTGAGAAGTGGAGGAACGGCACTGGCACGGAGACATGCCAGTACCGAGGTGCTAGAAAATTCATGACAAATCACACACAAATATCTGCAGAAAAAAGGACTAAGTAATATTCAGAGGAATTCTGTGATTTTCTACTGTTGTGAGAAATCTCCTCATCACAAGCTTAAACACTGAATACATTTAAATGAAATTTAAACTCCCAAGGAGGCTTTCAAGTTGACGTTTTTCAAAGGCATACACATTATTTCAGAGGATGGGCTTGTATTCCATCTCGACGCAGAGAACGGTGCCTCGTTTGTCGATACACTTAGCTATAAGACAAGCAGCGGGAAGGTGCAATAGGTTTCAAGGAAAGAGAAGATGTAAGGTAGAAAGCGAGAGACATCCAGAGAGATGACACATGGCAAAGACACTTGTTTCTCACCTCGTTGTCACAGAAAACAAATACTTGCTAAATGCAAAACACTGCAAACAGGTACGTGTAAACAACACAATGCCCATGCCAGGGCCTACACTACCGAGCACCAATTCGCTTTCTGAATATTAGCGTTTTGACTAATCACATCTAATTGCTCCCTATCTCAGAGGATTTTTATAAAGCCTTTAATTCAACCCAAATAACACTTTTAAAAGCACCCAGTAAACGCACCTGCCTGCCTTATTAGTATTTTAGGGGGGCTGCGGGGAAGGAAGTAAACCCATCAACTTGATTCTTTCAAGAAAATAAAACTTTTCTGAATCATAGAATCATAGAACCATAGGGTTGGAAGGGACCTCTGGAGATCATCCTGTCCAACCCCCTGCCAGAGCAGGGTCACCCAGAGCAGGTGGCACAGGAACGCGTCCAGGCGGGTTTGGAATGTCTCCAGAGACAGAGACTCCACCACCTCTCTGGGCAGCCTGGGCCAGGGCTCTGCCACCACCACAGGAAAGAAGTTCCTCCTCATGTTTAGGTGGAACTTCCTATGTTCAAGTTTGTGCCCGTTACCTCTTGTCCTGTCCCCGGGCACCACTGAAAAGAGCCTGGCCCCATCCTCCTGACACCCACCCTTTCAGTATTTAGAAGCATTGATACGGTTTCCCCTCAGCCGTCTTTTTTCCAGACTGAAGAGACCCAAATCCCTCAGTCTTTCTTCATAAGAGACGTGTTCCAGTCCCCTCAGCATCTTGGTAGCTCTCTGCTGCACCCTTTCCAGCAGTTCCCTGTCCTTCTTGAACCGGGGAGCCCAGAACTGGACCCAACACTCCAGATGCGGCCTCCCCAGGGCAGAGCAGAGGGGGAG